>OY751313.1:37753590-38045165 GCA_963564615.1 Rhorus exstirpatorius
AATAAACATACAGCAAGTTACATATAACCATATGTAATTGAAATAAAAAAAATTCCACACACGATTTTGTAGTAGAAGAACTTTATATTGTTATACATATTTTATTAATAGTTTTTTTACGTTCTTATAAGATAAATTCATATCTCATGCATCGTAATGCAAAACACCTGTAGAGCTAAAATAAAAATTGCAAAACGCTCATTTCCACACCCACCACGGAGGTAGAGCAAACGTGGGCGCGTTTTTTTTTAAGTGGTATCCCCTGTAGGCCTAATCCACTCTGACTACATTTACACCGATGGGGTCGTTGTAGCAATAGCATGATGCCACAGAACACGTACTCCTCCATCATCGAACGGTCACATTCATGCTAAAGCACAGACCAACTCCACCAATGGAAACGCGGTCTCTACTCTCTATCTATATCTGCCTAATTTTGGGAACTAAAATTAAACGGGATAAAAAAAAACAAAGCGAAAGTAATTGAGAAATTGAGGGTAGCAAAGGCATTTTATATTTTCGAAAAATGTAAAATACCGACAACGACAAAGAGTCTCGTTATAGAGCTGCGCCCCAACAAAAAAGTCGAGGATCAAGTGTCCAGAACAATCTCTTCGTCATCGTGCTACATCAGAGACTAAAAAAAAAGCTTCCTCTTTGTTTAAATACCAACCCCGTCTGTCGACGGAAGGGGTTCGTATTTATATTAAGATATCTTAACCTTATATCTATACCTGTCTATATCTGTATAGCAATATTATAGTAAGTCAACTAGAAATCTTAATATTAGCTTAAATTGCGATGAGAATCTCTTAACATTAATACGCAACGGACTAACTTAGATCTAGGGAGTTGGTATTTTATACCGATTGAAAATCTTAGTCTTATAACGTATACCTGCTTATATTTAAACATGGAAATAATATATTAAACCACGTCAACTACAAAATAAGGGCGTGTTTTTTTTCAAATGGTATCCCATATTGGCCTAAGTCCACCCTGCTTACCTAAAAGCACGAGACCAATTAAAAAACAAAGCGCAAGTACTAATTGCGAAATTGAGGGTAGCAAAGGCATTTTCTATTTTCGCCAAAATACGAAAATACCAGCAATGTCAAAGAGAATCGTTATGAAGGTGGAACTAACCCAATCTTAGCTTCAATGGTCCAGAACAATCTCTTCGTCATTGTGCTACAGAAACTAACAAAAATAAAAAATCTTCCGCTTTGTTTGAATACCAACCCTCTCTGTTGACGGAGGGGGTTCGTATTTATATTAAGATATCTTAACCTTATATCTATACCTGCCTATATATGGATAAAAATATTATATTATTCAACTGAAATCTTAATTTTAGCTTAAATATACGCATCGAACGTTTTCGAAAGTTATGTTCGAAAAAAATATAAGACACTATAAACTTACATACAATAATGCCCTGAAAGAACTGCAAAACAAACGGAAGTAATTACGGAATTGAGGGTAGCAAACGCATTTTATATTTTCGAGAAATATAAAATACCGACGATGAAAAAGAGTCACGTTATAGAGCTGGGACTCGAACTAATTAGCTGAGAATCAATTGTCCAGAACATTCTTTTTGTCATTGTGCTACGGAGACTAACAAAAAGCTTCCGCTTTGTTTAAATACCAACCTCCTCTGTCAAACAGAGGGGATTGGTATTTTATATTGAGTGAAAACCTTAACCTTATATCGATACCTGCCTATAAATGAATAAAAATATTATTTTATTCAACTAGAAATCTTAATATTGACTTAAATTGCGATGTGAATTTTTTAATATTAATCCGCAATGGGCTAACAGATCTAGGGGATTTGTATTTCATATCGATTAACAATCTTAACTTTATACCTGTACCTGCCTATACATGGAAAAAATATTTTATTATTCAACTAGAAATATTAATATTAACTTAAATTGCGATGTGAATCTTTTAATATTAAGCCGCAATGGGCAGCTAACTTATAATTAGATCTAGGAGATTGGTATTTTATACCGATTGAAAATTGCAACCTTATACACGTATAATCTGCCTATATATGAATAGAAATGTTATATTAAATCAAGCTATAGATATCTTTAATCGTAACTTAAATTTACAAAGCGACCTCTTAACATTAAGGCCTAATAACAGGCTAACTTAGATGTAAGAAAGAGTCCCTAGATGAGCTATAAGAAAACCTGAAAGCCCATAACGTTTTTTCCCAATGATGGACACGATCGATTAAAAAAATTTATGCGCCGTGTACTCTAGAGCAAACATGACACATAAACAACCTGTAACCGGAGAAATATATATGCGACATGGTAATAGTGAAACTTAATCTACGCTACGTGAGAGATAACCTGAAAAAAAAACATTTGCATGTTAATTCCATTGATATATCAAGCAAATATATATACACACACATCTTAATAAAAGAAAATGCATAGAATCACATTATATTAGAAAGGAACATAGAAAATGCATGCAAACAGTTTTTTCTGTGGTAAAAGCACGCAAGAGTCATGTAATGAAATTACTTAATGGTATGAATACCAGGCACTTTAAGGCACAATTTAAAAAAAAGTGAATTCAGCCGTTAGCAAATTCATGCTTTTACAATAAATAATATTGTCGAAGCATGAATTCCCCAGGTTCCACCACGTGGAGGTGGCTGATTTGGAACCCGCTACGAAAAATTAAAAAAAATCATCAAGCATGATTAAATGAACAATCATTACACATTAAATTATCATTGAAAGTAATTATATTCAATTAATTGTTACCATTAATTCATTAATTTTTAATAATGCATAACGAAAAAATCGTGCTAATTCAAAATTGCCATCCCATCTCTCTCATATATAATTGAAAATGTACAAGCTCGTCAACTAACTTTTGTGAAAAAAAAATTAATTCTCTTTGTAAATCCGATCTGATGTTTTTGAATGTACGATCATCCCCTTGCCCACAAAATACACAATCTTTTTTCGCCAATTTGGCTGTCTTATTTTTCACACAACGAAATGTAAGATAATAAATGAAAATTCAGGAAACCTTTGTAGAGACGTCATGTAGGATCTCGATAATCGAGACGATACAACTCCGTTGGGTTTGGGTTGCAAGACGTTTCTATCATTCTTATTCGACAGCGTAGTCATACCATTGGGAAAAATTACCCGTAACCCTCTAGCTGCAAGATTCGGCGTCTAGGATGACTGAAGACTCCTCGTCGTTTCTGTTAATCTTGGGGGATTGCCGAGAAAAGTTTTTAGAAAATGGCAAAATAAAGATCGAGCTCAAATGTGTAAGACAGTGTCTGTCTCCGAGACTACGAGCGGGAAGGGCGGCATGGAACACACGGAGACGAGAGGCAAATTAAAAATTCATGGAGGATCCTGAGAAGTCAAGTGAATTATAGAAATTGAGAGGACTGAGGGGATATGTAAAAGCCAAAGGATATCGTCGGATGGGGAGGGGGGATAACGGAAAGTTTTTTTTTTTTCAAATTTATTCGACAACTGTGCCTGTTATATGGGTGTTTTATCAACAGAGTTAACGAAGTACGTATTACACATAATATAAAATATATTAATATCAGAACAAAGTAATCACTATGAAAAAAAAGACATAAAAAATATGTATGATATGCTGTTCTAATTGAATCAAACCTGTCTCGTTCGATCAGCATTCTTCCCGCGGCCGAAATCTCCATGCATTAGAATAAATATGTGCATCGCTATAGTAATGCGTATATACATCGAATCCATTGAAAAAAAATGTAAACAAAATTTTGTATTAAAATTTTTTTATTATTACACCGATTACATTATTAATAATTTCACATTCTTATTATATAAATTGATTTCTCATACATGGAAATGCAAAACCCCGAGAGCTAATGAAAGTTGCGACTTGCTCATTTCCACACCCACCACGGAGGTAGAGCAAACGTGGGCGCGTTTTTTTTTAAGTGGTATCCCCTGTAGGCCTAATCCACTCTGACTACCTTTACACCGATGGGGTTGTAGCAATATAATTGTAGCAACTCCACCAATGGAAACGCGGTCTCTACCTATATCTGCCTAATTTTGGAAACTAAAATTAAACGGGATAAAAAGAAACAAAGCGGAAATAATAAGGAAATTGAGGATAGCAAAGGTATTTTCTATTTTCGCCAAAATACGAAAATACCAGCAATGTCAAAGAGAATCGTTATGAAGGTGGAACTAACCCAATCTTAGCTTCAATGGTCCAGAACAATCTCTTCTTCATTGTGCTACAGAAACTAACAAAAAAAAAAAAAAGCTCCCGCTTTGTTTGAATACCAACCCTCTCTGTCGACGGAGAGGGTTGGTATTTATATTAAGATATATTAACCTTAATACCTGCCTATATCTGGATATCAGTATTATATTAAGTCAACTAGAAATCTTAATATTAGCTTAAATTGCGATGAGATATTCTTAAATTTAATACGTAATTTGCCTAATTTTGGAAACTAAAATTAAACGGGATAAAAAGAAACAAAGCGGAAATAATTAGGAAATTGAGGATAGCAAAGGTATTTTCTATTTTCGCCAAAATACGAAAATACCAGCAATGTCAAAGAGAATCGTTATGAAGGTGGAACTAACCCAATCTTAGCTTCAATGGTCCAGAACAATCTCTTCTTCATTGTGCTACAGAAACTAACAAAAAAAAAAAAAGCTCCCGCTTTGTTTGAATACCAACCCTCTCTGTCGACGGAGAGGGTTGGTATTTATATTAAGATATCTTAACCTTAATACCTGCCTATATCTGGATATCAGTATTATATTAAGTCAACTAGAAATCTTAATATTAGCTCAAATTGCGATGAGATATTCTTAAATTTAATACGTAATAAGACTAACTTAGATATAGGGGGTTGGTATTTTATACCGATTGAGAGTCGCAACCTTATACCTATACCTGCCTATATCTGCATTAAAATATTATATTGAGTTCACTAGAAATCCTTAATATTAGCTTAAATTGCAATGAGAATTTCTTAAATTTAATACGCAACGGACTAACTTAGATATAGGGGGTTGGTATTTTATACCGATTGAGAGTCGCAACCTTATACTTATACCTGCCTATATCTGGATAGAAATAATATATTTAATCAATCAACGAGAAATCTTAATGCTAGCTTGAACTTAGACAGCGAACTTTTAACATTAAGGCACAACGGGCTGACTTAGATCTAAGGAAGAGTCCCTGGAGCAATGAAAAAACGTGAAAACCTAAAACGTTTTGTTCTGAAGTACATGGTCGATGGAAAAATGTTGTATACATCGTATAATAGTGAAAACATGACATAAATAACCTGTAACCTAAGGAAATAGATGCAACATGGTAATAGTAAAAATTAACCTACAATGCGTGAAACATAACCTGAAAAATAGAATCATTTGCAAATTAACCCCAACGATTCAAGAAATTCACGTGGAATATACATATATATACATATAAAATATCGAGTTTTTTCCGTAGCAAGCATGCAAGAGTCGCATATTGAAATTATTTAATGGTATGATTACCAGCCATTTTAAGGCACAATTAAAAAAAAAACGCGAATTCAGCCGTTAGCAAATTCATGCTTTTACAATAAATAATATTGTCGAAGCATAAATTCCCCAGGTTCCACCGCGTGAAGGTGGCTGATTCGGAACCCGCTTTGCAAAATTAAAAAAAATCATAAAGCATAATAAAATGAACAATCATTAAAAATTAAATTTTCATTGATTAAATTTCTTATACCTACCTACAACCGGATAGAAATATTATATTAAATCAGTTAACTAGAAATCTTAAAGTTAGCATAAGCTTGGGGAAGAAAACTCTTAACATTAATGCGCAACGGGCTAACTTAAATCTAAGAAAAAGTTCCTAGAGCCGCTAAATTTACTATGAGAATCTCTCAACAGTAATACGCAAGGGTTCAACTTGGTTCAAAGGAAAAGTCCCTAGAGCAATGAGAATTTCTGAAAACCTAAAAAATTTTGTTCCAACGACGGACATGATCGATGAAAAAAATTTGTGCATCCTATAATAATGGGAACATTATATTTATATAAACAACCTATAACATGAGAAATACATGTGGAATGATAATATGGAAACTTGAACCTACAATATATATTTGTATATATATATATATATATTATAAACGCATGTTAAGCATAATCAAGCGAAATGCACGGAGTCACATTATAATACAAAAAAACATAAAAAATGCATAGAAACACGTAATCATGATAGTGTGCGAGCACATCTTTGTGATATCTGAAATAAAAAATGTTAAAAACAGAATACGTTTATGATACGAAAAATGTGGATGTTGCTATTGATCAAAATATATCTTAAAGTAGCAAGCACGCGAGAGCCGTGTAATGAAATTATTCAATGGTATGATTACCAGGCGCTTTCGGGCGCAATTTTTACAAACGCGAATTCAGCCGTCAGCAAATTCATGCTTTTACAATAAAACATTGTCGAAGCATGAATTTCCCAGGTTCCACCGCGTGGAGGTGGCCGATTTGGAACCCGCTTTGTAAAATTTTAAAAACCATCGATCATAATAAAATGAAGATCCATGAACAATTAAATTAATTATTATCAGAATGAATGAAAGTTAATTTATTACTATCAATTCATTTTTTATGATTATTATTAAAAATAATTCCATCGTAAATTAAAATAGTACAAATTCAAAATTTCCTTCTCATTATCGCATCTCTCTCGTTGAGTTACAAATTTATGAAAGCTCCACGAATTTTAGTAAAAAAAAAAAAAAAAAAAATTATTAACCACAAATTCTGGAAAATCTAGACCACATTTTGGTCATCTCCGATCAAATTTGGTATCAAACATGAGCGTCCGTTTGTCCAATCTGTGATCGCAAATTTGGAAATTTTTAAAATAAAATTTGGCTCTCTTATTTCCTCAAATATTGAAATCTTTTTGAATGAGAAAAATTTAGAATAAGCTAGTAGATGTCATCGAGCAAATTTTTTGATAATCCTGATGAAATAATTTGCTCCGTTGGGATTTCAGCCCGTAGGAAGTTTCTATCGCTCTTGTTCGACAAAGTAGTGACGGAGTAGACGGAGATTACGCTTTTAGCGGGCTCAAAAACCTATCGTCATTTCTGTAAATTCTTGGGAATGTCCGAAAAAGTTTCCCGGCAAAAGGGAATTCTAAAAAACCGAGCCTGCTCAAAATTGTAACAGGGATGATCTCCGTCTCTGGGACTACAAGCGGGAAGAGCGGCGTGAAAGACGCAGAGACAAGGCAAATTAAAAATTTCGAGGGGATCTCGAGAAGTTTAATCTAATATGGAAATTGAGAGGATCGAGAGGACGCGTAAAAGCCAAAAAATTCCGTACGATTTAAGAGAATAAAATAAAAAAGGATATTTTATAAAATAAATGAATGAATAAATAATAAGGATAATGAAAAGAGTCTTTGAAACGAGATAGTCACTTACCCTGAGCTGCCAACGATAATCCGGCTTATCGCGGGGAGAAAAAAAGACACGAGTAGTAAAGACGTCTGGCAGGTTATGTTCGACGTGTGGTTGATTCACGAGGAAATTTCGTCAGGGCGAAGCACGAGACTGCGGTCCTTCGCGGATTAAACTTTCTCGAAGAATAACGCACTTTTGTTTACGCGATCACTCGAAATGTTGAGAGGTGAAAGAAAAACTGCGTGAAATTGGTGAAATCGAGGAAACGCGAAAAATACGCATTGTTCGAGTTTCGAGGAACACGTGACGCTCTACGACCACTACGACGTACCACGCGACGCGGCACTACGCGGTGACGTACTATCGCCTCTCTCTCGCGGCTCTCACGCCTCTACTACTGCTTGGTGAACTTTAAAATAATGAACGTTAATTATTATTCATATTAATTATTATTAATTTCTAATTATTTGATTATTAATTTTTCGTTTCAATTAGTTCCGATTGTTTTATTATGCAACGATCTCGTGTTAAACGTTTTTATTTTTTTATTTTTTCAACGCTTTGCCATAGTGGCTTACAGAACACACAACAATGCGCGAGACACATCACCCGCCGACCCGACACCGGCGACGGGCGACGGGCGACTGATCGGCTTTCGCTCGCTCTCTCTCTCTGTATCCTTTCCCCACTCCCCGCTACTCACCTCGCCGGCGCACGATGACGCGTACCCCCCACTTCTCACGCTCGCTCAAGCGCTCACCCGTTACTGCCTCGCGCGCTATATTTTTGTTTCACATTAAATTGTAATTAACATGATGTTTATAACTGTTAATTATAATTATCATCGTTATAATTATTATTAAATATTTAATTCTTCTTTTTGCAACGTCTACATTATTTTGACTCGAAAAATTAAGAAAAAACGATGTCAGATATGGTTTCTCGATTTTGGCTTTCTGACGGTGGGAATTTTTTTTGTAAATTTTTGAAAACTATGATAAGCAACGAACCACCTCTTACTTTCTCTTCTTTGACATTATTTGCCCGAGTTTGAATTATTGTAATTATTATTATCATTTTTTAAAATCAATTAATTCAAAATTCCATGATAATAATTATCATAAATAATAATAATTCACGAATAAACAATGAAAACGATGATATTTTAAATAATTATTTATATTACTTCCTCTTCTTTGACATTTGCCTGAGTTCAAATTATTGTAATTTTTATTATTATTTCTTAAAATCAATTAATTCGAAATTTCATGACAATTATCATAAATAATAATAATTAACGAATAATCAATGATAACGATGATATTTTAAATAATTATTTTTATTACTTCCTCTTTTTTGATATTTGCCTGAGTTTGAATTATTTTGTAAATATTATTATCCTTTTTTTAAATCAATTAATTCAAAATTTCATGATAATTATCGTAAATAATAATAATTAACGAATAGCAATTAACGAATAACGATGATATTTGTAGTGTTAGTTTTAGGGCTGGACTTTAGAAAAGAGCATACGTGATTGTTTAAAAGAATGACAAATCTTTCATATTGGCGCAGCAAACATACTGTTTTTTTTATCTCAATGCCATAACACCGAACAATTAACATCGTTTTTTCTATTGTTTATTAAAATTTAATCTTTCAGCCTTATCAAATATCGATCGCGACCTTGCAACCTCGAATGACGGGACTGAATTATTTTTTTTTTTAGATTTTTTTTTGAGTTTCGTTTCAGGGATTCTCGAATTATCGTTTGAGGAAATTATTTATTTGTAATAATTTTGTGTTGTAATCAATCTCGAAAACATTTTTGATCGAGTTTGCGTGTGAAAAAAAGTCTCAGTTGAAAAAATAAGCTCATTTTTCATAAAGAAATTCGATAAAATACGTAAAAAGGATATTGAGGGTTGAAAAAAAAAGGTTTTACCTCAAAATACATTATTAATTCGATATTTTTACGGGGAAGAGAGCAGACTTGAGGGTTTTTCGTTTTTAAAAGTAATATTAAAATTTCAAATCGGCGTGTCTTAGTCAGAAAAATCAACGAATTCATTTCACATTTCACATGACAAAAATAAACATTATTTGCTTTGGGCATGGTTCCTATAGCAAATATATATTCGCGCGTGTCTTATGTTTATGCATGCGAGACATAATTTTGATTTTCACTTGAGGTGTTGACGATTTATAATTAAAAAAAAATTCGCAACCAATGGGAATCGTACCAACGACCTCGCGCATATCAATCTGGCACGGTACCAGACGACTACTTCGCTCAATTAGTATCAAACAAGAGTTATTGTACTTCCGGCCCCCGCTTGAGATTTATATGAGTATTTTGAATTTCATTATCCCGTGAATCTAATTTCTATATCCATCATATATATTTATTCGCGCGTCTCATTATGCCTCGGGGTCCCTTTTATACTTTGAATTCTCTTATATTCCATAGACCATACAGATGGTGGACAATGTACTTTCCTTAATGGAAATCAAGCAGCACGTAAACGCCTATGATCGTACTGAACAAGTAGTAAATTTTGTGCACGTAAACGTAGTATATGTTATATTCCTATGCTCTAAACAGAGACATACGCTTTCTAGCTCTCTCTCTCTCTCTCTCTCTCTTCAGACGCCCCACGGCGTACTCGATCAGGAGTGACGTCACAGCCCGACCGTCGCTCCTCCAGTGGCCGTTTACATCCGAAAAAACTTGTCTTCACGCCAAGCATAGGAACTGGGCTTCTATGTACGTCTGACTTCGTTGACATCGTTTACAAAACGCTTCGTGTTTTACGAAGTTGTTGTGTTGTTTGCTTGGTTTTAAGGTTATGTTCGGGACAGCTGAGATTTATCACTCAATGCTCCATCTGTCGAAAACTGACTAAACTTGAGCTTGGGGATTGGGGATCCTCTATTTTCCGCTAGGTAGCGCGTAAAGTCAATTATTATCGTCATATGAGAGCTTTATCGTTCGCATGTTATGTGGATGGTGTGCGTGCGCGTGTGTGTTAAAGTAGGAAAGAACGAACGTGGTTTTTTTTTTTTCGTAGCCGCTCGGTTTTATTGTAAATTAGGATTCTCCGTAATCTCGAAAGTCACCTCGAGCTTGTTATTTATGTCGAAGAAAAAAAAATACGTTCCGTCAGTTATTTGTGGCTGCTCTAGTCATTCTGTCATACAATAGTGCGGAACGAATTTTCATCTGTGTACATGAACTCTTTGACTATTATAAACGTCATCGAGTATCTCTCACATTGTTCTTTGCCCATCGTTCGCATTATTCCGGAGAGTTTATTCTCCATCGACGAGATATCAATTAACGATTCGCAAATATGACCTTGAATACCGACGTTTACGACGATTTGTATCTGTGAGTATTTTCTTTAATTTTTGCCTCCCACGACAGCTGTCACTGACAACACCCCCTATGGAGATAATTTTGTCATTCTGAGACTGTCCTTTTTTTTTTTTTTTTTAATAACATCGATAGCCTCAATTTTAGAAATCAATTAATTTTTCCTTCAACTGATACAAAAAAAAAATAGATCAGCCAAATGAATAAACGGTTTATAGTGTAAATAAAAATTCTCTTACTTCAAAATCACGGTTATTATTCTTACAATTTATTTAAGCCTCCACGACCGCACTGTCAGATCCAAAAAGAGGTTTTGATTTTTTTTTAAGTTTTTTTACAGTCTTTTCCTTGACCTAGCTCCATTATTTACTTTTTATTCGGTCCGCTACTTGTAGAGCCAACGTAGAAAAAAAATAGCCAACTATGAATTGACATCGAGATCGAGCGGTCGATTATAATTGTCTAGATAGTGAATATTCTATAATTACGGTCACATTTCAATTCTATGCATGGAAGATTCTCTATAATTCCGTTGAAAATAATTTTGAATGAACTTTGCGACATAAATATTATTTCAATTTGAAAAATAGTTAAAAAATTAAAAAAATAGTTAAAATTAGAAAAATAGTTAAAAATAATTAAAAAATTATTGAAATAATTGAAAAATAGTACGTACATTAAGAAGAAATTACTGTATTTTCGTAAAAATTAACATTGTCCAATGTCGGCTTCAGTAAATTCATGCAAATATATTTCACGATATGACAATTGACCGTTATTATGGATTAAAAAAAAAAATTTATATGTTTTTCTATGTTCACCGCACATTTATGAGACGCAACAGATGAGCATTAATGTAGTTTTTTTTTTCATGAAAAGTTGCAAAAAGATGCTTTAAAAAATTATTTTCTCTTCATGACCGTAGGGTACATCCTTAATTGAACAACAGATCTATCGAAGTTTATGTTGATCGTATTTGTTTTCTTTGAATCGCAGTTACGCGACTTCGGAAAAATTTTATGTCGAGCCGGTGGGTACTAAAGTTTTGCTGGTGGTCGACAGAGTGACTCAGCGAATCTATACTCAGGGTAAAAATTATATAATCCTCCATCGTTGTGTATTACGCGAATTTTTTTTTTTTTTCAATCACTCGTCGCAACACGCAATTCGCGTGATAACTGATATTATTGGGTCGAGCGTAGTTGGAACGGCGAGTCAGATACCTCAGACGGCGAGTAGACGCAAGATATGGGGAATCGTGGGTACCGTGCGTCTGTTGGCTTGTCGATACATGATCGTCATAACGGAAGCCGAAAGAGTCGGAAGTATAGCCGGTCGTGATATCTACAAAATAGTATCCACCGAGATGCTGCCGTACTCGAGATCATTGTTGCACTTGAGCGAAAAACAGATTCAAAATAATACGACTTATCTGGAAATGATGAAGACGGTACTGAGCGAGCCCTATTTTTACTTTAGCTACACGTACGATCTCAGTCACACGATGCAACGTTTGCACAATACGCCACCGGAATTTCTTCAGGTAAAGCCTCACCCGAGAGAGTACGAGCAATCGTTTTTAAATTTCACAAACTTTCGTTTTATTTCGGACAATATTTTCCCGACGATCACTCTTTCGGACTGGATCGTCCATTGAAATATTCAGACAGCACAACATTAGCGCAGGGCTGTGTTAATTTTTATTTATATATCAAATTAAACATCCAAATTGCCGAATATATGTAAAAAATAAAAAATAAAAAATTGCAGGGACGGCAGTTTTTGTTACTTACCATAATTTGCCGATATGAGAAAATTTGACACCATTGTATTTTCCACATAGCAGATCGAACACGCGTTTCGAATTATTTGATCGGTAAAATTGAATAATCATAACGGTCATTTGACTTTTTTACTGGACAAATTTTTTTTGCAAATTTCTTGTAAATTTGAGAAAAAAATCGCACATTGCGGCCAAAATATTTGTTCGTCCGGATCGACATAAGTTAGCTCATATTTGATTTTCAATAAGATGCACTTTATAGAGATTGACAGTCACTTTCAATAACGTTATTATCGCCAGCCAAAAATTTCGATTAAACTTTTCTTTTGATGCTTAACATCGATTCGCGTTGATCAAATATTTTAAATGACACTCGCAGATGCCTCTGCACGATCGGGCGGATCCACGATTCGTGTGGAATGCTTATCTCCTGCAAGATCTGACCGCACGACCGGAGCATCACAAATTTTGCTTACCGATAATTCACGGCTGTATCCTTTTTCATCGAAATATCCGTCGATCGTTCGTTAATTCTTTTTAGAAAAAAAAAGGGGGGGATGGGGAGTGGAAATTATAAATAAAAAATAAATTTACGATATTAGTTGAAAGAATATTTATGGTTCCCTTGACATTTACGAATCATCAGTCGTATCGTTAAACTCTTTTGTCGTGAACGGCGTTGCGTTCACCTGGGGCATTGTGTCCCGTCGGAGTGTTCATCGTGCCGGCACGAGATTGTTCTCGCGTGGCATAGACTCGAACGGCAATGTATCGAATTACGTGGAGACCGAGCAACTGGTCGAGGCAAACGGCGATCGAAGTTCCTTCGTCCAAACGAGAGGTTCGATTCCTCTATTCTGGCAACAAGCGCCGAATCTCAAGTACAAGCCGCGACCGCAATTGAGTCCTCACGAGGATCATCAGATCGCGTGCTCCAGACACTTCGAGGCACAGATATTTCACTATGGCAAACAGGTCCTGGTTAATTTGGTGAGTTCGCGCTCGTACGAGTTGACGATTTTTTTTTTTCCATAATTTTTTTTTATTTTCTTCCCCCAAACAAGGCAGCTTTCCCCATCTCTCCTTGGCAAAAATAAAAAAATAAAATGGCAATTTTTTAGAAATTTATTTCATAAAAAAAACTACTCGATATTTGGCATTTCGGGGGTGTATTCAACTTTATCTCCTGAAGCATTAATATTTTTGGCTAGAACATGCGATTGTTACGCATATGGAAAAGCAGGGAAAAACTCAGGAAGCTTCTTTCCTCCTGGAATAATCAGGGAATTTGGAAAATTCTTTGGAATTTTATTCAGAATTTACTTTTTGCCAGAATTACGAAAAATGAAACCAACTTAGAAAAAAAACTGAAAAATATAAAAATAAATATTTTTGTATATTTTAAATATTTATATTATTCTTTATTACATAGAACGAAAGAGTTGCGTCAGTGCCAAACAATGGAAATTTGAAAAACTAAAAATTAATTAATTTATTTTGATATTTGATTGTCGATACGCAATTTTGCATTTTTGATTGTCGATTGTTGAACGCAATTTTGGTATTTGATTTGTCGATACGCAACTACGCAATTATTATTGCAGATACGTGTTCATATTTATTTTTAATTTATTGGCACCGACACAAAAATTTCCGTTTATAATAAAGAACAGGTTCGGTATTTGATTTTAATGTCATTATTTTTTACTTTACAGTCCTTGAATTATTTTTTGTATTTCAGTTTTTATTTTGATATTTAATATTTTCATGTATTTGAACTTAAAAAAAAAAATTATGTTATCTAGTTCAATAGTTATTTTCCAATATAAGGATCGAATTGAGAATTCCCTCAATTTTTTTTCAAGTGGGTTAAAAGAGTTTTGGGTTTTTTTTTTCCCACAAAAACGATTCATTCCTATTTTTATGTATATAATCCGTCCCGTATAGTTTGCAAGCATGCTCGTTTTTCCATGCACACGTTCTTTATTTGGCCCTGATCTTCCTGGAATATTTGCAAAAACCTGCGTGGAAAACCCGGAAAAGTCAGGGAATTTCTGAGTCAATAATGCGCAACAATCATGTGAAAATATTGAAAATTTTGGATACTCAAAGGTGTGCTGACAGGGAGTGCTTGAAGAAAAGCTTGTCGATGGCTCGGGTTGGTTTTTTTCCAAGTGCTTTCCATACAAAATTGAAACAAAAAGATTCTCGAATTAATATATTCAATATGGCGATCTTATGAACCAAAAAAAATATTACATTATTCGCCGATAAGAATTATTTTTCGTGTTTATAAAAAATGTATGCGTAAATTATGTTCTCCGCAGTCTAATTTTTGGTGTATGCTTTTGCTCGTATCGGGCACGTAAAATTTGAAATACGATTGATTCATCGGTTCAATGAGTTATTGAAGCTTTGCGAACCGGCAGAATATCGTTTGAGCAGAAAAGCTCCAAAATTTTACGTTACGTTGTCGGTTATGAAATTAAAGTTTTCAAACTTTTATAGCCAATCCAGCTATTCCAGGGACTTTGTCGTAAAATGTTACAAAAAAAAAAGAATTTTTTTTTGCTCAAAGGCTCATTTTTTTTTGTTTTTGTTTTTTTTTTCTTCACAGATTGATCAACGCGGTGCCGAAAGCGTCCTCGAAAAATCATATCGCGACATGGTATCGCGAATAGGCAATCAGAATGTGCGTTACGAGGCATTCGACTTTCATGCGGAGTGTCGACACATGCGATGGGACAGACTGAACGTTCTCATGGATCGTTTGACCCACGATCAGGAACAGATGGGCTATTTTTTGTTATCCAAGGATGGTGCATTGCTCACCGTACAGGACGGCGTTTTTCGTACCAACTGCATCGATTGCCTCGATCGAACGAACGTCGTGCAGAGCATGCTGGCTAAACGCGCACTCACCGAGGCTCTGACGAGGCTCGGAATTCTTCGAAATCTCAACGAGCATCCGTCGCTCGAGCATTTATTCAAACAGGTACGAATCCAATATTTCACGAATGAAGAACAAATTACGTTAAAATAATGAGTAAAACAGTTCAGGTATGTGTGACGAATTAACATAAATTACACGGATATGCCGGCCATGAAAATTTCGGGGCACATTTCTCGTCTCTTCTCGTTTTTAGGATAAACATGCATGAAATTTTTGCAATTTTTGGAATTCAAAATAGGAAATTTACATTATATTTTCAGTTTTTAAGGCAGTCTTCTCGTGTAGAGGCCTCTAAAAAAGGTGATTTTTAGTGATTTTTTTTTTTTTTTTACAAGGAAAGAAACAACGGACTTGTTGAAAATTTTATTGTACTCTAACACACATTTGAAGAGTATAAAAAAAAAAATTTATCAACTAATTGTCGCAAAATGGGGGAGTATTAAATTGACCATAGGAGCGTCTCGAAAAAATAATAATTATACTTTTATTTCACATTTAATCAGTTCCATTCACATTTATTTGACGAATAAATGAGAAAAAAAAAATTCAATACATTGCGCAGAATTTCTAAGGGGATTGGAGAAAACTGAAAACTGTTTGGTTTATGGAACACCAGTCAACAACTCGAACACGTCCTAAATTCGTTGTCCCAATTGATGACGGAATAGATGGAAGTGCGCCGATTTTTAAAGCTAAATTCATAATATATCGACAATCGTTTACTGCTCTGAACTTTTTCTAGCCGGAAAGTTGAAAAACTGAACCTTTATTTGCGAGTATTGAATCAACGATCCGATAAAATATATGCAAGCTATCATTAAATATATACCGAAACGTTCAAAAACTGGGACGCGTTCACTGTCTGGGCCGTTTACCTTATCGTGTAAAAGTGACGTCACAACACCCCAGTGCAGCAGCGCCTCTAGCGGTAAAATTAAGAAATTCAAGCAGCTAATCCATTCCTAACCCAAAAAAATCTTCGTAATTCGTAAATGTAATGTAATCTTTAAATAGAGTTAAAACATGACTGACGTACCTGAACAATCGACAAAAAGTGTACAAATATTGTTTTGTACCATGTCGCGAAAACACAAAACTGTATCAATACCAGAAAAAGAGTTTATTTGCGTTAGGAACATCTCTAAATCTGTTCTTGGCAAATTTTCAGATGTCGCTTTTGTGTATCCTCGATTAATTTTACAATGCGGAAGATAACCCTGGGTGAAAAAACCGGGCATAGCCTTACCCCCAGTACCGAGAGGTGTTGTGACGTCACTTGACCCGCAGAGAGCGTAAATTTCTTACAATTTTTACACCTTAACCCTTTGAAGCATCGTGACATACTGGTATGTCACCTACTTCCACTCTGTTTTTGCTTCAATAAATAATTTTTTTTAGCGAATAACGACGAATGTAAATATATATTTAGGATGTTAGGAGATCAATTGTTACTGCAATATGACTATTAAGGGCTTATGTTTCACTTAGTGGATGTTAATAATAACTACAGTACAAAAAAAAAACACGTTTTTTAGATAATGAATGTAATTGTAACTAATCCGGCAGGTAAACAATAAACAAAAAATGAATTCAGAGATGTTTTTTGGGTCGCTGATTACGAATTCGAGCTCAAAATCCAGAAATTAAAAATGGCGGATCCAATATGGCAAACGAAAACCGGAGATTTTACTGGAATTAGTATCAGTGATCAAGCCAGTTTTTGTGTCTCATTATCCTATAATGAAACTGCCATTTTTATTGTTCAAATTTGAACTGAGATTCGTATTCAACGACTCAAAAAACCCCTGCATACGGAGTTCCATCTTCATCGAGCTACTTTGAGCATTTTGGTCCGCCATATTGGATCCGCCATTTTGAATTTCTGGATTTTGAGCTCGGATTCGTAATCGGTAACCCAAAAAACCCCCGGACCCCAAATTTGAAGTAGATCTTATGTCAGGAAAAATGTATGCTTCAAAGGGTTAAGATATAATAATTTAATTGCTCAAAGAAATTAATGCAATGCTCATTAAGGAGGTTCTTGACCCAGAGAAAAACGGTAAGAATGATTCTAAAATTTGAGAGGAGATTTGTGCTGGTACTAGGAATACACCGTAATTATTTCAGATTTTTTGACCGCGTAGTTGAGGAGAAAAAAAAACATTAAATATGCCGCTTATACGTGGGCTCTTGTATGGGAGAAGTATTCGAAGCTATGATTGGAGATTATTTTAGGAGTGAAAAAACGGTAAAATTTCCCCGAAGAACCGCTTAAACGATGGATCAGACCTTCATAGATATAATTTGCCCATAAAGAAAGTTTTTCACCGTTCCGAGATTGTGAAATATAGTTGTAAAAAGAATTGAGCGTGATTAATGACAAATTAATATAATGAAAACGTATTTGGTAAAACAAATGCCGAACGCAACCTGCCCCGCACGTCGCCCGTGCCGCGCTATAACGTTCCCCTTGCCGCACCCAATATATGTTAAGAACCTCCTACCAAACTTGGCGAAATGTTCGATTATAATGTAAAAAAAAACTCATACAAATTTTTATGATCCGAGGTGGATTTTTACGCGAGATATTTGTAATTATTTTTATCTCTTTACAAAGCATGGCCTCCTATGAGAAATCACGGAGTTAGCTGTACATTATTCCTCATATCTCCTCAATTGATGAATAGATCAGAATGAAATTTAAATAGCAGAGAGATGAAATACTTAGAATCATTTATCCGGCTTAAAAATATTCAAAGGTGACTTATGACAGGAATAATAAAAACAATAAAAAGTACTCATAGCGAATATTCGGGCCCTCGCTAAAAATATTGCAACGTCGCATATATTCGAGATTATGAGCGCGCATTTTGAAATTTCAACGTATGTGACAGCTCGTGCAGGCTGACTACTACATATTTTTATAATTTTTTTTGTTTTTGTTTACACGACATATTATATTGAGTATCAATGGAATAAATAAATAAATTGAGTATTCAAATACAATTTTATTTCCATAAATATTATCTTACATACGTAGAATATTTTTTTACTGAAATAATATTTGGCATATTGACACAGTCTCGATTATTTTTCAAATAATTGAGATATACCTATACACTTAAATTTTTTTCTTATCACGTAATGATGAGCATATTTAAAATATAATTATCAGCACATTGTCACAATTTTTGCATATTTGCCGATGGGCAACGGTTTCTACGTTGAAAAATTTACAGCCTTCCTCTTTCACATCAACATATTTTCATGATTTTGATTCCTTGATTTCAAGGCTATGCCGTCTTTGCAGGTTTTTGTACCGTAAATGCTCCGAACGTTTTTGCCTGCTTCTTGCTGATTAATTCTAGCTCGGTACACCTTTTCGGTAACTACTTTAACTTTCGAATAAAAGCTTGGCTTTTTTTTCTTCAGGCGTATCAAACTGGCGATTAAGGTGGCTCATCAGTGAATTAAAAAACCGGCGATACGAATGAAACTTCGGGAGAGTGTTATCTAAGATGCAATGAACGCTCTCTCAAAATTTCAGGGTATGTTGCCAGGCAAATTATTGCGAACGAGTAATTTAAAATTACCCATTTTAGCATGGGTCTTATGGCAGTTAATTCCATTTTCACCGGAAGTGACATGATATCTTTTGATAAAGACGAGAGTTCTTATTCAAATTTTGAGTATTGAAAGATGAAATCGTGAACTTTCCAATGGTATTTAAAAAATTGTGTCTTGCCAGGGATTTTCCCGAGAAATTTAATCGCAAAAGTCATCGTGTGTGCAAATCTCGGATACAATATATATGTCTGTCATTCTGCACGCGAGGAAACATATGAATATCAGCTATCGTTTTTTACTTGATCGCTCTGACAGCGTTAAATACTTTTGTCAGTTGAGACTTTATTTATATTATTTATAATAAATTATGAATAAAATATCACGGGAAACGTCATCGAAATTCATAAATTTTATTTAGACAGAGTATTTAGAAAATATTATGATAGGTTTATGATTTTTTTTTCACGTCACGATTTTTGACTAGTGCTGTCACTGATGGGCCGCCTTAAATTAAACGAATACGCAAAAAAAAAAAAAATTCACTGATACGGCTGATGAGCTGTCAACGGCATATTTGAACATGCACATATACACGCGCACACAATCAACGAAAAGCGACGTTGCCAGATTAAGGCGGCCCATTTAGTGACAAAACTAGTCAAAAATCGTGAGGTGAAAAAAAAAATCATAAAACCTATCATAATATTTTCTAAATACTCTGTCTAAATAAAATTTATGAATTTCGATGACGTTTCCCGTGATATTTTATTCATAATTTATTATAAATAATATTATAAATAAAGTCTCAACTGACAAAAGTATTTAACGCTGTCGGAGCGATCAAGTCAAAAACGATAGCTGATATGTTTCCTCGCGTGCAGAATGACAGACATATTGTATCCGAGATTTGCACACACGATAACTTTCGCGATTAAATTTCTCTGGAAAATTCCTGGCGAGACACAATTTTTTAAATACCATTGGAAAGTTGAGACATGCTATTTTTACAAATACAATTTACCACGCCTTCACCTGCCGCGGCCGTGGTCCGTCGGCTGACAGGGCTCTAATTATTTCGCTACAACTCGATTTTTAATAACGGGGCGCCAATTAGTTTTTAAAAAACTAATAAACTATCGATATATTCCATTTACGAATCCGACTAGCTCCCTTGACAATGAGACTATCGCAAGGACGGTGTAGTACAGTTGGAGGACCAACGACAAGGAATTGCAAGAACAATAAATAACAGTACTTGAAGCAAGAAATATAGGTTTATTCTGACTTACTTGATTACTTCAGTACTTGATATTCGATATCTCACAATCGTTCCTTCATAACGTATGGCCTTGACAAGACGGCGGAGGTCCTTCGATTCACAATGTAATTTGACAAAATACGCAACTTACACTTGTTCAAATTAACACAATCAATTCAGTTTTGTCGACAGACGCGACTAGACTCTCAATCTGCTTTATTCCGTCTGGGTTTTGACGAGACAATCTCAACCCTTTCACTCGACAAAATTCTCGGATTACAATAGCTCGACGAATATACAAATCTTGTCAGCAGACGCAACGAGATTTGCATTCGACTCAAAAGATACAGATTGGTCGACAGACGCGACGGGACCCCCTCGAGGTTTTACAATCCGGACGTTCTCTCTGTCGTGAGAGAAGTGATTTTTGGCAACGGAATCCCTGAGCTACTTGCTCATTATACGAGGCTCATTCGTCAATCTTCGGTTACCACCACCCGTCACGTACGTTGATCTAGGGCCGAGCTATCGGCTCTCTCGTCTCATGACGTGTCACGTTCGATATTTTGTCGAATCATACTTTGATAATTTCGACAAATAATCTATGCGAAATACTAAATTGACCATGCATGTTTCATAATAACGAGACTCAATGTTAACAGTCGAATGTACAACATATATGGTACGCTCGATGAGTTTATTGAGCGCTGACGTCGAGGAATACAAAGTCCTTTTTTATTTCCTGTCACAAAGTTCACGATTTCATCTTTCAATACTCAAAATTTGAATAAGATCTCTCGTCTTTGTCAAAAGATATATCATGTCACTTCCGGTGAAAATGAAATCAACCGTCATAAGATCCATGTTAAAATAGGTAATTTTAAATTACTCGTTCGCAATAATTTGCCTGGCAACATACCCTGAAATTTTGAGAGAGCGTTCATTGCATCTTGGATAACACTCTCCCGAAGTTTCATTCGTATCACCGGTTTTTTAATTCACTGGTGAGCCACCTTAAGTACTACTTAGGTCAAACGTTTTTATGACTGGGTGGGTAGTTGCGTTACTTCCTTGACTTCAGAAAATATTTAACTATGACAGAATTAAAAAAAAAAAAGGAGAAAATCGTTTACATGCAAGTTTTCTATTACGACCACAGTTTCTCTATAATCCATATTTCCATGGTTTCTTTTTTGCACTACTTACCTTTGAATGGTTTTTTTTAAATGTTCATTACCGACTTATTCAATCGGTTCTTATCGAATCATTGATTTTCAAGCGATCATTTTTAACGAAAAACCTTCGAATACATTAATTAATTTATTTATTTATTCAATCATTATCGCTGTATTGTGAAATTGCCATCAGGTATGGGCGGACAATGCGGATATCGTGAGTATACAGTATTCCGGGACTGGTGCACTGAAGACGGATTTTACGAGAACGGGCAAGCGTACGAAGAGTGGGGCCATAAGAGATGGGATAAATTCATTGACGAGATATTACAAAAACAACTTTTCCGACGGTTACAGACAGGTGATTGCGAATGTCGGTGACGACGTTATGAAAAAAAAAAAAAAAAAAAAAACGCATTGATTCAACGCGAACGAATTTACGATGAAATTACTGGTTTTGTTTTTTTTTTTTTCCGTAGGATTCACTGGAGCTCTTCTTGGGTCGTTACATAGTACAGGATGGCGAATGTTTATCGATCAAATGTCCCTTGGAGACTGAGAGAAATTGGCGCTATGCCACTTTTCCCCTCGTTCTGCTCGTTGCATCGTCGATGCTCGTCGCTCACGTTGTATTACCAACGAGATACACGACCGAGGCTCTTCTCTATATTCTCTTCTGGGGTGCCATGGTCGCTGGTACATTCGCGACGATAATTCATCATGGCAAGCAATACGTCGACAAACCAAAATTATTATAGTCGCTTACGAGCCGCGCTTCGGCGTGAAATTTCTCATTATCGTTTGAATGATATATATATATATATATACATATATATATATATATATATATATATATATATATATATATACATATACATATACATATGAATATATGTTTATAAATATTTATTTATTTATATTTATATTTATATTTATATGTATATGTCAGTACGTTCGTGCACTGTATCATTTTTTTTTAGGGGAGGAGAAAAAAAGAAGAAAAAAAATAACGAAATTACATTATTAGGTCGAAGTTGTGTAGAATAATTTGCAAATTTGCGTATCAATCATGTACATTTACAGCGAGTGAGGATCGACATTAGAGGTTGTTTATTCAGCAGATATACGATTGTCCTTTTATTCGCAATGGATAACTCGTCGAAATAATTTTTGTTTTGTTTTGTTTTGATATTGCGTTTTTTTTTTTGTGATTTCACGACGATAGGTGGGAAAAAAAATAGAGCAATTACAAAAAAAAGAAACATTCTTGTTAATTTTTATACAATTTTTATTTACGATCTCACGAACTTGAGCTAGTATCGTCGTGTTCTGTGGTACTTGGAATTTATTTATTTATTTATTTTTTTTTTTTTCAAGTACTCAAGTTTTACTATTCAGGGATATTAGGATTAAAACGAGCCTCCTTGAAACAATGCCAGATTATTCATCCGGGTGTTTATGCATCTTAGGCTGTCGCAAGATGGTTTGATTCGATTTTTGGGTTTGAGCAACTCAACGAGAATTGGGATCCTCGTGACTCGAATGTACGACGTTGGCTATTTTTTTTTCAAATTGAAATATCAAATTTCACGTGCTCCGATACGTGGATTAATATTATTCGATCGGGTTCGAAATTTTTGAGGCTTTTTTCCCCTCAAATGGAACAAACTGAGAGAGAGAGAGAGAGAGAGGAAGGAGCAATTTTGACGCTTGGAAAAACAAGGACTCGACCCTAACGAGTATTTTTAGGAAAATTTCGAGTTTTTTTTTTTTTTACCGACTATTGGAAAAATAAATTAAGTTTTGTTGCTGTCGTTTAAATCGATATTTAAAAAAAAAAAATCACTTGTAGAAGCAACGAAGAATGTCCAAGGGTCACATGATTCGTGGGATTTGATGCGAAATTATGAAAATAACGCGAAATTCGTAAGTTAATCGTAAAAAGTTACAACGAGAGAGATCGATGATTGCGTGAAAACGCGCGTACAGAAAAAATCGTGCATGAGATTTCCGTTTTATTTACTTTTATCTTTGCACATTCGTGATACGAATATGTTTTTTTTTGTCTCTTTTCACATCAAATACTTTGCATTTTCCGTTCATAAATTTCCGTATGATTGGAAATCGTTGGAAATCCGCATCGAGCTACGCGTGAATTGATATATATGAATGTCGATTCGAGGAGTCAACGGAAGAGCAGAGAAAAGAGAAAAAAAAAAAAAAAAAAAAAACGTAGCATCGCTTTTTGAATATGGCTCCGATATCCGTGATGTTTAACTGACGAGAGCTATTTTAGCGTGGCTCGATTAGCCCGATATATGCGAATTGGAGAAAAAAAAAGGGGGAAAAAAAAAACTGTTAACGTCATTAGCGAGGAGGACGAATCATTTGGGACGTTGCTTCCGTTCCTTTGGCATATCTATTGATACATTTTTCGAGCCATCTATAATTAAATTTGATTGAATAAATCCTCTCTCTTTCTCTCTCTCTCTCTCTCTCTCTCTCTCTCTCTCTCTCTCTCTCTCTCTCTATCATTCGTTCATTGGAGTAACAAAAAGGAGATGGTCATAAAGGCGAGAAACGATAGTTTGAATGTGTGTGTGTATTTCCTGTGTGAAATACGACGATTCCCAGGATACAGGAGGACAAGTGATTAATTTGATTCAATTAAAAATACGCGTGGCGGATAACGGGATGGTAGGGAAATCGGGGTCATTGATTTTATTACTCGATATTTCCCGAGCCTCGAAATACATCATCCCCCATTCGCCATCATCCCCCTCATGTCATATTCGCACAAAACGTATCTGTTCATCGGTTGTTTTTTTTTTATTTATTTAGTTTTCCTTTTTTTTCCATTTAACATCACGAATATTTATTTTTATTTCTCGCCGAGGAATCTCGGGTTTTCACGGGGGAAAAAAATGACCAAATTTTCGGAAAATTGTAACTACGAATGAAATTTGTGTGTGTGTGTGTGTGAACTGGTGGCCTCGCAAAATTTCAATCACGAAAACGATTTTGACAATTTATTGCTCGCACGGACATATACGAGGAAAGTAAGAAAAATCGCCACTCTTTGTTTCGACTTTCGTCGAGCATATAATCGAATTTCAGATAATACGGAAATTTTTGAATTTACGAAAAATAAAAAATAAAATAAAACAACCAATTTCTGCGATTCCACGAAATTTGTGGACTTTGGAAAATTTTGAGTTGTCAGGCAAAATGTTTTTTTTTGTCTTTTTGTTTTTGTTTTTGTTTTTTTTTTAACACAAAGTTCGTGTCATTGAAGATTTATTGGTATCCTGAATTTGATTGTGAATCGACGAAAGGTTTACGGGGCGAAATTTTCAATTTTTCAACGAAAAATTTTGTAATCGCTCCAACTTTGGAAATTCATAACACTGAGACATCGGGTCTTGTTATTTTTCATACAACGAATAATTTTCGTCAAAAGGTAAGAAAATTTGATGTGAATCGAGGTTTACGCTTTTTTTTTTTCTTATTGAATCTTGAATTTTTTTTTAATGAAATTTTCAATTTTCACAAAGTCCGTAAAGTTGAAGCTTTCTCAAGAAGGATCACGAGAAGCATCGTGATCCGTGGATCCTCTTGAATTATTCAGATCGATGAGTTTGCTCTTTGCTCATGTCCCAGCGCTTTGTCACGTTGGAAGAAAAAGAAAAGCTTTTTCTTTGTAAGATAGGAAACAATTGAAAAAATTGTACTTGCTCTCATAGAGGGAGCGCTCATATTGAACGAGATTGAATTACGATGAGGAATTTTTTTCCCTATTTTTTATTTTCTTCTTATTGGATTTTTTTTTTTTCAATTTTTCTTTTTCATATACTTCTTTGTCCCCGTCAAAAATTCTCTGCAGCTTGAAATTTCTCGACTTGGATTTATCACATATTTTTCTCCCATTTATTTTCTCATATAGAGCAAGCAAGAGAAAGAGTAACAGAGAGCACCAAGGATATTGTACACGTTAAACTAGAAAACTCGTTACTAACAATTCTGCATACTACACAAACACACACACACACACACACACACATATGTGCACTCTTGTCTGGCAATTCGTTGTAAAGAGGATTTATTTCAGGGAGAATTTTTTTTTTCCAATTGCCATCGTGGCGTTATTGCTCGTCTCTCGTGGCTCTCCAATCTTCGTGCTTCGTTCTTCTGTTACAATTCTTCTACAGGGATGTGTATATATATATATATATATATATATATATGTACAGACGCGTTTACACACACGTATGACTTATAAATTTCATAACTCTACGAGATTCATGACGCGTTTCCACAGGGATAAATTAAAAAAAGTGCCTGACAATTCTCGTTCGATAAACATATTGTTGCTCCACTTTGATTCGGTAAATAAAAATAAAAAAAAAATCTGCAAATTCGAAAATTGCACATTCCTCTCCCTTATTATAATACTTTATCCAGATGAATGGATTTTGGCATTTTGATTTTTCTCGTGGACAACGATTGGCCAACTTTGATAGAAAAAAATCATCGTGTCACATGATTTTTCAGCTTTTAATTTGATTTTTAGAAAATTTCCAAAAATAGCGCGTTTTTTTTCCAAAAATCTTAAAATTCGTTATCGATTCTTTTTAAACTCAAAATAACGAAAAAATTCTTGTCCACCCGCACTCTTTTGCGAAATTTTGGGAATTTTCATTGAAAATTTTTGTCACGTAGGATAACGAAAATTTCGAAAAAAAAAATTTAAGCTTTCGTAAAATCTGAATAAATACAACAAATGGATATTCCCCAAAGTCAGATATTTATTTATTTTCTATTATTTCATTTTGCAGTTCATCGATCGGCGGCGACGTAAATTACTTGTGTAATTATAATACGCGATTAATTAACAATCGGTTATTGCAATAATTATCGGTTTAATTAATAATCGCTATTTGTCATTGATAATTTCATTCATTGCAGTTTTCTCTTCTTTTCCTCCTTGAATTTTATTTCTCGTCATTTCGCAGCAATGATAATTATACTCCGAAAGCATAAAAAAATGAATTTCGGTTAATCTTCTTCGGTCCATCCTCAAAATAAATATGGGCAAAAACGCCTATTGAGAACCTCGGATCATGCGTCACTACCTGCAATCGTTTTGTAATCCATTTTGAAATACACAAGTCCCCAAATTTTTTCAGATTTTTTCTTAGCTTTTAAAAGGTGGCTCATCAGTGAATTAAAAAACCGGTGATACGAATGAAACTTCGGGAGAGTGTTATCTAAGATGCAATGAACACTTTCTCAAAATTTCAGGGTATGTTGCCAGGCAAATTATTGCGAACAAGTAATTTAAAATTACCTATTTTAACATGGGTCTTATCACGGTTGATTCCATTTTCACCGGAAGTGACATGATACCTTTTGATAAAGACGAGAGATCTTATTCAAATTTTGAGTATTGAAAGATGAAATCGTGAACTTTCCAATGGTATTTAAAAAATTGTGTCTTGCCAGGGATTTTCCAGAGAAATTTAATCGCAAAAATCATCGTGTGTGCAAATCTCGGATACAATATGTCTGTCATTCTGCACGCGAGGAAACATATGAATATCAGCTATCGTTTTTGACTTGATCGCTCTGACAGCGCGTTAAATAATTTTGTCAGTTGAGACTTTATTTATAATATTATTTATAATAAATTATGGATAAAATATCACGGGAAACGTCATCGAAATTCATACATTTTATTTAGACAGAGTATTTAGAAAATATTATGATAGGTTTTGTGATTTTTTTTCACGTCACGATTTTTGACTAGTTTTGTCACTAATGGGGGCCGCCACGACTTTTTTGTTTATTTTTTTCATCAATTTTTCTTGATGTTTTTGTCCAGTATGTTTTATCATTAAAGAATGTTTTTTTTTTTGCAAAAAATGTCAACTTTTAGAAAAAAATATTAGTTTTTATTTGACGCCCATTTGAATGGTTAAAATTGACTTTTAACTATAAAAAGCCGACTTTCTCACGTTGTCCATTTTTTGATATTTTTTTTTCGAAAAGCTGAGAAAATTTTATATCAAAGAATTTTAAATAACGATGGGTTCTCTGATGTAAAAACTCTTGGAATAATAAAAAAAAAAAAAAAAAAATTAACAAAAAATCAATTCAAACATATTTTTTTGACAAAGTTACATTTTATCAGTGGCTACTACATCAAATTTCTCTATAGCAAAATCATTTTAAGCTTATTGACAACAAATTCCAGAGACATTCTTAAGATATCACGATGTATCGAATGCAACGTTAATGGATTGTTTTTTTAAACTGAATGAGATCAATAATTACTGACATCAACTTTGTAAGATTATATGAAAATTGTATTTCCGTGCAACAGAAAAAAAAAAACTTTAAAAATCAAGCCTAAATAAATAAATAAATAAATGAAATGAAATGTAACTTCAATAAAAAAAATCTTTAAATTGATTTTTTTGTTAATTTTTGATTTTTTAAATATTCCAAGAGTATTTACAGAGAACCCATCGTGATATGCTATATTTTATGTAATATACGCTTAGCTTTTCGAAATAAATATTGAAAAATTTTTTAATAACTGGGCAACGTGAGAAAATCGGCTTTTTAGAGTTAAAAGTCATCAATTTTAACCATTGTAGGGGCGTCAAAAAAAAAACTAAATTTTTTTTTAAGTTGTCACTTTTTTACATAAAAAAACATGTTTTTATCGAATTTTCTTACTGGACAAAAATATTAAGAAAAATGTTTGAAAAAAAAAAAAACAAAAAAGTCGTGAAATACCCCATGCAACAGCCACCGGTACAAGTTAAGAAAAAATTTGAAAAAATTTGGGGACTTGTATTTCCAATATGGACTACAAAGTGTGTAAGTAACAAAGCGATTGCAGATAGTGACGCACGATCCGAGGTCCTTAATTGGCGTTTATGCCGATATATACGTAACTTATGCACAGGTAAGATGTTTGTACATACACATGGATTCAGCGATTTACGAGCACGAAATTCGAATTTTCGTGGATGGTGTATACCATTATTATTCTTCGGTACAGTACGCGCGGTTTGGGGAACATACCTATACGTTATAACGTCCGCAGTACATACGTTGTGCTTACGTACTTACCGTAGGTTTGGTGATACATGGAGATCTCACCTAAATTTCCCTGGAGAGTCGTACGTCTCACTGTGTGCATATATATGTACACCCTTTCTGGGGGCACACAACCCCTCTGTACACTCTCTTTATACACTACCTCGGACTCGTAACACCTCTCTCTCTCTCTCTTTCTCTCTCTCTCTTTCTCTCTTTCTCTCTTTTTCTCTCGATCTCATTTATACTCTCTTTGCTTTCTCAACCGTTTCATCTTCCTCATATGTACCTATTTTCTCGTTTTCATCGTTTATTTTCCGGCACAGAGGGGGCACACGACTCTTTTCACACTCATCACTTAAATCGTTACTCCACACATACATCTGTATTTGATGTACAACACACGTATATATACCGTGTACTACGCTATATATACACAACGAGATACTTTCCCGGCTCATGTCAGGTTCGTTCTTTTCATTTTTTCCCCTCTCTCTTCTTTTCATTCCCGAGGGACCATCCGCGAAACTCCATATTCGTTTGATTTATCGCTATGCCCGTTTCACCGGGTGACTGACCTTTCAACTCGTGCTATATGCTTCATAACGGGACTTGCTCGTAACATTCGATTTCGCATACTATATGCGCATGAGAAAAAACAAAGATATATAATATATATACCTGTGATCAATGATTTTCCTTATGTCCCGCCGGAACTTATTTCCACACCGAGTGAAAAGTATGGCGAAAAAAGCGATAGAAATAAATTTCTCACTTTGGCCGACAATCATTTTATTTATGCAAATGATAATTTAGCTATTCGAATCATAAAAAAAGGTCAACTAAACATTTCAAATATGTAGTTGCAGTGAACCATAAAACATTTCAACTATATATATATATATATATACACAGATTGTAGAAATTTTTCTGTCCACAAGCGAATCCGGACAGTTGATCGTATTTCATTGATATTTTCCTTCGGAAAAGTCATGGATTCGTGCACGAATAAACGTTGAAAAGAATTCTCGTTTGTTTATTTATTTTTTGCTACTGGCTATCAAACAACAATCGAAAATCGGTTGTTCGAGCTCATTATTCATTTACAATTGGATTTTTCATATGCAATAGTATGCCCTCAACTTTATTTATCTTTCGGATGCGATTCATACAGACGCATAGGTGATCATATTTACCCAGGCACGAAAATCGTTATGGAAAATATCGACTCTGCGTTTCGAGCGCGTTCATTTTTAAAGCCCTCTTTTTCCTTCACGAAGGTACCTAACTGCACACGCGCCTGCACATGCCATTAACTATATACGACGTTGGAACAAAGTGCGGCCATTGGCTCAGTTCGGGAATTCATTTTTTTTTCTCTTGCCAAGAGTAAGTCATTCGGGTACAATGCTTGATCCTATACGTCTGTTGAAAAAAGAAATTAAAAAAAAATGGAGTTAACGACGAAGTTAAATGCTTGCGAGGCTTTGGGATTCGATGGTGTCGTTCGACGACGGGTGCAGTATAATGTAACAGCCGTAAAGCGTCGATTGCCTTTTGCAGTATATAAATGCGCGTGTATACATATACGATGCCTTATATATATCGTCTGAAAAGTCCAAAGGGTCGTATTCAACGTTGCACAGTGGCGTCATATTCCGCCAGGCGGAATATTCTCGTTGCATCCACGCTTGCCTCTCTTGTCTCCTCTGTACAGCCCGTGAAATATATCTTGTATATATACGCGAGGATGTTTACGAGTTTAGCCGCGAGCATGTAAATTCCGCTCTGCGAAGACATATAACGAGCACGGTAATTAGCGCGGCTAAAAAGGAAACTCGCTTGAAGCTTCTATCCCCCCAACTATCACGTGTCAGCGGTCTTTTGCCTCTGTACGCGGAACACAATCGTTGCGCGCGTACAATTTTCCTCGGAGGAGTTCTACTCTCTTGTATTATTTTCGACATGACGACGATTTTCGCCGCACTGATTAAGGATGTCTTGCACTTATATCCAACGGTATAAAAGTAATTGTGAATTGTAGATTGTAGTAGATATCGATAAGTTAAAAATTAAAAAAAAAAAAATATATATTAACTAAATATCCATACAATAATCGTTTTTTTCCATGAATTGTAATATCTGGTCTTGTTTTTTTGCACAAAATTTTTCCCACAAATTTCCCTCAACCGTTCATTCAGTAAATAATTGAAAAAATTGAATTTATCCGTGAAAAAATAACAAAAACATTTCAAACATTTTTTTTCCGATCCTGCATCGAGATTGTTCTATTTTGAACAATTTTCAATAATTTTTATAATTCTCGTTAAATAGCCCGTGTGCTCGATAAATTATGTAAAAGAAACATATTCGAGTTTTTGAAGAAGATATATCGATGAAATCGGTCGGTCAATGATCTTGAAATTTTGCAAGGACAACCTTGTAGACTCTGTGTGAGAACATATCCACAATTCAGTTGGACAGAATGAAGAACAGTGGGACATATGTCGTTTTTTTTTTTTTTTTTTTTTAATTAACTCGCAGTTCATTTTTCAAAGTGAATAATTCAAAGATAATCTGACAGTGGGACGAAAATTCGGGATTTTTTTCATTACCGAAAAACATGATTGGTGGAAAAAAAAAATTGCAGATGCAATAATATCGTATGGACTCGAATATTGCTTATTCTTCCAGTTCCAGTAAATCTCTTTATCGTCTGGGCAGCGTAATAACAACGTCACTAAAAGCACGAATTATACTGCAGTCCTTTTTATACGGATATATACTTCTTTATAGATGTGTTATTATTTTTAAAACCAAGCCTGGCTCCAAAAATGGCCACTAAAAAGGAATAAAAATAAAACTTCCGGACTCCTCGGGAACCGCTGCTGCCATACGACGGTTTTTCATGAGACCAATTCGCAGCGAAAGTTTTTGCTGCGTGTCGAGTGCGCGCACGGTTTATACAAATATAAATTTGAAAGACCCCGAAGACCCCGAAGAGATTGCAAAGATGAAGCAGTTCGTAGGATGAGATATCGACAATAGGCTTGCGAAAGATCAACCACAATGGCGATCAGGGGAAAAAGAAAATTATTATACGCGCGATGTGATTTGAGACGAAACGGGTGTAGGAGGCACGGGAGAGATTGGGAAGAAAGAAAGAGAGAAAAGTACAAGAGGATGTATATATATATATATATATATATATATATACGTCCCGGGGCTCGTAACGGAGAATAGAAATGCAGCATAAAATATCGCGAGCGAAGGAGGGAGAATATAGAGAGGAGTCACGAGGGCGCGGTCGCAATTTTCCGAGGATCAACAAACCCCGGCTTATTAACTTTTATGAGAGAAATGTCGAGGAAAAAGTTGCGAGATGGCGAGATGCTACGGTGTGGCGGGCGACGGAGTGGCTTGCAAAAATATATATATATATATATTTCAACTCGCTAGAGGCTTTACCACCTTTATCTATCTATTCACGTTTTAAGATTTTTTTTCATTCGGAGAAACGACGTTATATATGAAATGTACTCTACAGATTTCCATGCTTTTGTTAGCATTATTCGATATATGAGTCCGCAAATAATATACGGATAATTCGGCAAAGGGTGGGTTATAACCATTTAATAATTTGCCGCCAGCACATTGCTATGATCTTGATAAAAATATTCCTTGAATAGCGCATAGGTCGATGATACAGATGTATTGCCTGGGTCAAAAAATGAGAAAAAGACAATCAAAAGATGAAATTCAATATTCTTAGCATCTTTCTTATGGATGACTTTTTATTCTGCTTTTTGTAGTTTTCACGCGATACTTAGACTTCGATCGAAATGTATCAGACATGCGTCCTCATAATTACTAAAGTGAAATCGGCGATTCCAAATAGTACAAGTATTTGGTAAAGTGAAAAATTTGGAAAAAGAAATATATATTCGGAAAGATTTCGTTTAACTGACCGGAAAATTTATGCTTAAACGTCCATGATCTTCGGTAAAGTCGGAGACGAATAACTTGTTCTTTTTTTTTGTTATGACTTCTAGTTCTCGTTTAACGAGTTTCGATACCACTTTTGAAAATGATGCCATCAACTCAATTTTTTTTTTTAATAAGTGACAAATATATAAAACGTGAACGGCTCAAATTTCAAGTCGATCCTCCATGTCGTTTTTGTAAAAATAATTTTCGAAAATTTGGCTTATACACGAGAGTAAATGGGAGCAATATTTGTTTGAGCTGTCAATTCCATTAAAATACTACCACCCGCCTAAACTTTCTGTCAGATCTTTATTGGATCTTTAATATGACTGTCAACAAATTTGAATAGGTTCGTCCATCTGGTTTATTAATTACAAGCCAAAACATAAGCTCACTATCCACGGGTATAGCGCATGAACGGTCAGACTCTCTATTGTTTTATGCATGCCCCGCTCACCGCGCGCCGCCGCACCGTCGTTTCCGCTTATTCCCCGTCGCCGGTCTGTACCGAAATACCTTAATACGTGCCCGAAGCAATTTATTCGTGCTTTTGACATTTTTCTTGTATCTTTTTCAGGAAAATTTCCTCCCATTTAATTAAAAAAAAAAATAGTGCTGCATTCACAAAGCGGTTATATCCGCTCATTTATTTACCACGTATTTACCCCACGATCTTTCCAGCTTCCTTATTTCTTGACTCAAAAGCTCTGGAACTTTATGCAGCCGTAAATTTGTCGAGGTAAAAAAAAATGTATTTTTTCATATATAAATTTTCTTTTTACGCAGTAGCGTGCGGCTATAATATAGATACAAATTTGCAAATAGCTCGAGCAAAAAGGCTACTATAGAAAGTCTCTCGCTCTCTCTCTCTCTCTCTCTCTTTCTCTCTCTCTATCACTCCCTCACTACCAATAATACTTCCCTCTTGTACGAGATCGTCTCGTGGTAACGAAATCCATCTGGATGAAGTACATACTGCGGTAAACCCCCTCATCGCCTTTCTAGCATCGCGGAGTTTTCGCCCTTCGTATACGCGAGTAGCTCCTCTTCGCTTTTTCTTTCCTACCGCACATTCTTACAAGTACACCAAAATTTTACATTCACATCCAGAAAAATCATAATTTTCAATCGACCACATTCGTATGAAATTCTTTAAAATCTCGATCGCGTAAAATTTGCTCCAATTCGAACAAATATTCATTCGAATCAATTATACCACCGTATATTTGCCTTGATCACACGTCTGCTTGATAAATCGGTTATTCGATCGGTTATACATTTGTTAGGAAACTATATTTGACATCAAACGAGAATGTAAAGGGTGTCCCAACTTAAAACGTGCATTATTAGAATATCTCGGGAATGAGGTCTGCTATCGAAAAATGTTTCAGATAAGAATATTATGGTTTGAAGGGGGACACACGATGGCAACATCAGTTTGGTTGGGAGAAGTACTGCTTGTGAGAAACTAGCACGGACGTAGTTTTTTTTTTTTTAGATGGCAAGCGATTTTTTTCCCCAAACGAATTTTCTACCTCACGCGTGAAGCACATTCAGCCACATGTGGTAAAAGTGCCTATATTTCACGGATTGGGAGTTATGACTGTTCGAAACTCAGGAATTTATCATGGCAGTAATTTACAAGAAAAGAGGAGCAACAATAACAATTCTAAAGCGTAGTAAGGTAACTATACAAAAGTACACACGTTTCAAACACAGGTTCCGTCGTTTGTCGTATTCCACACGTAAACGTAAACAGTAGTCTGAACTTATTCTTTAGTTATTCGTGATATTTCGGCCTTGATAGTCGTTATGCCTGATTAAAATCAAGACGAAATTGTCGACATTCCTCTTGTTCTCGAAGAGTGCCGACTGAATTACCGTTGAGCATCGCGATTGTATCGAGAAAGGTTTCCGCCAAGAAGACATCCTCTGGGTATAATCAGATACAAATTCTTGAAGTTCGGCATCGTGGCAAGGTCATAAAACGTCAACCCTCGCGCAGAATTGCCGATGACGATCCAAGAGTCATTGTAGTTTTGAGGATGATAGCTACATGAATGAACATGTGAGCACCCGACAAATCCAACGTGAGTTAGGTATTCCAAAATCTACTATATCTGCAGAAATTTGAAATCTTGATTCCTGAGTTTCGAACAGTCATAACTCCCAATCTGTTAAAGATAGGCACTTCTACCACATACAGCTGAATTTGCCTTCACCGTGACTTACAAAATTCGTTTGGGGAAAAAAAAATTGGTTGCCATTTAAAAAAACTACGTTCGTGCTAGTTTATCACAAGCAGTACTTCTCACCACCAAACTGATGTTGCCATCGTGTGTCCCCCTCCAAAACCATAATATTCTTATCTGAAACATTTTTCGATGGCAGTCCTCATTCCTGTGAGATATTTTAATGCACAGTTTAAGTTGAGACATCCTGTATATATATATTTATTTATTATTGAAATGCTCGAATATGTCACTATTCGGCAAATACCGGTCATAAAAAAAAACGTGTAGGCAAAAAAAAACTGGTCGTTTTGTTTTTCGGCTGACACCAAATATTCAGAGAACGAGAAAATTATGTACCGAACGCATATATATAGCTTATCATTCTGAATGAGTCGGCGAATATTTAGCACTGAGCTCTTCTGATCTTTTCCCGCACGGCTGACAAATGTCATCTGGTATATATGTCCGACGAAATCGCATCTACCGTATTATCATTGACGATCGTGTGAGGGCAAAGCTACTAAACGTCATAGAGGGAGAGAGTGAAAAAAAAAAAGAAAAAAAACATAGAAATATGAAAAACTGACCGAGCGCTAACATTAATCTACGATAATACACACTGTATGGGGCATAATGATCGCCTTGACGACATTGCGTGCACCCTTACGACTTGATATGTTGTAATATATTTAACAACTTTGTCCCTACAAACCCCATGTATGTGTATATCTGTACAGAGCGCGTAATATTGGGGGCGTATACAAATGACATACGAGGTTAATGCGAGACATTGTGCGCACAACGTGGGCGGATAAACGACCAAACATTTCACGCAATATACACGTGATATTTATCGATGTTTGGTTATTTTTTGTTTTTTTTTTTTTTTTTACTACGTGTCATAGTGAGATTGTTTTTTCCGCGAGAGATAAATATTTATCGTTGAAAAAAAGAAAAATATGATAAGGAAATGGTCCGAATCGTCGTTGAAAATTTGGATTAAAACTTTTGGTTAGATCTGTATTAGTAAACGACTTCTGAACTTGAATTATTTCAATTCAGGTGTTATTTCCGTTCAGATTAAAACAATTATATAATTAATAATTATTTAAAAATTAATAGATATTGAACAGACCCCTCTCTTTTGATTGATAATCGATCAATTAACGATGATTAATAATTGATCAATGAAGGAAAAAATTCTCGAACCAAATTGGCACGCAAGTAACATTTTCGTAATATATTTTTTTAAATTGTGCAATATTTTCATCTTGACCATATTCGCTGTATGTATGCCATAACCGATCAACTGATGTATCATTATCGAAAAAACGAACTCATGGATTACGGTGGAAGAAACAAAATTCAAAAATTATGTAACTCCTCAAACGGACTCAGAATGGACCTCATTTTCTTTTTTAAATCGGTGGCATAAATTTTAAAATCTCACACGAGTATGTACGTCGTTTATTATCGACAATCATTTTGTTTGCACAAAGAATAAATCTTTCTCTATGAGAATGGCAACGACAACACTTGCGAGTTAAAAACTACGACAGATTATTTAAATTCTCTATAGGAGCCGAGTGTCCAATGATAGAGATAATTTCTTAGATACACGATAGTGGGACAATGTACCATGAAAAAAATGTACATCTCCTTTATCTTTAAAAAAATGGGGGTCTTTAATACAACGTCCCTGGAATTGTAGATCGAAAAAAAAAATCGGTAATATTTTGACGAAACACGTCTTTTTTTAACAACGAAAATCACCTCGATAGTTTTTTTTTATTCTAACGACGTTTAAAAAAAACCGCGTTGAACATTTTTTAAATAATTCGAAAACTGCCACGTTCAATTGTAATCCTTTATCCGATAGAAATATTTTTTCGAATGATCATTATTATTATCACGCTACTAGCCTCGGTGATATACATAATTGTCGCTTTCCTTATAATATATATGGTCATTCCAGCCTTCGGTCGATCATCGTCACGCGAATACGCGAATGGTTAATAAGCTATAATTAATTGAAAAGTCAAAGTCACGGCTGCAGGTGCATTTACGAGTCACCATTGGATATGCATGCTAATCCCGCATGCAAAGTCATTGATATTTAATGTCTCTGTCATTCGTGGGACAATTTGCGTCTTACGATAAAACTCGCTGCCTGTTTGAGCGTATACACGTGTGTAAGAGCAACTACATACATGTCATATGATTATCATGACGCAAGAAGTGAAAAAATAACGATTATAAATTCATGAAAGTATATGATGAATCTCATTTGTGTATGCGGCACATTTCATGATTTTTCAGCAAGTTTTTTGGGTCTAAAATTTTTATTCCATGATGTGAGAATTCACATCTTGTTACATATTATAAGAAATGCGATAACTTGCAAAATTGTAGCCTCGTTACTCTACCAGGCTCTTGAGAAAAAAAATTATTCAGTATTTCTATGTTTAAAGAGGTTGACGTTGTTACATCATCGTTCAGTCTCTACAACCAGTTAAAAAAATGTAAAAATAAGCTGGTCTACGTAAGAAAGTCAAAATTTTTAGAAAAAGAAATTCGTTTCACTCTAGGGGTAGTATCTACCCCATACAAACGTGCTTAAGTAAAACAAATCTGTCTGTTTCAAGGTCAACATCGTGAAAAAAATCTATTTTTATTTTTTCCCCGGAAAGTCTATGCAATTTTCTGTAAAAAATAAAATTTACAGAATGAGATGAGCAGATGATCATCATCGAATTCATTATTCAATTTTTTTTTCGTTGTTCTCAAGCGCATATTTTTTTTTTCCTTCAAAAACTCAAGCCAATTTGGCGTAAGAAAATTTCGATAGTAATTTTAGCTACTGCCAAATACGTTCCGAGATATAATTTTTTTTTATATTCGTCATTTTTCACAAAATTCATATCTCAAAAACCGTTCCTCGTAGCCAAAATTATTATGGTACCATTAGTACGTCAATTTGGCTCATGCTTCCGAAAAAAATACTGCAGTTGAAAAGTGCAGTATTCGCTTTCATCATTTTCATCGCCATTTTATTTTTGCCATGCATAGGCTCAATTCCATAAAGTCCATGTATTGAATATACTGGATGAGAAAAAACTTGATATTTCTTCGTCGCGAATGAGCCGGATCATTCATTATTGAGTTATTTGCTAGCGGTCAATTTTTTTTAGCGTGATTATAACATCAAAATTAAAAAGGTGGTCTTAATTAGCGCCAACTTCTCTATTTACATCCTATTAGCGATAAAAATCGCGTCTCGTCGTCATTATCGAATAGTATATAATCTGGGATGTAGCGTTAAAATTTTTGTGTTTTATCGTACTTTGTCCTTAATTTGTTCTTGCGAAATGGACATCAATAAATAAAGGCAGAAGAATCTGCAAAACTGCGAGTGGGGTTTAAACAAAATTATAAAAAATTGTTGCACCAAAAGTCCTCGAATGCAAGGGTTAGGATATGGTGACGATTTGGCCTGGAATGCCCCATATATATATATATATATCGGTGGGCTAATGCCAAAGGGGCTTATCGGTTATGTATAAGTATAGCTTATACGCCTTTATGGAATTCAACCAACGATATATTTGTTCCTCCACGCTGTCGGCGGTCGAGTAAATTCATTAAAGTGAGGAATAAATAAACACATGAGTTATAAAATAAAAAAAGAACATAAATACACATGTGTGTGTTATACATATTCAGCGATTACATGGTAAAATGGAGCATCATTGGTAGTTGCACAAAAGAAGAGATCATTTCACCGACACACACTTGACGCATCTGTGTCCAGAAATATCTAATCTATTTCTATTTATATCTGAGATGTGCTATGTACAGTCGAAAGATTTTCATACGAGTGGGAGCCAAGTTGGCGATCGTACAACGATGCATATGTGTAACCCACAAGCACGAGGAAACGTGTGCGGAGACGCGGTCGTAGACTCCTATGCGATACAGACGGGTAAATCACTTCATCGGTAATTCTTGAGTCGTCATGCTTGGCAACGTGCACATCGGTATTGACGATTGAAAGAAAGAAAAAAAATTCATGAAACCCGAGAAGGCTATCGCGAACGTGATATATCCGCGAGTGAAAGTGCATCGAAGCACGTAGTATGTGATCGCGAGAGTGATATTTGATTGGTGCAATTACAAAACCCTGGGATTGGGGCATAATAAAATTCAAGTGAAATTGTGTGAAGAAACACGATTGAACATCACTAGAGAGAAGAAGAATAAGAAATAAAGACTAAACCAACAATTATTAATGAGCTTATAATTGATGTAAATTGGATTTTTTCGAAAATTCAAAGTACTGCGCTTAAGAATTAGTCAAAATAGAGCAGTTGAATAATTTTAAAAATGGCAGTAATGCTTTTAAAATGGATAATCTGGGCATTATCGTGCTTAGCAATAATCGATGACGGGGAATGTGTTTCCCCTCGCGACTCTACGTCGTTCGGGATCGATCGCAATGTCGTTAGTTCGTTGATGCCCAGCGAAAGATTTCGTATACTCGGTGTATTCGAACATCCTGGGAAGAGCCACTTTGACGTATATCGTCCATTGCTCGAGGAGCTCGGACGTCGTGGTCACGACTTGACCATAATATCATACTTTCCCCGTGACAATCGTACAAATCCACCAATGACGAATTATCATGACATAAATCTGGCTAATCGATCGTCCGATATTTTCATAAATGTCGTCGATCTCGAGAAAATACATCACTCGCCGATTAGCCCGTTCTTCGAAATGATGATGTTACGGGCTTGGTCGATCGAGTCATGCAAAGCCGAGCTGTACAATCCGGAAGTACAGCGACTCATTAAATCCGATGCTAAATTTGATCTTATCATCACTGAGGGTTTCAACAGCGATTGTTCTTTGGGTTTCGTGCATCGTTTCAAAGCGCCATTTATCAGCCTCTCGTCGCATCAATTGATGCCATGGGTCAATCGACGTTTCTCAAACGAGGATAATCCAAGCTACATTCCCGTGATACTGAAGGGTTTTTCACCTGCGATGTCATTTTTCGAAAGAACGATAAATACACTGACATTACTCATTACCAAAATGATGTACGAATTTACGTTCAATCCATCCACGCAGACGATAGTCGAGGCTGTTTTTGGTCCTGATGTTCCGCCTTTGAGCGAAATAGCAAAAAATACATCGCTCGTACTCGTGAATACGCATTATTCGTTTCACGGATCCAAACCGAATCAACCAAATATCATTGAGATCGGTGGAATTCACATTTCACCGATCGTTACGCCACTGCCTACCGAACTTCAGCGTTTTCTCGACGAGGCCCACGAGGGCGTTTTGTATTTCAGTCTTGGCTCCATGATAAAGGCATCGACGATGCCGAAGGATAAATTAAGAATGATTGTGAATGTAATCGGTAGTATACCGAGGAAAGTCATTTGGAAGTGGGAGGCTGAGGATTTGCCGAACAAACCGTCGAATTTGCTCGTGAGAAAATGGCTGCCTCAGGATGCGATACTCAGTAAGTGAACAAAGTACGGTACGAACAAGTGCGGGGAACTCAATAAATTTTTAATCAACGAATTAAAATATACTAATGCGCTCTTGTTTAACTATCAAAAGAAGCCATCGTGAATGTTCCGGAGAAATACATTTTCATTGAAACTAAAGTTTTTTTTTTCACTTTTACTGCGCGTAAAAGTTTCAGAAGAAATCTGCGATAATATATATATACCTACACATATAGAGAGAACAGCCGGCAAAAGTAATCGAAGCAGAACATCGTTGGAGCAGAAAGTTGCGTGTTCTTTCTCTCTCTCTCTCTCTCACACACACACGAACACCATTTCTCTCATTTCCTTTTTTTTTATCTCTATTGTCGAGATTCCAGCAATATGCCGATCTTTTCATCCAAGTTATTTTTTAATTTATATTCGTTGCACTTTATATCTATTTGATATTCTCATGTCCATGGGGATACGTATATATATTTGAACTCGCGGATATTCACGAAGCTTTCTAGAATATTATATATTTGCGTCCATGGGTGAGAGGGATGACGATCTTCTCGTCTCGTCTTTCTCTCTCTCTCTCTTTCTCTCGCTCCATCTCTCTCGTCAATATAACTCGCGATACTCGATTTCCCGACGAGTGACAGTGGAAAATTCTCCATTCTCTGCATTTTTCCAACCGCACTGCCGCGTACATTTCTCCCTCCGGCCCTTTCGATCATTCGCGAATTTGCGAAATGCGCGTCGGAACGTTTTCGCTGACAGAGCACATTGACGATAGAGAAACAGCGAGGGAGAGGAAGAGAGAGAGCGAGAGAGAGCGAGAGAGAGATAGAGAGATAAATGTAGAGAACGAGAAGAGTGAAAAAGGGAAAAGTGACGAAAATATATATGACATAGGGGTAAATTCGCGTATACATATAGCTGTGCCTCTGGAAGGGTGACGTGTCTAGTACCCAACATGAGAGTGAGGGAAGAGGCTCAGATAATTGGAACTAGAGAGCTCAATCGTCACCCACTCCGGCTTGACAACAACAAAAAAAAAAAAAGAAAAGTCAATGCATGTAAAAGAATGATAGAAATAGAGCATAATCCCCGACCCCAAGGGATATTTCCCTTTTATATCTCCCACGAGAATTGCTCGTAATCGCATGTCCCACATTCATGATTAATTATCGAGACAAGGACACGCCGAAAGGAAACACGATGTCTCTTTACTTACCACTAACAATGAGTCCCGATAATACATGAAATGTTCTTTGTCAAATCGTTCACTTTTTACATCGCTACAATTTTTCATTCGCGCAGCTTCGATAAATTCACGAAGGTCCTGTAAAATGAGATGCCAAAGCGAAATTTTGGTACTGAACGAAATTTATGTCTTCTTCACTTATTAGCGTGAAAAAAAAATCACGACAAAAAATTAATTTACGATTTGAGAACTTCATTGCTCCATCTATCACGATATGGCTTGGAAAACAAATTAATTTCTCAAACCGTTGGGTTGAAAATTGAAAAAATAATCCATCAGAGATTTTTACAAGTGTCACTTACAAACCGTCAATTTACGAAAAGTATCCCAAAGAGTTTGGGCGGAAAGGAGTGTCCGACGTGGCGTGTGGAATGTCCCATACAAAAATTTATTCCTATATAGACGATATGCGAAGTTTGGGGCGAATGAATTAGCGCGGAAACTCCGAACCGACGATGTGATGGTTGGCGCGAGGAGGAGGAGGAGGAGGAGGAGGATAGGAGGAGATGAGTGACACACGAGCAGTATGCGCGGAGATTTCCGAATAGCGCTGAGAGGGGTCGTAGGTAATTACTCTAATGACGCGCTTGCCGAATGACACCGCGGTTTACCTCTTGACGCAAATAGGGTGGTGAGGAGGTAAAGTAGAAGCAGGGGGAAATATCAACTCGTTTCTCGTCTCCAGAAACTTTTGGTACGTCGATGTCCTCCGACAGTTTATATCATGTATATATATGGTATCGCGAATTATCAGGGTTGAATATGAATATTAATCGAAGCGACGAGATTATATATACATAATACACCGCATCGTTGCTTAAAACTTTATTCATTTAATTACTTAGCTCTGCGTTTTTTAATAACGATGGTTTCTTTTTTTTATTCATTTGCACGATTAATAGAACGATATGAAAAATTGGTATAACGCGACGACAAGTCGCGATTCAGCAAAATTGGCTGTGCGATTTTGACCTAGTATCTCGGAAAAGTCTCTCGGAACTACATACGTTCGACTATCCATCGAATATAACCGCGATAACCCAGCGCTCACTCTTCAAGTTTTATTCCATATATATGAGAGATAGTATATCGAGTGATTCTCTTTAATATTAAACGCTTAACTCGGCCACAGAGATAAGCTACGTGGGATCGTTTATGTTCAAGACAATATCACACTGAGAATGGAGTTTGTTTAATGTTAATGAAGATCAATTTGAACATGACCAAATAAATATTAGATCATTGTTATCACATTTACTTTGAATCAAATAATATTCGTTATTTATTACCAAATATCATTTGGTTCGAATGAAATTTGGCAATGATAATTAAACTTTTTATTTCGCCATATCTGATACTGTTAACTTTGAATTCTTTTCTTTTTCGACACACAGTATAGCTGCATCATATAGTTTGAAGCCGATGAAGATCGATGCATAATATTTACGAATGCGGTCGATTAGAATCGCGAGGAATTCGCGTCGATAGTACAGATTGTAATTGACGTCGTTTTTTCGAATATATTATTCATAATGATCGTTTATTTATGTAATTTATAAACCTTTCAAGAATATTGGACTATAAATCAGGTATGACATAGATTTTCGACTCTGCTCCCTTAGGCAGAGCTAAAAGTTCATAATATCTCAACACATATATCTCTCGTGTTAAATGTAAGAGATCTATTCAAGATGAGCTTAAGGAGGTACGACTAGTTCTTTGGAGTCAAAAAAAAGTCTAAATTCATTTTACCCACAGCTGTTCTGATTTATGTTTATTTGCATTGATTATTCATATTATCGATTATAATGTGAAAAATTTTGTGGTAAATGATTAATTTATTGCGCATGAACTAATAAAAACTGAAAAATTAGATTGTCAACGACTCGATAGTAGTCTCCATCATAATAATAATGACATGTCTACCACAAAAACGGACTAAAAAACATTTTAAAAAATCAGCCGAAAACCTATTAAAATAGACTTGAATTACCTCAGTGGAATTAATACGATCGGCAGAATGATAATTATACATATAATTGATACGTGATAAATAATAAAACTCCATAAATAACATGATGGAATTTGAAGTAAACACTTGGCAACGTCGCATTGGCGATGCTATAAGTTGGTATACGTGACCAACGAAGATGACTCTATCCTCGTTGCTAACATCAAAACAAAGCTAGGTTATGTTTGCCGAAACCCATCAGCTGTTACTCGCGACGTTGCTAAGTATGTGGGTGCTATTTGATCGTTCTGACCATTTACAACCGGAAATTGAAACTTTTTTATGATGTAGTGCCAGAACTACACGGTGAAGAGTAATTTTTCAATTTTTTACAATATCTATTATATCTAATCTATCAAGTTTCAGTTTTTCAACGGGTGTAGTTGGATACGTGAGCAGCAAAACCGTGATCACAGCACTTCCGGTTAACCGTCTCCATAAGACGACGTGCTTTAGTAACTCAAACTGCTCGACTTTGCAATTTTATTACGAATAAACTAAACGGTCAATATAGCTCAAATTTTGGCAATAGGCGCATAAAGTATTCGGCAAAAACATATAAAAATTTCAAGTCCGTCAGTTGGATTCTTCATACTAGTCGTACCTCCTTAACGAAGAGCGAGTGGTAAACGACGCAACCACGATGTTAGACATTACGTACACTCTGCTGATTGTGCATCGTCCAGTATTTATGGACCAATTTTTTCAATAGTAATATAATATAATGAGATATGTATATAAATTACACAAATGACTACATGCACGTGTATACATATTAATATTAAACAGTGGCAGTAACAACTGCGCAGAAGTCGCCGATAGCGCGCGTCACTCAAATTCATTGATTTCCAATATGCGGAGTTTCATGGTCGGCATATAGAGAGGTAAGCAGAGAGACAGGGAGAAAGAGAGAGAGAGAGAGAGAGAGAAGAGAGAGAGAGAGAGAGAGAGAGAGAGAGAGAGAGAGAGAGAGAGAGAGAGACATATATATACATATACAGAGGGTCAACCATAAATGACGATTAGACACCTGTAAGAAATTTAAGGATAGAATTACGTGATCATTTTTTTATTTGAGTGGCTCGTACGTTGGATAATATTATGGCTGACAGTTTATTGTAAATAGTCTGCCTATCATCCGAATATGACAATGAAGTATAAAGGGTAGAGCGAGAAATTTAAACTTTTTCAAACTGTTAATCAATTTGCACTCCAATGTTTTCTTCGATTCACTTCGAAATTTTGCATCTCGTCCGACATTGACATTCGAATAACGGAATTCGTTCATGATAAATTTGTGAGTTATCGAGAATTATTTTTTTTGTATACCTGTAACTATTAGGTATCCGAAAACTGTCATTGGTTTCTAAGATTCATGAGATTTTATGAGATCACATAATATACACAGCAGAAGTATCAACGCTAAACGCCTTCACCCAGAGAAATGATAAGGAATCCTTGACCCATGAATCATATTGACGTTTGACCGGTTTTTTTTATTACTTTTATCAGTTTCTGGCTGCATCAGTTCACGTTATCATTTTATTAGTTAATTTGTAACTTTTTTCTAACCTAATATCTTTGCCGCACTGCAAGGGATGAGTTTTTTTCCCTTTCTCGGCAATTATTTGTGATTCGATGTATACTTTGATCGGGAGTGGTGGGCGAGGAAGATGAATACATTCGTTCATTTTTTACAAGCTTGGCAGTGACCATTTTTCCATTTTGCCTCTGTTAAGACTAATGCGGCTTTAATTAGCCGTCCTGCTAATGACCAGTAGTAATGAACATAAATCATGCGGGGCTTAAATCTTCAATCTATCCACTTTGATACGTATGGCACACAGATGCATGTATACACATGTACACTTTGATGTACATATATGCATTATAACTGAGGTCAACTATAACACCGTCAGGTAATAAAAATCTCAACGCTTAGGTAGGCGCATTATCCACCTGTAGTTTTCTTTTTCGAGCTACCAATCTATCATATTTATATACAGTTAGCGTTCGTGCATGCTCAAGCACGTCAAAATGCCATAATCGATTTGGCACATATAGGCATTATATCTTTATGTGCATATGTATCGACTGTAAACACAAAAGGGGCATTATCCGCGTCACTTGACGCTTGGAATTTTGTGGGTTACGTCCTTTTGGTTGCTAGTTATCGGTTCGTGCTCTTTGCGAAATTGATAAGGCTACTTCGATATGCAACGCATGCATGGGGATGAAACTTCGCGTGCTCGAACGTCGTATACACACGATGTGCACAAGGTGAAAGACGACTCCGACATTTTACACGTATCTTTTGTCTAATTCGAGTTAGTCAAGGCCATACAGACATGTTTTTTGAAAAAATTGAGAACCCCATACAATCTGAAAGCGTTGATGAGTTGTGATGAAAATTTCAGCGAACGAAGGGGGGTTCGATGCTCGAAGTGTGTGCGAAGCTTAAGCGAGATCCGTCGATGCGTCCTTCTCAATATGTATCGGTTTTAATTCTGATAGCCTGGCACAATAGATCCATATTGTGCAGACATTTTTTTTTTCAAAATATATGATATTCTGGAATTTTGGCACATTCTGAACGTATTGAAAAATTGAATAATTTTTACACGAAAAAAAAACTTCTTTCACGAGAAACTAATAGAGTTTGATTGAACTGTAAAATTAGTTTCAGTAGACTAAAGGTTAGTGAGTCTTACTAAACTTTCTAGTAAATTGAGTTAACGAGTTGTGCATTAAAATTGTGTAGAATATGCGGATCTTAAGAGAGAAAAAAAATTGGATGTAATATGATTTTCTAATGATCATTAGTGCTTGTGGAATTGACAGATGAATTTTTTTCGGTTTACACATAATTTTATAAACCATTCTCACTTTGTTGTTATATGTAAATATTCTATATATATATATATATATATATTACAATTTTAGTCATTGTGAGCTTCGAGAAAAAAAATATGCAAAGTTTTGAAACCGCTAAACGAAGAGGTTGTGCTCTTTGAGTAAATAATTTATTTTTCGAATTATGGAGGTGTGGGAGAATATAAAAGATGTACATAATTATTTCTCTCGATATTCGATTACCAAGTGTTATTTCTACATTATTATATTTTTTTTTGCATTATTTCCAAGTCCGTTTATGCTATATATTTTTTCTCCCGTTTTGTAAAACTCGATATAATACGAAGCGTGTATATTTCGTTTTCTCTCGCTTTTCTATTTACCCTATCGATTATCCCCGGCGGTGGTGGATAAGTGCTCCTGGTGTATCATTCGATTCGCGGGAAAAAAACCCCGTAGACCGAGAGATCGAGATCGAGAGAGAGAGAGAGAGAGAGAGAGAGAGAGAGAGAGAGAGAGAGAGAGAGAGAGAGAGAGAGAGAGAGAGAGAGAGATGGGGTGAGGGAGTGTGTGCCAGAAATCCCCATGTGTGTTGCGTCCTCGAAATGAAAAATCAACATTTTTCATGGCAAGGAAAATAAAGCACACACGGGTACGGTTGGGTGTATATGACGTTGACGTGACGAGACTCTCCCCGGGGCTGTGAAACCCACTGGTAAACAGACACGTTTCTCGTCACTCGCTTCATTTTTCAACGAACCAACGAGTATATATTCCCCGATGCTCCCTTTATTTTTTTTATATTTTTTTTTTTCTTCCGATGAGTGACGTGACCAGTCCCACTAGAATTTTCTAATTCCATTGGTATTGTCATGAAACAACTCTTCCCTTTTAATCACGAAGCGCCACGACGTGAAAAAAATGATTTTTGATTCTTCCGCTTTCCGCGAGAGAATCGCCTAAAACGCGGTATCTCGAGCGAGCAAAACAAAAATTAATGACAATTCCACTTGTAAAGAGGTTTGAGGAGCAAAGCGATTTCTGTTAAATGAATATCGAACAGGACAGGTAAACATAAAGAGTGTATACAAAATAAATGGCGCAAATTTTATCGATCAGCAAGAGAAGAGGTTTTGTTTGCTACTGTAAACATTTTGGCTTCAATCTACGGAATTGTTACGACCAAAATCCAAAATTCAAGGGAAATAAATTATTTGAATGGCCGGAGCTTGTTCGCTTCAGCAAGAGCGTTGAAATTCAATCCAAGCACCGTAAAAGTTTCAGTTTTGAGAATTATCGAATCGAAAAAAAAAAAAAAAAAAACAGGCAAATTTTAATGCAAAATTGCACGAGTATTTCGTAAACTTGAAATTCCAAGTAGTCTAGAATGCAACAACCAAATAGGTTTTTTATGATAAATACATATATATAAATATATACAGAATCGTGCTGTGAGTATCAGCCAACATAGCAGCAGGTGCAGAAGCTCTTGCTAGAAGTTGAACCGTTCTTGTACGGCTTATATCTCCTCGTTTTACACTCCAGATGGGTACCTACCTAATATAGTACCTGCTCCGTTTTCCCATATCCAAGAAACTTTGCCCAACCAACGGTTAACTGGTACATACTATCGATCACTTTAATTTCATTATCTCCCTAGTGCCAACAAAACTTCGCTATGTTGCAGATAATTTGACGCTGCATCCTCTTTTAGCTCATTTTTACGAGTATGTGGGTCTTTTGTCTCGTAATACAAGGGATTGGATTATTATTTATTAATTTTTTTTTCTTCGAATTAACGAGCAAAACTTATTTACAATTATTTCTCCAAAAGATTATTTGTAATTCGCTAAAAGTTCGTTGATAGCAGCTGTAATGTTGTAGGTAATAGAAAAACAAAAAAAATGAGTAAATAAATCGAACGATTTTATCGTATTAGCTCGACGCATCAGGTTGAATTCCATTATGCGACACATCCCATAGAAAATCAGTCTGACAAGTTTCAAGCTAGTAGATACAGCGCACAGTAGGTACGGCGTGTTAAACGCAGACACGTCAGATTCATCGTAATGTCTTGCCGGGGGGACAAAGAAGAAAAGGTAGATGAAAAAAAAAATCATAATTCATAAAACGTCGTAAAATTCGAGTAACGCGGTGTGGGTTAATTCGCGCAGGACTTTTATTCCTTTTCCATTACGTTCAATCCCATCGTCACCCTCGAGGGAACCCGTCGTTTCCGTTGGTACATGTCGAGGGGGGTAAGCTCGCGAGAACTATATGTTACCAATGCTTACATATCGTCTGCACGAATTCGAAAGGTCACAACCAGCAAGATTTAACACGTATAGATGCGTGAATTGCGTCCTTTTGTTCACGTAGCACAGGATCTTATATACATGTATTTGGAGTCTTGGAGGTGCATAGTGGCATGTTATAGGTAAGCCGGTAGCACGTATCGTTGGATGTATCTACCAATGCTATATACAAGGCGTATCGAGTGTGAAACCTCAGTGCGGATACACCGACTATATATACATGTATTTATGTATGTATGTACAGCTAGGGGGTTGGTTTGCTGGAGGATAACGATCGGTGTGTGTAAGTCTGGCGACGCTTCGGCATACCTGTAGGCATTGAGCGGGACGTGTATGTATTATATACGTATATATGTATATATATGTACAAGCTCACTTCCTTCTCGCACCTTGCACCTCCAGCGTTACGTGTGTACGTCGCTCGCGGGGGAGTTTTCCCGTCGTCTTGTACGTGCTTCGGGGGTAATGGAATTTGACATTAGGATCGACTGCGAGCTCATCCTCGCTTAGACATGTACAGATATATATTAGAGTTTTATAAATATATCTACATCAACGGCTCAATATAAAAAGGGCGTATCGAGTGTGCATAAGCGTGAATTGGATGACATTCTGGTATTAAAGTACAAATACATACATATACGTGGGGCATTCCAGCCAAATCCCTCCAGACCCTCACGCACTGGGATTTCATTTAAATTTTTTAATATTGTTCTGCATTATAATGATTTTCTGCATAATGATGAATTAAGAAAAGAAAAAAAAATAGTATTACAAGGGGTTGGCCATTTTTATTTCATCTGAAAAAAATGTACAAAAATATCCGTTTCAGATTAATATATATATATTTTTTTTTTTTTTTTTAATTTATATCCTCACGCCTTCTTCCCTTTCGGGGTTTTCAAGATGGCGCTCCTTCCCTCACCTCCCTTTCCATCCTTCCCTCACATCCACCTCCACCCTGGGTATCTGGTCCGGGTCAGTAACCAGACACCCAGGGCCCGTGCGGCCGCAGCCGACTTTCTATTCTGTAGCGCATTCACCATGGCACGCGTATTAGCACGTATCATGGGCCCCGGGAAACTGCGGAAAACCTGGGCCACTACAGTCGGTCCCGTGCTCGCCTCACGGCGTCGGAGCTACGTCACATCTTGACAGGAGAACGTAAACATGGACTACAGCTATATATACGTGACACACACCAGTAAATGTACTTGTGTATGCCCCATACATATATCTGGAGCTAGTCACGCCCATATTTTATTTTCTCCTGACAAGATTACGACACCGGGAATCGAACCCGGGACCTCCCGAGGCTCTGGCTAAGAGGCCAGCACGCTAGCCACCAGACCAAAGCCCCGGTTTTCAGATTAATATATATATAGAATATTAAGCTACAAGGGATGGAAGTTCGAATTTTGTCCCGTGTAGCTTATACTTTTTTTCTTCATAGCCGGTCGAAAGTACACGATTAATTTTAGAAATTAAATCGTTATTATCAATTCCAAAAGTTGAGGTTATGAGTTCGAGTTCGTGGTCAATGCCCGCGGCATTTGCAGCACGAGCGCCAGCGAGGGCTGCTGGCCGACGGCGGGCATTGACCACGAACTCGAACTTATAACCCCAAGTGCTAATTTTCATGCCTCGGAATCGAAATAGTTTAACATTTCTGCTTCATTTTCTGATTCCTCAGATGAGAACATGTTTTTATTCATTTTCACTTTTCAATACAAACCTTCAACTGCCTCCAACTGTCACTCACTGATTACCCCGAGGGTTATCTGTCAATTGCTTGCTATGAAGCATTTGACAGATAACCCTTGGGGTAAAATTTTTCCCGTGGAAAATAATTTTCCTCCCGTATTGCTTGATTTTCGTCCCACGGCACAGATGGCGCGCGCTACGTTTCCGCAAGGACTAAAAGACCTATTTTCCTCCCGCAAATCGGGGACGAAAATGCGTACTTTCGACCGAGATATGAAGAAAAAAATTTTTAAACCATGTATACCAGTGTAAACCGATGCCATGCGCTTCCAGTTGTTTTTTTTTTTCGATTTTATTCGTGTAAAAGTTTTTTTGAAAAAAATCATTATTAAATGATCGGCGATGTTACAATTTTTTTCAGATTTTTTTAAACCTAAATTTGATTTTTCGTATCTACAAATCTGAGTTCGATGAGAGAGGCGATGAGCTTGAAAAATTAAAACAATTTTTGAATATTCTGCGATAGATATTACAAAATTATGTTGCTAGATCCCAGAGCGAGCCGCGGGGTTCAGTTATATTTGCTTCAAGTAATTTTTGAAATAAGAAAAATCGAAAAAAAAAGAAACGTTTGTTCCATGTAGAAGTTTCTTGAAAAAGATCGTTAATAAATAGCAGCTGGCTAAAAGAATCCACAGAAAAACTGCATGATTTATAAAGTTATAGCGAGAATGTAAAAAAAAAATTGTGAACGAAATGTCAGTAGGTCAACGGATTTGTCGATTTGGCGCAGAACTCACCGTGTATATAATACATGGTGTAGATGCCATAATGGTCCATACAAAAAAGGGTTGCACTTTGATCGAGCAACGATAAACGTTTTGTATAGCCCAGCTACTTTCGAGAAAACTTGCACGAGACCGAGGTAAAGTGAGAGAGAGAAAGAGAGAGAGAGAGAGAGAGAGAGAGAGAGAGAGAGAGAGAGAGAGAGAGAGAGAGAGAGAGGAAACGAGGATACGTGATATAGTCTCAATAGCAATAGTATTGCTATCGAGAGTCACGAATTGACCGGACATGAACGCACAAATAACCGTTTCGAGCTATTCTCCAATATTATCTCCACCTCACTTGAATACGAAATTTCCAACGTTCTAAAAGACGCGCTATCCGCAACCGGCAAGCGACAGGGAATTCTCGATGCAGAGATATGTGTATATATATTAAGCACTTGAAAAATTTACACCTGTTATTCGAAGGTTTGTAGCACGGAAAATTTGTCTCGAGACGATAAAATTGTTTTTTTTTTTAAAGAAATTAACACATAAGACGCTTATAATTTCAAAAATTTTTCACATTTGAAATTAAGTTTCTTTTATAATTAATTATATGAAACGTTTTATCGAATCATTATTTATTAACACATCCATATTTCGTTGCAGGACATCCAAATGTCAAGTGTTTCATGGCGCACGGTGGTTTGCTCGGAATGTCTGAGAGTGTTCAGGCTGGTGTCCCATTAATCGTAATACCAATGTACGGTGACCAATTTCACAATGCCGGGGCAGCAAAATGGCGTGGTGTCGCCGAAGTTCTCGAGTGGGAAGATTTAAGCGAGAGCAATCTCAGAACAGCCATGGATCGTGTTTTCAATGATTCAAGGTAATTATTATTTTACTGCTGAATATTCATTTTTTTTTTTAATTAATTCTTATCTCAAAGAATTGGTCAGTAATTATTTCGTTGAAAAATTATTTTATATCATTATTTATTCGACTGTTGACATTTATGACGCGATGCGCCATTTATGAAATTTCCATAGCTCGCGAAAAAAAAAAAACTTATGCGTATGCAAAAGGTATAGAGGATATCCTGCAAACTTGGGTCATCGTGGTCAGAATAATTCCAATTGATTTTTTTTTTACGCTTAATGTCCCGCTCTCTTACACCGACGCTTAACATTGAGACATTTATTTTTACTACCATCGAATTCGTTGAATTAAAATATTTAAAAAATAGGCTTTCTCGGCCAATTTATAACGACTCACAGACTTTTCATATAGCCTTGCGTTGATGTTTCTTTTCTTGTATCATGTATGCATGCGCAAAATCTTTATATACTTTTTATTACATATTTCACTGTCCTTCTCTCTTTTTTCTTTGATGCCTGGACGTCTCACGGTCATGTGGGAAATTTCAGGAGGAAACATAAAAGTTTTACGTTGAATCGAGCGTGTACCTTGACAATGATAAGAGAGAGAGAGAGAGAGAGAGAGAGAGAGAGAGAGAGAGAGAGAGAGAGAGAGAGAGGGAGAGAGAGAGAGGGAGAGAGAGAGAGAGAGAGAGAGAAAGAGAGAGAGAGAGAGGGAGACTTCCGGAAAAGCCCTGCGAAATTAAACGTTGCATTATTCAAGTGACTCTGGCGCGGTTCTCTCGCTGACTCGGGAATACAGCACATGGGGTGCATGTTATTACACTGAGAAATAAAAGTGGGCTGCGTATGATATGGTATTCCGCAAAGTATATGTGCTATACAGATCTTGCGAGGCTAACCCGTTTGAAGCCACACAGCTACATCGAATCTCTCTTCGTATATATGATGCCCGTTGTATCTCTCAGTATATGTATACGAGAAAAAAAATTTTGCGTCGATGGCCCGTGAAAAATCCGAGACCTGTTATTTTTGCAACTCATGAAAAAAAAAAAAACGTTTCTATATTTCACTATCCTGTCAAATTACACTCTGGGAGTGAAATTTTTGCGATTAAAAATTCAAATATTCGAAATAAAATCTTAAATTGAGTCGTTTCAGGTTGTATTTTTTTAATCCTCATCAACTTAGCAGAGAATGCTGTCTAAAGTGAATTCGATTTTGATCAAAATCAAGTAATTTTTCGGTGTTAATTTGGTGAAAGCTTTATTATTTTGGCCCTCCTCTCATATAGTCATGAATCCAATTTGAACCAGTTCTCTGATGCTTGCTTTGAGTTAAAGTTGCAGAGCATTGTCATTTGCGATATAAAATATATCACAAAATCTTCGTGCATAGGATTTTAGTTTATATTCATAGTGTTTTCGAAGGATATCAAATTTATTCTCAAATTCTGAACAAGACACAAATGTTTATACGGTAAACGTCATACACGAAGAAATAAATTAATTTTTTCTTCAGTAGTGCAGTGTTTGTTATAAATTGAATCAAATTTTCTTGACAACATTATGCGACGAACTTCGATAAAATTACCCTCAGATATGCTGGGTGATCAATACAGGCTGAAGTTGCGTAAGCTCGTGGAACAGAAATAAGAAAGTACAAACTGGATTTTCACGTTTGTCTGAGCGGCGAACATTGTCACACATAACACATATATAAATATATATGGAAATATGGGAGTCACTGTTCTTGCGTTATCGGTGCCCCATGCGTCCCGAACTCTGTCGACCCTCGAGAGGCACGAGATGCGAGCGAAGAAACTCGAGTCTTCGTATACTCGAGTTCTCGTATACTTTTCGCGATAAGGCCGCGCATTCATGTGTATATTGAGTATACCAACCTATTTCAACCTCTTTTGCGAAACAGACATGTAAATCTTTACAAACGAGTGGAATATGTCTCGTGGTATACACTCGAGACGGCAATTCGCCTGCTGAGTATTAGTTTCACATATCGATGGCTTCAAATCAAAAAGGCACATCGCATGTGCTTACACACGAACGATACGCCATTTTGATGTTGAACCATCGATGCATACATCTATGTTGTGGGAGAAATAATGGCTGTACTACGTAAGCGGAGTGAGTTTGGTCCTCTCGTAGCGGGGGGAGGGGGGGGGGGGGGGTAGTCGAAGTTTCGGCAGTTTGCAAAGAGCCCCCGGACTCCGAGACTATAAGAGCGAGCGAGAGAGAAACGTTGTGAAACCCGAAAACGGCCAAACGCCTACGATTCGCGAGAGAAAACTCGCCTGATCATTTCGCCGGTTACGGCGACCATGCGAAATAACGCAGAATTTTCTGTGAGTTCCTCCTCTCTTCGAGTTTTATCCCCGCGACTCACTTTTCCCAGCACGTTCTTCATCTTTATTGCCCTGTTGTTCTCCATTTCAAGCTAGCTTCGCGTAGTTCGTGTATAAATATATATATATCGTATACACAAAACTTGCGTAAACGTACCAGAGTGCAGGGGAAATGGGGCATAATGGGGGAGTCCGCAGATATAAGACAGACTATTCAACCCTTAACCCCAACGATTTTAGTTTCGTGAGTGCTTTCTTCCGTAGATTTTCTGTAAGTTCGAAAACGCCGTTTTATTTACGAGCATTGTTTTTGCTTTGCATTTGGTATGAAGAAAAGGTGTACGAGGGGATTTTTGGATTTAACATCAATTCAGTTGAGAAAAGACTCAATACAATTGAGAACGAGGATTGCGATGCGAAAGAAATTTTTTTTCTCATTTAAATTAATCGTTGATCTCATTCAGGGGAAATTATTGCAAGACTTACACCATAGCATATTCGTACCCATGCTCATATGAGAAAAATATATGCGAAGATATGTGTAACGTTTTCACTATATGTATTCTACTTTATTATTATTTTCCGTATACTCGAACAGTATGAGATTGTATCTCGTATAGATATTGGCCTACAACGATATGCTCTCATTTTTTCGCTGCCATATACTTCTGAGAGCGTTCTTGGCCAATTCATTTGAGAGTGCAAGAGCACGTACAATCTACGGAAGTTCCCGAGTTCAATTTCTATATTTTTTCTCCGACCTGCCTCATCACAAAAAGGCAAAACCTCTCCGGGCGTCTGCCATATGACTATAACGTTCCTGTGCTACGAGACACTTCAACCTTTTTTTTTCCTCATTGTTTTTTTCAAGTGCACTTGGGCGCATCTGCTAGAATATACCTATGTATATGTGTATGTATCCGAGCTAGTTAATATAAAATGTAATATAAGTGGGGGAGCACGCTCTTCAGTATAGTATAGCTCTTGAGTATAGTACCGCTGAAAGTATAGGCAGCCAATTGAACGTGAAAAAAAAGAAGTTAAGCGCAATCACTCGGCTATACTTGCAGTCTGTGATGAAATATCTCGCCTGGTTTTCGCTGTCTTTTTTTATTAAACTTGATATGGAATTTGAACAAGTGACGATAGAGCCGATACAAGCTGAGAGAAAAATTCCTTCGATCGACTAAAGTTACGGTCAGAGAGAGATTCTAATTAATGTTCAGTTAGTGTACCTAATAAGAAAAAAATCGTTGGTTCATCGACCACAGATATTTGTTTCAGTGAACAAATATAAAATATAAATTAGACGTATATAGAAGTCTTGTGTAACCAATAAATGTACTCTCTCCGAACAAAATATTTTTTGCCACATCTTTAATCGTATATACTCCATGAATCGAAAGGAAATTTGCGTTTTTTTCATATCAAGCAATCTATCTTCAAGTGGAGAGACTAGAAAGTGTGGGCAAATTTTTTCTTTCCCTCATCTCTCGTGTATACTATCCCGGTAGAGACTTATCGAGTTACAAAGATGGTGTATCGTCGTATGGAGCGATTGGATTTTCCTTTAACTCACGCGGTTGCCGCAGTGTCGTCATCCCTCCTGCATCTCTCGTGAGATCGAGACGAGAGCACGACAAGGGAACATAGGACAATGACGTGTGTAGGAGCGAGGAAATAAGCGAAGAAAGTGAAGCCCGCAGAGCGATAAAAAGGAGAGAAAAAAGGAAGCATACGAGGAAGCCTCTCTCGAGGAAACGAGATCGGTTTTACGTTCATCGTATATTATACATATACGCGCACGCGATTCGTGTACATGAGATTCCGTATACGGGCTATTCAACATTAAAAAAAAAAACGATATTTTTGCTGAGAGAATCTTTGAAAACCGCGTCCAGATCGCGGACGTCAAATAAAAAAAAGAATCAAAGAAAAAATAAAAAGGTTTTCAAGTTCTTTCTATCGGCTGCCTACTTTTAATTATATTTCTTGAAGCACGTGTACGCAAATTCGATGACTCCGAAAAAATTTCGTCTCTTAAAAATCGCTGTTCGTTTCAAGTGAAATATCCCATACGTATGAGGATATTACTGCGCCAATAGAGCTATGCAAAATTAGCTCGTTTTCTCGATCCAGAAAAATAGAAGATGAGCGATGTTACATACACAATCAGGATAATACGATGCATATAGAAGCTTCCTGATCGGACAATTATTCGATACACATACATATCGATGAACTAATGCCAAAGAGGCGTATCGGTTATGTATATAAGCATAGCTTATATACACCCCTATGGAATTTATTTACATCGACCAGGAAGTGACGAAAGATATATTATTTCTTCCATTATGCGTGTTCATCAGAAATTTCCCTCTAGCGATTTCGTATAATATGAAAAACAAATTATAATAGCGACAAAATTATTCAAGGATAGCGATTATCGGTTTATATATCTATGGTGGAAACGATTTGGCGATTATGTAAATGGTTTTTCTTTCATTTAATGAGGGATACATAGCGAAACTTGTTTATCACAATCTTCGTCGGGATTCGGGATGCTTTTTCAGAAGGGTGCAAAATGATGCTGTGATGTACACAATATTTATATACATATATATATATATATATATATATATATATATATATATATATATATATATATATATATATATATATATATATATATATATATATATATATATATAACCCACATGAAGATACATATAATTGTATACATAGGATATGTATAGGCACAGCAACCAAGGGATCGGACTTTTGGGAGAATCAAGATTATGCCTGTGAGTCGTGGCCGCGTCTTATATACAACTCTACCCGGCAAGGCAGCCTCTCATTCCTTCTCGCTAGCCCCATGAATATTCGATGGTACTCGAGAAAAACGTTGAGGCGTTCTCGAGAGCTTTAGCATAAAAGAGTGAGAGAAAGAGAGAGAGAGAGAGAGAGAGAGAGAGAGAGAGAGAGAGAGAGAGAGAGAGAGAGAGAGAGAGAGAGAGAGAGAGAGAGAGAGAGAGAGAGAGAGAGAGAGAGAGAGAGAGAGAGAGAGAGAGCTCATCCTTCGTCAGTTTGACTTATTCTTTGGGGTCACTCAGTGTGCGGTGGTACAAATAGTCGATTTTCCTCATGACCGACGTCTCCAGATCGAGTGCTTGTATATGCTTATTTACTGGAGCCCGACATCAGTACGTGTTTGTCTATGTCGAGGGAATATCCTATTAGATCCCCCATCAATTGCATATATACAGATATATTACACTGTGGGTTGCTCATCATCCTTCTGACACTCATAGAAAATGATTATTAACATCATTGATGTATGTTCCTTCTCGTCTTAAGGATGTTTCAACCATACACAGTTAAAATCAAAAGACCCACCGGAAATTGAGGAAGAAACTCATGAATTTGGAACAGTGGAAGATCGACGTACCAGACTCACTAGGCTCCTGAAGCTTTGTCGAGATTGCATACATCAAAATGAAGACAAAATTATGTGCTGCATCCAAAGAACATGACTGTGATTATATTGTGCAACAGAAAACTAGACAAAAGTAGAAACATTTTACCTCCTGCTCATGTCAAGTATAGATTAGATTCGCGGCAGAGTTGTAATTAGGTATAGGTTTGTGTTTGAGGAGCCTAAATTCTGGTGGAATTGTTATTGGATGGTAAAGTTTTGTGGTAGAGTTGTGAATGTGTCGTTATCAATGTGTCGTAGATATGTTTTTGAGAAATTAATCTTATTGAGATGTGCACTGACATTGTGATCGAATTTAACTTTTCGTTGTGACCGTAAACGCATGAAATATATCCTGAATTCTCGCTGGACACCTACTCCGAGAAAATCCTTGGAAATGAGATTTTCGACAGGAAAGGACAATCCTAAAAGATATGTAGTTGATGTGCGTGACGTGCGAGCGCGGTCGCTTCGTGACATCCACTGGGACATGGTGGCGTACCTGATGTCAAAAGTTTCAGGAACTGGGTACCATAGAATTAAGGGCAGCTAGAGAGAGATAGGGAGATATAGAGGGGGAGAGAGAAAGAAAAAGAGGACAAGCATAACCAGGAAAAGTCGAGTAGCCACATCGTTTTTCTTTTCTTCTTGTTTTTTTTTGTCAGAGGAGGCGCCGGTTGGGCAAGATAGCCATGCGGGAGAGTCGCTCGGTCGGACGGCAAAACTTTTATTAAAAATCTAATTGGATCGGTGCGCACGAATCCCCCCTGTGAACCGGACGGTTTTCTCGCGGGACCAAACTACTCGTCTCTCTCGCTCTCTCTCTCTCGCTGCTCGCTGCCCTGACGTGCGAACAACCGGGGAGCACGTGAACGCGTTGGCAGTTTCTATACGACTTCTCATCGTCCACACCAGTACCCACACACTCTATCGCATATATATATATATATATATATATAATATGATTAAGAGAGATAGACCGAGATGCAAAAAGAAAGTAGGATCAAAGTTGGTTCTTCTCAACGTTAAGATGTCATAATTTATGAAGGTGTGAATTGATCGATACATTTTCAAACATTTTTTGCACAACGTTTCAAGAGCAAGTGATGTTAATTATGATCGTAGCAGACTGAAAAATGTCTACTCGATATACAATAAATTAATAATAATCAATGCACGAAAATATTGCCGAATCTGTGGCAGTTCCCTTATGATTTGTGATTCCTCGTATGGTACGGATTTTATCCAGTTTTGCCATATCTTCGTGCGAATGCGATAGAGTAGTGGAGTTTCAGCTGTGGATGCACATTAAGGGGAGTCACAAAGACAATCGTAGGAAAAATAAAATATCGTTATGGGACGGATCACAAAAACCCAAAAGGGAATACGTTGGGATATCACAGCTATTAGAAAAGAGGTTTATTTAATTTAATCGTCAGATATTGCAAGTAAATGGCTCTCATTTTTTAAACAATGAATGTATCTTAAACGTTTAACAGCGTATTTAATTCAGAATTGAATATTTATTATAATACCATATATGCGTCTCCTAATACATAATATGAGTGGTTAATGAGGGTCGATACTCTTTTAACTGTTGTTTTATACATTGGCCATAGTTAATCATATGAATGTCAGCTGCCTTTTGCCGTAGAGACTCGCCTCGTGTTCTATCATTTCTTGATTAAACGCCATTATCACGGCGTCAGTCTCGGGCTATGTGCTTTTTAACGCTTGTTAAAAATGTTATTGTATGTCTGTAATCCGAGTGCATATCTGCGTTGCTAATGAAATCGATTTCTTCATAACATGATTAAGCACACGACATTGAGGAGGACTCGAGTGGAGCGAGAGAATATGGATCCATTGTTAATTAAGTATCGTCAACGTTGGTGCAGTGGAAGCTAGGCATGTAACGTTTCATAGAGCCCATAGATGCATCGCTCATTTGCGAGTATGCTGTCGTTTCCCCCTTCCCCCTAGCGCTCTATCTCTCTCTCTCTCTCTCTCTCTCTCTCTCTCTCTCTCTCTCTCTCTTAGCCGTGCCATATATATATGTATATACGCACTTTATGGTCAACATCGCATGTACCGTATAAATACTGTTTGTAATTTGAGCATGATAGTAAAGCAAACAGTCGCATGCGAAATACATATAGAAATACATAGAAATACATAGAGAAGCGTATGATGCCATCGAGTTTACCGTTATTTGGGGCTAAGGAAATGATCGGTATTTATATAATTACTTCGACGTAATTCCAATTATTATTCCCAGAGAACAATGTATATCACTTTCGCCTGCATAATTATCAACGGTTTTTTTTCTTTAATTGAAATTATTTTTTTAGAAAAATCGTTCATAATTAATTCAGCAAAATAATTACCAGAAAAAAAAAACAATGCTCGAAGTAGCATAGTACATACGATATATTGATCTGTTTTATGTGCCTGTCTGTCTCGATTTCAATTTTTAATATTTTTGCGAAATATATAATCTCTTATCAGTACTTTTGGCAATAATGCGATTCTGGATACGCATTTGATTGACTTTTTTTCGGCTGATCAATGCTGGACCAAGTCTGTTCTCTTTGTAATCATTTTCAAAGTTAAAGTTTGTTTTCTAAGCTTGGGCATTAGCGTTAAAGAAAGAGAAGGAGAGAGAGAGAGAGAGAGAGAGAGAGCGACGACAATCGGCGGAGATATACCTTCAAGTTACGATACCTGCGGGACATCGAAGAGAGCGATGCACCGCGAACTATATATATACACGTAACCATGGTACTCTTACCGATAGATCGAATCGACCGTCCGCGACTAACTTTACGATCTTTTGGAGTCTCGCGGCTAAATAATTCGGTTTTTGCATGTATTGCACGACAGCTGGTCTTTCTCACTCTCTCTCTCTCTCATACAACAAAACCACTTCGAGGTTGTCCCAATAGCGATTTTATATTTATTTTTGTGTGTTCCAACGTATACCTTTGCGGGTTTTTACGTATTAACCCTTCCCATTTGATTCCTCCTACCGCTCCGTGCCCGCACTTCGCTAAGCTAACCTAAACTTCCGTAGCATCCGCAGCTGCTTTTTAGCTACACTGTATCTCATTCGCTGTGGACATGGGGAAACTGCGGAAAACTCATGTCGATACAGACGGCCTTGTTTTTACTGAGTTTACGATATATGTTACCATCCGAATCTCAGTAAAACTGCCTCCCGCTCGGTAGTCGGCGCGCCAAGCCAGTGCACGGCTAAGCGGTCACCCATCCAAGTAGTGGCCTCGGCCAATACTGCTTAACATGGGAGATGATTTTATATTCCATTTTGGTTCGCTCGACCATTTTCGTGCCTTTGACTTTTTTCATCTACTCCCGTATCGTAAATAGTATATCTACCTGGTAAATGCGATTTCATTCCCAGTGTATTCAACATGTCGATAGCTAAAAGTCAGAAGAACGTCATTCAACATTTGAAAACATGCAGAATACGTCTTCTTGAATTTCCGAAATCAAAGCACGCGTATGTGTTTTTTTTTTTTGATTTAATTTATTTTTGATTCACTCTGATGTTTAAGGTAGTACGAGCACAACTGTGGGCGGGGAATAAGCAGAAACGTGGGCGCGGGTGAGCGCGGTGAGCGAGGAGCACGCATGAAACAAAAGAGACTCGGACCGCTAATAATCCGACGCACGCGAAAAATTTCCTTAAAATCGATAATTTCATGTCAAAAAGTTCGTCAACCCCCATTTTTTACAGAACGTATGTAATCGTGATAGTTTTCTGAACATTTAATAGTTTTAATATTGATCGTATCTAATCGTGAAAGATACGAATTTCTGTTTCAAAGTTGCGTCAGCCCAGAATTCAAATATATGGCGTGGGATAAATATATTGATTTTACGAATTGATTACTCGCGTAAAGAGTCGTTGACCCACTTCGAAATTTTGCAGGTGTTATCCTATACACTTCTGCTACATCATATAAAAAATTCACATTTTTATTGAATCGTTAAGTTCGTGCTCGTTATACCTTAATTATTCTTCTCTACGTTATATCTGCATTATTGTGCGTTACGAACCTCGTGTAATTTCAATGAGCGGTCTCTCGTCTATGACCGTGCACCGTCTATGAACATGCATTGAGATATTCGTAATCCACCCTCGTTTCCGTTCACGAACGATAGATGAAATTCACGTATGTATGGGCTCTCACAATTTACACGCTATGTAAATATCATCATCATTGCGATATACTGCGACCGAATTTCGTAACTTCTCGGTAAAATTAAAAGCGAGTTATTATTTTTTATCAGACTGTAAAAAATTACTAGTAATTGTCGACGGGTATGAGAAATATTGGAATCAATGAGTCTGCGCGTCTTAAATTAAATTAAATTTTAATTAATTTAAATTAGGATAAATTAAATTTGTGATAAAATCTACCCCAATTTCCTCTAGTTCCATCTTTTTTCCAACCCCGTTGAGGCTGCCGTCACTTTGATCCTATATATACATTTTTACTCAGGCATGAGGAAATTGCAGAAAAACCGCGGCTGATCCAGGCCGCCTTTTTAACGGTTCTTGGATATTCCAACGAGTAAACTCTAACGGGTACCGCTGTCGTTTTGTCAATTTTTTAAATATATTTTTTTATACAAAAAAGAAGGTTCAATTTATCAACTCAGACGCTGTTTACGCTACTCGGGCCTTGATACATTATGAAATCGCGTGCGCCTGTTGACAAGCATATATGTATAGTCGTAGAATATCGCAAAGGGAATAAAGAGAAAAGAGCACCAATGACCGTCGTGCTTATTCTCTCTTGTTGGGTTGGTAAAATCGACGATATTCCAGTACCCGATGACGTATACATATAGAAAGCGATGGACACGTACGTCGAACGCTTAAAATTGATGGTTAATTCAAAACCATTGCGGACTGCGACTGAGTTTGACCGAGGCAAATAACGGGTAGCAGGTTGATTCCCGGGCAGCAGCTGTAAACAAAATAATGGAGAGTACCGATTGGTAAATTGTGTGCCCCGGAAATAATCGCGGTGTTTATATATATATATATATATATATGCATGTGTGCGTGTGTGCACGTGTGATGTGGCATTGAGTGCGGTGCATCGCTGCCGTCCAGGTTCGAATGCTTCCGGGTCTGCTCGGTCTCGTTCTACTGACACGTGTATAACGTACAGAGCACACACATTTTCAGCAACGGTGACCGCTTCCCCACTCGAATTCTGCGTACGTGTATTGCGTCCATCATCAATCCTACACACTGGGTATATTGGCCTCTGGCTAACAAAAGGGTGCAACCCATACGATTCAACCCACTTAGTTATGTGGATTAAGCCCTTTCGTTTGCTGGGTACTAGATGTCTATGTGTGTGTTTTCATATTCGCATAATTTACATTACAGTGTTGAAATTATTTATGAAGAAAATTGTTATGCTCTATAGAGAATTTCATACATTTGTACAGATAAATGTGGCATATTATCAATGAAGACATATATTTGAAGGGAACTAGCGGGAGGGGAGGCCAGTTGGTTCCGGTCAATATTTTGGGCGGAAGATAAGTCTTAACTGTGTACTATCGTCATCTCTTTCATCTACTACTACTAAAAAAAAACTTGTAACGCAAACGAATTCTATTGCTATAATAATAAATACCAAAGATTTTCCCCCTTATACTTGATTAATATGTGCGCTGTTGCTTCAGAAGTTTGGCGTTCGAAGCCTATGCAAAGTTTGACGAAATCAACCTCTCATGCTATATGTATGCATAGTTCCAAAAAGGATGAAAGATATAAGGAAGCACGAACGAAAGGTTCTTCTCCTGTTCTCGCTTGAAGTTTATTCGCTAGGTGAATTAATATTCTCCTTAATACCAAGAGGCTCAACGTTTATATGTATACAAATTTAAACTCTGATGGGTATCTGTGTACCTACTTACGTCTACAAGCCATGTATGAAGCGATGTGTTCCTCTTCTGGGTTCAATTCGGAACATCCGTGGAAAATTCTCTCTGGATGCCTTCTTCTTCTTCTCTCCAACTCCTTCTTCTACGTTCTCGCAGAGCATGTTGGGTTGTATGCGGCGGAACGTTAGAGAGAGGGTATAGGCGTCAAAGAGAAGCCGACGCCACATAAATATTTCAGTAAAGTTCGAGTCGACTTTCACACTATACACACTATATTCCTGTCAAACCTTCCCACTGTCGCAAGCTTACGGGATCGAGTGGATATACCTCTCATCCTCTGCCTCTCTTGAAACCGAACATGGTGTACATATAGTATCGTCGCATATATACACACTGAAAGAACACGCGATCACTGGCATAGCAAGCCTCGATTCGATGTTCTACTCCACTCCAGCAACGATCCTGGAGTCACTGTCGGAAATTAGTTGGAGAGGATCTACATAAAACATTGCATCTATACCGCTTCTTTCCGCAAGGTTCGTTCTACTCCCACTCGAATCACAACGCTCACAACTCATTTCGAGAAAGTCCCGCCGTCGAGGTTCTTCATCTGCATGTCTTCATTTCGGATATTCCACGAGGAAAAAGAACACGAGCCACACACCATTTGGCACGTAAAGTGACGTGGTTCGCACCCTTTAACTTCGTAACAATTAATATACCAGTTATATTATACTGAAGAAGATTCATCAGCGCGAGAGTGAAGACGAGATTAGTAAAGAGTATGGAGGCTTATGAAGAAGTGGGGGAAACGCAGTCTCGTATTTCTTCGTTTACTCTGACAATTCATTTACTTGCGCTTTTACTCATTTATGCGTTTTATTCGTTCTCGAAACTGGAGAGAACAGAGCGAGACATTGTCGGTGGCATCGCTAACGCAATTCTTCTGTATAAATAAGGAAGACGATGCATGTATATATATACAAATGGGAGAATTTTGTGCCAAATCGGGCGTTGTTGACCAAGACAGTGTCTCGGTTGCTGATTCATTTTAGCGTTGATCAAAGAATTTCGAGTGTGTTTCACCAGTCTCTCAAATCCTACGTCCCATCATGGTGTGGTTCAGATGGAAGATTCGGTATTGTGTCTCATGAATATTTCCTTAAATTAAGCCCATGCTCAGCTTTATAAAAAGGTTTTTTTTTGCCCTGCATGTTCATGGCGTGACAAAACCAATCTTAATCGTCACATTACATCCGAAATTATTGATTCAGCTTGTGCAAAAATGTTATTTTAACAGAAATATACATTTAAAAAAATCTATCAAAAGTGAAAATAGAAATTTATCCAGTAATTTAATACTTTGACCCAATCAATGAACAGCCTATGCGCCAGTAATTAAACAGACCAAGCCAGTTCGACGCTATGAAATGATAAATATTTATCATTCGGTATTCAGGATTTTACGCATACTTAAAATTATAATGAAGTAAAGGTACGCAATTTTTTGTAAAAAGTAAATGTCAGGTAATATTTCGTCCAGTTTACGTATCCAAGTATGCACGAAAAATAATTGTACTCAGAATATTAATTTATTAACCGACGGTAGTGGACGCGCGGTCTGTGTGCGGCTCTGGCGATCTTCCAATTTAAGCAGCAATGGCCAAGACCACTGCTTGGATAGGTGACCGCTTAACCGTGCCACTGACTTAGCGCGCCGACTAACGAGCGGGAGGCAGTTTTACTGAGTTTCAGATGGTAACATATCGGAAACTCAAGAAAAAAAACGGGAAGTTAACAAGGCCGTTCATATCGGCATGGCTTTTCCGCAGTTTCCCCATGTCCACGGCGAATGCGATACAGTTTAGCTAAAAAGCAGCTGCTGATGTTACGGAAGTTAAGGTTAGCTTTAGTAAAGTGCGGGTAGGGAGTGATAGGAGGGATCAAAATAGGGAGGATAATACGTAAAAGTCTGCAAGGGTATACATTGGAACACACATATAAAAAATATTAAGAATGATGGCTTAGGCCTTTTATTGAGCTAGAAGAAGACAATATTATGACATATTGAATACTTTTTAAGTAATAACGTAGGCTATAAATTAAGTAGAGTTCGCAGCCATACTTACTATTCACTGCGATAACACCCGATGAGGCATGCATGCTCGCCCAAAACAATTAATAACCTCGTTTAACGAGTGGACTATATATACATATATATGACTATATAGTGGCACGGCAACATAGCAATCTACAGATTCAATTGCGAAACATTTCCGAAACGAAATAGTGCACTGACACCTTATTTTTCAACGAAAATAATTACTCTGTTCATTCACTGGTGGTTGTTCATCCATTGGTGCACTCACCCTATCCATAGTTACTGTAAAAAAGGTATTTTAACGTGAAATCTTTGTTTTTTTTTCTTTCAGCTACGGGGTTAACGCTCGTGCTCTCTCGAGGGCTTACAGAGATCGACCGGAGAGTCCGTTAGAAACGGCGGTCTGGTGGACCGAATATGTCGCGCGTGGAAATGGAATTCCATATATGAGAAGTGCCGCACAGGATCTAACCTGGTATCAGTATTATCTTCTCGACATCGTATTTTTCGTTGTCGCGATAGCTCTGACATCCCTATACGCTACCCATTGCCTCGTCAAGTTTTTCCTCAAGAGACGCAACAAATGGAACAATATCGCGAGCATCAACGGTAAAATTTCGTCCGAAAAAAAGACGATTAAGAGCGAGTGACCAAATCCTGAGTCTGTAAGTTGTGTATTTACCGTATGCTTTTTCAAACGGACTTTTTGGTACTGAAAAATGCTTGTAGAAAAAATATCTACATCTCGTTAATTGTTGTTAATTTTTTATGGACTTCGTATCGAAGGTCCGATGAGATAAAGTTTGACGGCTATGAGAAATGTCATTTATATATATGGACACCAAAGAAAACTTAATTTTCATTCGAGAAATAGAATTATAGAGTCTTTCAAATTTTCTCAAAACATGTCGTTGAATTCATTCAGCTATGAATTTTTTTTATGTTGCACGAAGCTCGAAATAAAGAGGGATTAAAAAATAATAATATACCCGGATAAGGGAAGCAGGGAAGTTCTTTGATTTGGATATGTATATGTATAAGTGAATTGATATTTTATTAAAAATTGGGGAGTGAAACTCGAGTTTTTTGAAAGTTCAGCGCGACAAATTTGTCATCCGAATTAAAGACGGAATTGTTGATCCATGACGCTCGACTGCTAAAACTTTTATCTATATAACGTGCTATATAAACACACGTATATATATATACACACGGATACAAACTATATGTATCGTGCTTTATCGTCGAGTATTAAGCGTGTTGGTAAGGATCCGAACGAAGCTATGGTAACCTATATGGAGAGATTAGGGTGGAAGTTGTGGTCTTCCAGACTTCACCTCTGCCGGGCGAACAGCCGTATATGTATATATCCCTCGAGAAGGGGTGATTCAGCTTTGCGAGCATTAGAGGGTATTTCCCAGGTGGCTTTCATCTCTCCCTTACTTCCTATCTCTGTCTCTCTCTCTCTCTTTCTGACTTTGAAGTTTAGTCACGAGAGTCAAGTTGAGTCGATTTTCCCAGGGTAGAAAAAGCAATATAACATATAAGTTATGTATAATTCGTGCATTCCTTTGATCCTTACAAATACACGATATAAATATATATATATATATACTTCATGTAGCAGATACCTGTATGCACTTTGTTTCGTAAGTAGAACGATGTTACATATGGACAAATGAATTTCCCGATATGTCGCCGCATTTTTTGTTCGAGAAACGAGGGTAAGATCACCGACCAGCGGCTCTTCCTTTCCAATTTATGCGGTGATACCTATTTTAATAACACGAGAAGATTTTAAAAATCTTTTAACACCGTGTTGGTCCATTGTGAATAACTTTTTTTGGCAACCAGATTAATGGACCAAATTTACCGCCTAATTGAAATTGCCCGATCTCTTGTACTTGCAAACGATTGTTCCATATGATCGATATACAATTTCCTTAGAAAATTAATTTTTTGGCACGAATATTTCAGGCCACATGATATATTACCAGTCGTCTTGAACCCTCGGGATCGGGCACATTTCCCTTATGAAGATGAAAATATGAAATCTATCAATGTAGATTATATACATGCGGTTTTTGCCGAGTGGAAATATGAAGTTCATAAAACGGTGGCCTCGTATGTCGACGGATGGTTAATCTCAATTTTCATCTAATTTAATACACGAGATTATCGATTTCGTTATTGAAAATTGCGATTCATTTCATCGGATATTATAGTTGCAATAACACGAAGACCAGAAACGCTGCTTTGGAGAGTAGAACGAGAGAGAAAGAGGCAAAAGGATTGGTTGCTCACGCGAGAGCCAATGAGAGACTTTAAAAAATCGTTTGAGGTTTTTGAAAATACGTCCAGAGTGCGCATATTTACGTAATACACTAGGACCTCGATTTAATGGCCCTCGATTTAATAGACAGTCCCCACCATGTCGCATTTATCGATCGGTTTTTCGCGTGGTAGAAGATGGTGGGGGACGCTTAAAGTCTCCCCGATCAGGCCCGTAGCACGGAGTGCCGATGCGCAGATACAGCATGGGCGGGCATACGCTACCTCGATTTAACAAGGTGCGATGCGGAGCCGGTCCCGCCACTGGCCGTTAAATCTAGGTCCTAGTGTATACGCAAAAATACATATAAAGGATAACTCAGAGCTGATTGATTTTCTGTTCAGAGCGTATTCCTCACGAAAAATTGAAAAATTTAGCTTTTTTTTAATCTATCCAAGATTCAGCTAAAAGTTCTCTGACTGTGGGAAAAATTCCATTCAAGATTTTTTTTCTCCGACAATATTCCAAGAGTCTGGGAGAAATGAAGGTATACGTAGAATTTATATTAAGGGCTCTTCTACCAACATTCTTATTTTCCTCTCGATGAACATTCTGATATTGAGAAACAACTCTGAATCGAACGGTCCATACACATACAGAAAAAAGATTGGTCGAGAGGTTTGGTGAGGGAGTGAGCCTCGATTGGATTCTCATCCGAGAGGATTTCAGGGAGCCCCGGGTGACGCAGGAGGATGATGTGGTGGTTGGTGTATGTGATGGTCCACGATGGTGATGGAGCACGACATGCGCGAGAGATAGGCAAAGCGCGAGACAGGGAGGAGGAGGAGAAGGAGGAGGAGGAGGCAGAGCTCACGCCGCATCATTTCGCGCTCGCTTTAACTTCACTGATTGAATCACGAATGGCGGTTTGCCCTTCTGCGATATCTCTCTCTATCTCTCTCTCTCTGCGTATATCTACATGGCAGCTTGCCCTCCAGCATCATTCTATTTTGGACCTCGAATGTGCTCTCACGATATGTCCACGTATACGCGTGTCCTGCCTGTGGCGCGGGTTGCTCTATGAATTTTTCCTGCAGGCATATATAGAGGATCCTAGTCATCTGTATACGAGAGCTCATTATTCTCATCGGATGACTAAATAATATGAATGTAGAGCGTCCTCGGATAATATCAGGCATATATGTCGTTGTGTAAATTTAACCTTAAAAAATATTCCCCTCGATCGAAAATCGTTCCACACTATATAGAAACAATTGTGCGTATCCACTGATACTAAATAAAAGTCTGTAACTCGTGGAATCTGTCACACGAAGAAACGTAAATTTACGCTTTATTGTTTGCTGGCACACGATATATTATATATCGGGTATATGCCACACAAAGCGCAGTGATTTCAGGCTCATAGAGCTTAATTTGCGAGAGTTATTCAGACCAATGAAAAAGGAGAGCCTACAAGAAAAGCTTAAAGATGAGGTTTTTCTAGTAATCTCTCGTCAATGCAAAGTAAACAAAAAACAATAAAATGCTACCCGTATTATGCAACGTACGGTTACAAAATGGAAATATAATTTTAAAATATCATTGAAATAGTAATGTGATATTTTATTATTTCACTGTTTTAAAAAAGTTCTATGTCGACATGTACGCGAATCAAGATAGTACTCGAGTGTTTGCATCTGGCAATGTTGCAATAAAGGGGTAAGTATTACGCGTACGTCCTTAGACGACCACGTCAATCATAAAATTGTTCGCTGTATTTTAATAGCTAATGAAATATTATTGAATTATTTAATTACATGCTATTTGGATACGATATTTTAATGTTATTTTTTTAAGGATATTTTACATGATTTACACGATTTACCTACTGCATACAAATGAGGTTTGTTGAAATTTTCTTGGTAGTTTAGATGTTGATTCATCTAAATTGATTGCGTTACTGAATAAATAATTCAACATTTCACTCGCGTGTTTACTTCCTGCTGCCAAGTTGTCAAGTTCCTTTAAATGGCTGACAATTAAATTTTTCGTAATTTATGACACTTTGTCAGCATGTATCGTCATTATACTTTCGGCTATCTTAGTATTTATTTGACTCATTGGAAACTTCATAATTCACCCTATTGTAATACTGTTTTTCGGTAAAAACTGCATTGCTTGTGATGAAAAATGTTTGTATATCCCGCATTATATATTATGATTCCCATAAGACCTTGTGTTAAACGAGGTATTTCATATTTCATGGAACATATTTCCGGGAGATATTTCTTTCTTATATTTTCGTCAAGCTGATCTCAAATTAAGACAGATTATACAGTAAAGTCCAAAGAATAATGTGTATAAATTTGAAGAGGCTTTGCAACAGAAGAACCTCCTTAAAGTTCAAAAACATCATACACATATATATTAGATGAAAATTGAAATACATGAATCGGTGCTTCACATACTCTGTTCCCATTTTTTTTCGGATCAAATGGAGGTAACCTCCGTACTTCTCATTTAAATGTTAATCTCTAAAGGAGGTCCGCAGACAATGAGAGGAATGAGGGAAGGGCCCGTGGAGAAAGTGATAGGAACGCCAGCAGAGCCACGATGAGGGAGGGCAACAGGTGCCTCAGTGAAAGTCTGCTACTCTTGCTTAACGTAATTGGTATTGACAAAGACTAATTATTTAATACGCGGGAGCGTCAGTATGGTTGGGTTCTCTCATTGGGTTATTAACGTTTTATACGAGGATCTATATTACGTATAGGTCGTTTAAATATACATGTATATATATTATATATATACATATATACTCACGCATGCATGAGGACGAAAGGCTCTCTCGGAGGTGGGGTGTGACACCGTGATCATAGAATTAGCCAAGTGTGTATTACTCTGTGGCAACAGGTGTTGTATCGTATTTAGTGCGATGGCGAATGACATACGTATGCACAATTATCGATGGCCACTCGATAAGCCCTTTTGACATTGAACTATCAACGTATTATTCTACGACTATTTACAAGTATGCACGATGGCTTTGTTGAGGGGTGGGGGTCTTGTATGCTAGCGAGAAAGCGACTGTGAAAGTGTAAAAATATTAGAACACTACACAACCGATGACTTTTGGGATTATACAATGTTCTTCATTGTTTTGCCTCAACGGTGAACTGGACGGTCGCTGGAATTTCCAAGAGGCTGCGCTTGTGAACCTGATCAGTCATAATGGCCTTGCAGCTTGGCAAGTACGGTGGAGTCTGCATTTAAATACGGCAACTTATCAAAAATAAACATCTTTCCACCACCTTGCAGTGAATCTATAATTCCCAGTTGCAATCGAGTAAGTTAAAGCATTCTTGTAAGTAGATTCAATTTTCTAATGGACGATTGACACGAAATATAATCGAAATTTCGTAATGTTATCTTTTGATACGTGAGTGAAAGCAATTGATCATTGACTCAAGTGTTATTTGCATCGAATAATCGTTCGAAAAGTGTTTTTTTTTTCTTCTTCAAATTTCTTCGAACACTCATTGATTCTCGTGATCGCATTAACAAGCCGCAAGTTTCATCAGGATAACACGAAAGGTGATACGCAAGATTGAGGCGAAGAATGAAATCGACGTAAAGAAGCTCTTTGATCTCTTCCCGAGCCCGTTGAAATTTTACAGTCCGATTGAATATAGACAGAAGAAAGAGTGTGCGGTGTACAATTGGAAAAGGATTTAGACAAGACACTATCGTGATCCGATAAAAATATTTCACTGGTTCCAGGAGCTTTATACACATATGTGGATATGTCTATATACCTGTATATGTATACATAGTGTGGAATAGCAATCGAGATCTTTGCATTGCCGTAACTCTCTCTTTCTTCCTCTCTCTCTCTCTTTCTATCTATCTCTCTCTATGGTATCGACCAGTAGAGCCAAGATCTCTCGTTCGTTAATGTCATCGTTCGAGAACGACTATCTAGAAGTCTATCCTCATACCTACTGCAGAGGCCACAGATTATGCGGAAACGCAAGAAAGAGGGGGGAAAGAGATATAGAGAGACAGATAATGAGAGAGACCAAGAGAGAGAGAAAGAGAGAGAACGACGGAGGGAGAATGAAAAGACAGAGTAGAATCGACCACGGAGTGCACACGGGAAACTCTCGTTACGTTCCAATCCATGAGATGGACCCGCAGGCTCTTTCTCTGCAGGACTATGTTTCGAGAAGAGACTGTTTATTCCGAAGTTGGTCCTCTATGCCGTTACTCTCTTTCTCTCTCTCTCTCTCTGCCTCTCAGCGAGCCAAGGGAGGTTGATGGAACGAGTTGGGTTGCAGCAGAAGGGTTGCCGAAGGGGCTTGGATGGCGATTGGAGGTCGAGTAGCGAAGGACTATATACACACACATACACATGTGTGTATGTGTGTTTGTGTATATATGTTATGCTGGAACGAAGAGCATGACTGCATGGGCAGCAGACGGTGCTCTTCCTGGCGTACCACCGCATGGCCCGATCTTGCCCCACCTCGTTGTTACGTCGAATGGAAAAGTTACAGATTGCTAGAGAGAAAAGAATAGGTACGCCACTTGGTCTTTTTATCTTTTGTCTCAACGACAAGAATATATACATAGCTACAATGTACTATCCAGTATAGCTAAAAATATATGTATACATTTACAGTATCATTCTAGAGTTCGAGCCAACTTTTCATTCGCGAATAAAGAGTATATATGGGAACACACGTCTCCGAGACGATAAATCGAGGGCTTCAATAAGCATTAACCCTTGAGCGTTAAAGGCAAGCGTGATTCGAGTCAATATGATGGAGAGATTGCTATCAATTTCTAGTACCCGATAAATTTATAACCATATATGTTTACGTGCTGATATAAAAGCAATTATATAGGATATTAATGTTAAATTAGTCACTCATACAACGAGTTTAATCAAAAAGAAGGGAGAAAATAAAAAAGTTCGTATTATATTTTGATAATTATAAAATTGATCTTATCGTCGCATCGAGTTAATCGAATTATTTTTGTGAATTGAATAATCCACATCATGAGCTACCAAAAAGAAACGTATTCTGCTACTTGATTAATTTTTCATTTCACAACTTCATTCTACAATTTACTTGTCGAAACTTCGAATTGCTGATGATGATTTACAAGTAATTGATTTGACACGAAATATTTCAAAAAAATATAAATCGATAAGAACTGAGATAGCTATTCGTGTGTTGCTCTTGAATTGGTTGAAAGGCAAGTCGAGTGAGAATCGATTGGACTGTTTCTCAAATTTCAAGTGGACTCCAAAGAGGTATATTAGGTCGAGGAGTAGCAGACGTCTGTGCGATTCTCGAAAGCCCGGAGGGTTGTTACCTCAAATGGCAAAGTTACCAGAGAGATTGCCGAGAAAAAGAGTGGCCAATATAGTCGATCTCTCTCTCTCTCTCTCATGGCCGTTTCCCACTCGAGTTTTTTTTCCCTCGGTTCGTATAAGCGGACCAAAAATCGTTTTTCTCGATCGCCCTGTGCGACGCGGACTAACTGTAACATCTCTCTTAGCACGAAGGAGGTAAAGCACGACTCTTATCTTGCCAACTTTTTCATTTTCTCAACTGTACCGTGTTAAATTTCCCGATCGGAACGACGAGATTTTTCTCGTTTACACGCCATTACCGGTCAAGAAATCGACAGAGTATTTCGTATTTTTCTTACTCCCCCTAACACACTGTAATAGGTCTATCGAACGTTAAACCGTACATCGACCTCATATTTTGCCTTCAGCGGAGATTGGCGCTTTTCGAATGAAAAATCCAATCAACTTGATTCTACACGAGGACGAATATGAATGATTTTCGTAAAAAAAACACACACAAAAATTAACTCTTTCGAATAATGCGTAATAATTTTAAATAGTTATTCTTTATCAATAACTATTGCCGTAAAATGATTTGTTCATTGTTTTTCATTCGAATAACTCCCATTTCTGGTCGTGAGAGCTTTTTTGACCATCTATACACGAACGGTACGTTTTATCGTGAGCTGGATCTCAATTAGCGAAAAGATAACAAGAGCAGAGACGCGCAATTTAATTGAATATGGACAGTAATTTTTTTTTTGCTCGTTGTAAAAAGTCAATTAACAGCGAATATTTTCTCTTCACTGAAACAAATATGAGCGTACAATTTGAGGCCAATTAAAACATTCGCACAGGGGCCATCGGTACATCGAGTCTTCGGAAAAATATTTATTTTTTCCAATAATGGAGAGGCAATAAAAAATATACATCCCCCGTAACATTGACATGAAATAAATTATCGAAGATCTAGCTGTGTTCAGACGGTGCACTATCGAGCAATATCGGAAGGATACAAAAAAGAAAAAAATAGAGCCATATAGTGGGTCATGAAGTAGCGGGAATATATATATAATGGATATATATAATGGAAGCTGCTCTCTCCCTCACTGCTCCGTATTTCTTCGCACAGCGTTAACTAGGGCTGTTCATTTTACGATGAAAAACAACATTGCGATATGAGGGTATGGCTCTTCGGCGTTCTGCAAGCCTAAGAAAATAGTCACTCTACTCTGCAAGCATCCTCTATTTTTCTCTCGCCATATATATTCCCTATTATCTGCACTGATGATCCTGTCAGCTTGCACAATTATCCTCAGTTATTCTCTCTCCATGGTAAAGTAAAACAAGAAAAAAATATACCGTACGTAAAAGTAATGTATTTTTGAAGAAGATAAGTATTCGTAACAGTAGATATGATAAATTGAAGGCATTATTTTCCTGCACCTTCTGTCCATAATTGCGTTTTAGTGCGGGTAATTTTGAATTTAGACATTCTTCTATCTCTTTTTATAATGACAACTTTTGAGCTTCATGAAAAAATTATAACGGTTGAATAACTATAAATCACGTATTCGGGGGTTGGAATTTTAGGGAACCGCTCACATACAGTAATTTAAGGGGAGGGGATTTAAGGAAATGCTTTTATGTGGACTTTCCAAATCCAGCATTTTAAAATGGATGTCAATCAGTATTATGATATTGTTGATCACAGGCGTAAACCAGCAAGGCCAATAAACTTTTATCCGCCAAATTTCATTTGGATTTATGAGATTCGACCTCGTTTGATGGGCTTGGAAAACAACTTCGAGTTTCAGATTCTTAATCCTATATCCCAGCAATGGAAGGATGATTTTTTGAAACTAAAAAAGCGGGAATTGTGGCTGATTACAGAGCATAGAATAAATACCTTTATCTCTTTCTCTCTTTTTTTTTTCATTTTCTCTCCGCGTCTCCTTTTCGATTCAGCTATTGCATTTTTTTTTCATTTGGATTCTACAGTCGAAGCATTCTTTAACGCTTTATCCTATCTCGTTACCAAAGAATAACGGAGGTGCCCCGATAAAAACTTACACAGAGAAATATACACACAGACCAAGTCGAAATTCTGTACTTGTGATTCACGCAATTAATTAGAGGAGCCGGAGTTAACACGACCCACCGGCTCGTGTCGTCGACGATTTCGATACGGCCAGCACATGGGGTGCACGAGGAGGGTTAATGCGAGAGGAAGGGCAACAAATGCGCGGGAGCGTCGAACGAACGATAAACGGAAGGAAACGCGAACAATAAATTGTCTTGCCGACGACGGGATAGATACCAACAAACATTTCTGTACTATATATGTATAATATATATATATACATAAATACAAATTATCCCTTTCATGCATGTATACTAAGCTCACCGTGTGACTACCTGCAATATATTTTTGTGCATACATATCGTGGTATTTCCTCCGAGCTTGATTAAATTTCATTTATAGATCGTCGGTGTTATACTTTTCACCTTTGAACTAAAGTTTTTCTCATTATTATTATATTTTCTGAATGATATTCTCGTTTTATGTTTTGTCGGATACATTGAAATGGATCAACATTGAGAAGCTAACGAGAAAATCGAAACTAATTTTTCTATAATTTCTACAACAAAAAATAGTTTCACGAGTAAAAAATATTATGATCTATGTATTTTTAAAGGACCGACTTTAGACCAGATCACTCAACGCAACTTCATAATATGGATTAATGAGGTAACACGAATTATTTAGTTTTAAGGAAGAAGGATGAGAAGCCGAGTGTAAAACTCGCCAGATGCATGAAATTTTTACTCCGGCTTTCTATCCCTCTGTTGCTTTCTGATGTGTATAGCTCGGTTTCGATGTCACGAACAGTTAGCCCGCGTGACAAGATACGAGGAACAAAGCCAAAAGCGAGGAGAACCCTCAGTAATAGTATAAGAACAATTAATAATGCTGCTGTCTCTCTGTCTCTCTCGGTCTCTCTTTCTCTCTCTCTCTCTCTCTCGGTCTCTCTCTCTCTCTCTCTCTCTCTCTCTCTCTCCACGAAACTACAGACTAGATGCTCACTTTTTATTTCTCTATTTGTCAACCCTATATATATATAGTGTAGTTAATTCTCTGTGTAAATCTCGTAATTGATGATGACAGAGACCCGACCGTCCGAGAGCGCAGCCTGCTCTTTGATCCTCGAAACAATGTAATCCAGAGAGTACACAAAATATTGCAAAAAACATCACTAAAGAGATACCCCAGGCACCCTTACAAACGATATGCTTGGAGTAAAAGTCAGCTTATATACTTAGGTCAAGTATATTCTATTTCATCTAGAATGGGGTGATTGTTTTTTGTCACTTATTGCTTTCGCAATTTTTCGATATTTTCATGACAAACAAAATTATCAAGTTAAAAATACTTCTTGGATCAAGAATTCTTTCCTCATCCATGCGGAGCTATCGTGTTTGAACATTTTTTAATTAATCGCTGCATGTAAAAGTTGTATATACGTTGACGTTCATTTCGTGACAAAGATCATTTGAATTTCGAATCTGAGAGGCAATGACGCATACATTATTACAGCAATGGAGTCTGAATCCCGATGCTCGCGCGTTCAGTGTTTCTACGTATGAAATTTATACCTGTATATATATCTGACGATAAAAAGATTTACGGGTTCGCGCATTTCGCAGCAAAGTTTTACGCGACCAGTGACCAATGGAGCACCAAAAGAGAGAATGCGCCCGCGCGCGTGTGTGTGTGTTCGTCTGTGTGTGAGAGAGAGAGGGAGAACTAATAAATCACGGTAGATCGTCGAGCGTTTCCGAGTCTCGAGACCACTAACCGCACGGCTATTCTGTATTTACTGCAGGATGAAAAATAATAAAAATAGAATCGAACGAGGAGCACATAGAGGAGATCCTTTCGAGCTTAAAGCTTTTGCGCTGTGGGCGTACCAGGGTGAGAAGGGAGGAAGGCAAAGGGGTTTTGTGCTTCAAAGCGCATTCGTATTCTGGCAAGTAACGAGATAGGAGAGCGGCGATCAGCCGCAGAAACCTCTGCCAATGTGCACATACATCTTAATAAATCGGATAGCGCATCCACGCTATTTACCCCCCCCCCCCCCCCCCCCATGACCGCTCCCCACCCAGTCCTGACCCACCGCAATAACGAACAGTCGTTATACACCCACAGGGACACGATTGCATCGATCGTAGGAAAACTTGCGGTTTATAATATAGCATATATACATCTATGTATATATTCTCGGTCTAGACAAATGTATGTGCTAAAATTGAAATCCTCCTTACGATTACACATCATAATCTACACGAAAAATTCTTTTCCCTATGAGATTATTACGCTTGGTATTGAATTTGGCTACGATCGATAAAGCGGTTCGGATGTTATGGCCTTTTGAACTTTGTCAAATTTTAATTTTTCATGCGAAATAGTAAGTCTTGTCCAATTTCTCAATTTGACGCATATTTTAGTAGTATGCACTTTAATATGGGCGAACAGCTATACATAGGATATCCTCGGAACTTTCCGTTTTCTCTGTCTCCCGCGCGGCTCTCAAGAAACGAAATTCGCGGCATCTTATAACCGTGAGCTATCACTACGAAATACCGTGCAACTTCTCGGTATCCCGTATATACTATATTTACACATAGTAATAATTATCCTTGCACAGAGCTGGTATTTATATAGTGATACATGAATCCTTCATGATGTTCGATGAGCAGGGGATATATTACGGAAACCAATATCGCTCGGGCGAGGAATTTATGGAGGGTAGATATGAATTTGAGTGGTTATAACCCGACTCGGCGCTCATCGAGCACGTATTCGTATATAAGAAACCGCCCGGAGTCCTCGCTGTAATCGATCGTATAATAAATATTTGTATATAATAAGTATATTCATTTCTCACGGAGTCAAATATTCAAAGAATATGAGGCAAATTTTATGTCTGGTGATATATAACATCATCGCTTGCTGGTATAATTTTTTGAGGGAGTCGCACATAATCTCGTGCGAGTTTGTCGTCTATATATGTACGAGGTACACCTGAGAATTCTCATTTTTTGATCAATCAATTCTCCCGATATATCATTTAGGTGGAGAGCGATGCGTGGGTAAATAAGAGAAGAGTGAAAAATATGCCAAGCGCGGAAGCACAAAAAGTGATGAGAATTCAAGCAGCAGACAGGCTTCAGTCATAGGCTAAGAGCAATCGAGGAGATTGAGGTAACTTTCTATCGGTCTTTCTATTATAATTATATCTTTCTATCGGTCCTCATTTTGCGCCTGAAACGTGTTTCTTGGGTCGCGGAGAGAGCACAAGAGTGTTAAATGAAAAAGCTCTCTGGGTATCGCTGTCTTATTTACGATATGGATACAGCATATAAATCGACCAGTGTTAAACAAAAGAGCGTAAACCGTATGACTCTGCATATTAAAAAACCCTTTGTGGATTACGATTTTTACTTTGCTAGCGATCGACGTGTATATGTATATGCCATGGCTGTGCAACCGCAAGAGAAAAACCTGTGGGTACGTAAGCACCGTATAACCGACTCAAATAAGAGCCAATATTTGCTCGCTCGCGTCGCGGGGTAATCTCCCTCGCTTCTCGCATACGCGAGTGAAGCTTCGCTTTCGTACGCGTTTCTCCATGGAACATGCACTATATGCGCACAATACATATATACATATGGGGCAAAAACGGCGCGCCACAGAATCCTGTATATACATATATATATATATATATATATATATATATATATATATATATAGAGAGAGATGTATTGGCTTTATTCAGGGGGTTGCATGTTCCTCGTTCCGTTCTTCCCAGGAGGAAGAACGACGAAGAGAGCCTATGTATGTGTCTGTGTGTGTTATCAGGGAAAGACGAGATGTCGTCGACATCTCATGAAAGAGAGTGTATTTCTCTCGTTCTCGCGGTTATATTCGGATGTACTCGCGGTATAAAGATACACGCTTTAAAAAACATCAGTGACAATATAACGCGCATATACTCTCTGTTATATCCGGGCGTATAACGCGAAGAAATCTCGTCTCGGGGATTTACTTCCGAGAAAATTTTTTTTTTTTATATTGCAATTCGCATACATGAATTTGTTCATGTGTAAACGATGCGGAGTTTCGCTCTGGGTACTTACCTGAGTAAGGGGGACAAAAGTTACAGAAAAAAATGAATCTAACCGTCGTGGGGAAAAATTTATGATACCAAGAACCAATATTTCTATGACGTTACAATATAATGTACGTAGATTTTATATGCATCTGTAGATAAATTTAAATATAATGCATAAACAACGTAATCTATATGTGAATCTTACTGTACTGTGCTTTTTTTCGGGCGATACCTTCGTGATTATGTGATGTTTTGAATAATTCAAATATTTATGGTACCAAGCTCGGTGTGCCGATCGATATCAATTATATGCATCGAGTTTGAGGCGCAAAATGATTTGAACTAATTAAATCAATTTCACGATCAATTAATTTCCAATGTGTCTGCTACTAATTCGCAGACAATCAATATCGTATTAATGTGAGAGACGAATTTATGTTATAATTTTATACACTAATATACATATGTATAAATGGGCCATGTTCAAATTTTTTGGTCAAGGTCGCAAATTATTGAAGATGATAATTATTGAAGATGATTCTCGTTAAATTGTCTTTATCCCACATAAAGTGGGCAATAAATTTACTGCCAATAACGTTCTGTTAATATTTATGAAGATTTAAATTTATTGAAATTTATAGTAAGAACGATTAATTAATCACAGATAAAATTAGCTCGAATTGAATAAATCTTAATTAAAGAGCTTCGCAAAGTATATGAAAGTACTTCAAGTACAAAGTAAAAAGTACTGTAAGTACTTGAAGTACTTGTATACTTCAAGTATACCAAGCACCGTAAATACTTGAAGTACTAAATATTTGAAGTACTTGAGGTGTCGAGTATCAAGTATCAAATACTTTTCAAGTTTTCAGGTATACGTCACATAAGTTATAGTACGTATTTTGATTTCTTACGTACTCTTTAAGCTCATTTGATTATGATTGGAGAACTTTTTGTATCAAAAAATATTTTTACATTGTGCAATTTACTCAGGTTAGGCAGATTGTAACAGAAATATTTAAGCGAACAAATAGAAAGAATTAAAAGAATAGCATTGGCGATTTTAATTTAGATTTATTTAGCTTCAGGTTTGAAAAAGAAAAAATAAAGAATATCATACACGGATTGTTAAAAACGGAGCCATGCATTGACAATGACACCGTAACTACCGTAGCTTGAGCCTTTGAACGGGCATTCCTTACAATCTTAACCAAAGATGACGCAGAACGTTCCTCAATTATATATTCATAGGCGTTATACATATACATATTTACAACCATTATATAGCAAGACGTATTCAAAAGTATTTCATACTTAGTATTTGAAAAAGTACTTGAAGTACAGGAAAGTCTTTGGAAATTTAAGTACAATACTTGAAATACTTTTAAAGCATTTTGTACTTCAAGTAACGTACTTTCAGTACAACGCAAGTATACCGGGCATTTGAAGTGCTGCCCAGCTCTGCCTTAATATTCCTAACGTACTCAGCCTGATAAGCAAAAAATGATGTGTTTATCCTCGAATTTGTATAATGTGATTATTTAATTATATGAATGGTAGAAATTGTAATACAAATGGCATATTGGCAGGAAATGTGCTTCGTTCGTCAGACTGAGAATGTGTATTATTTCATGGTACGCAGAATATCACTTTTAATCAAGAAATTAATTAGCGATAGGACGAACGCGCGTGTGTGCCTACGTTTGCGGTCGACTAGCTAAAACGTCGCATCAAAGCATCCCTAACGAACTAATTATCGCTGGGTCTCTTGATATTCCCTTTCTCCCTCTCTTCCATACATAAATATACGGGTCATTCCAGGACAAATCGCTAAGTCCTTACGCCTTATTACACCATATGGTAAAGTGCCCCAGACTAATTTTCAGATTTAAAAAAAAAATTGTTTTGGTTGTTATTTATGGAAGCGGCTATTCAATACTGTTGAACTGTACCATTTTTCTGTAATTTTTATAGAAAATTTCAGAATAAAAGACTGCATTTTGTAAAAGATCAAATAGATTACTTCTTTTTGCGTTCCGTTCCAACGACATAAAACGTAGGTATTATGCAAGTATAAGCCTACGACTAACCTAAGTATAAGCCTTATTTTATAAACCATTAAAAATAATTTATAGTACTGAAAATTATTTTAGCAATCATTTTAATGAGTCAAATAACGGAAATATCGAAAAAAATTGGAAAAATGACCTTTATTTTTCCGTAGCATTTATATATACGCAAGAATCAACCCCATTTTCGGATGATTCTCAAAAGTTCTTTTTTTCAGTCTTAATGAACAAATCGGTTGTCAGAAAAAAAACATCGGTAAATCGGTGTGAAGTGGTTTTACCCCCCCCCCCCCCCCCCCCCCCCGAAAAATATTGGATCGAAAAAAAAGAAAACAATCGTGAGGTTCACAGCCAAGTCGATTTGGTCTGAGATACCCCATGTTATGTGATCACATCCCTCGTGCAATTTCTCATGCTCATCGCTCTCGATCGTTTGCTCTTGGTCGTTCGCATCGCAACGATCGATGTAAGCAAACGCCCGCATGTCGAGTGTATACTCTCCTAATATACGCAAACCGACAATTTTGCACACCCTTCTCTACTACACACCATCTCTCTATCACTTCGAATATTGCCAAGTCTCCTCGCGAGGACGCTCTTTGGCCCGTTACGAAACTATACGTATGAAACTTTCTCCCTGGAGACTGAACGGATGTTGGTACGTGATGCCCTTAAAACTGGGGAAACGGCCAAGCGGGACGTTTTACGGGTCAGTGAATAATTCCGCCGGCCGAGCAAAATAATTACTCAAAGAGCGTCTTAAATCGACGGTGTCGAGGGCCTCTTTTCTCAAATATATCCTGTAGCTTATACGTTTAGAAGAAAGTCTTTTCCTCCTTTACTTTCGTCCTTCTTCGCTCGTAGCCCTTTGCCCTTTCATATAATATACATTACTTTAACGCTTCGACGATTTCTCTTTTAACGCTTCTGTACTATCGCATCTCTAAATTTCGTTCGCTCGTGGCACTTTTGATACTTCTTCAGATCTTTCATTATTTTCGGCTTACTTGAATTCGTTAAGGCAACATGAGCCTCAACGATAAAAGAAGAAAAAAGATAATTAATATTTTTTTCCAGGCGCATTGATCATTCGATGGAAGAAATTATTAACAAGAGGACACGTCTTGTTGGGGCTTTTATAACGTTCAAATGATTTTCATTCTTATATCAAACGATCCTCCTAAAAAAGCAGTTTTTCTGGTCGCAATTCTGGTCTTTTTATTCGTTGATGACTGGATCGCTAACTCAAAGAGCAAACCATTTTGCCATCTTTTTCAAGTATCAACCTACAGACAAAAAAGTTGTTGAACAATTTTAGAGCCTTCTTTCATTTTCCTTCCAAATACATCCCTTTCACAATGGAAAATCGTCAAGTTCGTTTGTGAAACGCATCGTATATAACGTAAGTGCATTTATTCTATATATATATATATATATATATATATATATATACATATACTTTATATCACGCCGTCAATTCTCCTAGAACGAACTGGCCACAAATTTCAAAACCGGCGTACCGCGTCTCTCCGCATCCCATTGACTATCCAACGTCCGAAACTTCGTTCCAGCACGAGAAGCTTCCGCATTATTAATCCAAAGTTTGAAATTCAACGGCGACCAGAGCCAGTGAGCTTAGCCGAAGAGAAAAAGAAAGAGAAAGAGAGAGAGAGAGAGGGGGGGGGGGGGGGGGGGGGGGAGAACGGCAGCAGATTTAAGGACGACAAATTTCGTTCTGAAGTATCCGAAAAGTATCTTCGAGTTGGTTGAAATAGATTAAGTTACTTAGTTAGAAGAGAGACCTAAAATTTATAACTATATTGGGAACAGCGTGAATTATCGATGCGACTTTCGATGCATATCCATCTTTGGGAGTAGATAGAAATGGCTGTCCCTCGCGAGGTCACGTCCAAAAAAAATTCAATCATAGCTAGTGTGTTTCGTTACTTTTTCTTTCACGCCACGATGTGTCCATGGGAAATATCATTCGATACAAACCGTCTTGAAACCTTAGAGTTTTTTGAAACACGCAAATAATCTATTGACCGATGGTGAAGAGTTATAAATGCTCGATTGTGTCATTTTCACTGTGGAAGCGCACGTATATATTATAATATCTCTTTAACGCGCTGTTCCATAGCAGAAATAATAATGCGCAAGGAGCCGCTTTTGATAGATTAATAATTTTCAGCCAAAAAAGGTATGAGCACAAGTGAATAAACATCGTTCTGACGTGATAATCACTGTGCAAATGTACACAAAAACGATGTGTTCGCTGAAAAAGACTGTGCGCAGTAAAATAATCATGGTGGTAGCCCATACGTATGCGGGATTAATTTCATTCTCTGTAAATTTTACAGGCTAAAAATAATTTAAAAGTAGATACTCGGCAGAGCACGGTCTTTCGTTTTTAATTTAACGTTCCTTAACTATATAAGTATTATTAAAGAAATATGCATGATAATATTTTGCTTCGTGAAATCCTCGTAAGATCATGAATTATATTGAATACTGCGTTACGAGTCTCAGGATACCGGGAATGTCGTTATTTATCTCGCATAGATGAGAAAGGACGCCCCCCTCAGATCCAGACATAAGGGATTCTCGAAGACGAGAGTGGAGAGCAAAAGTCGACGCGATGATGATGATGAAGAAGAAGAGGAAGAAGAAGAGAATATTAAGAATAAGAGGGTCAAAAAGGAATGCGACATAGCAAGGGAGTGAGTGTACAGAAAGAAGAAGAAGAAGATGATGAGGAGAGGATACGCCGTTGGTACTACATGCGTTATTACGCCTTCTACGGATAGAGCGCGACCCTAGAGCGACCCTATAGCGCTCTCGGGCAATATGTTCCGAAATTGTTTTACTCCGACAAAGAAGAGATAAGTAAAAATGTTTCACGAGAGAGGTGGCGTGCGTAGGATAGAAAAAAAAAGACGAAAGAGAGAGAGGGAGAAAGAGAGATAGAGTGAGAAAGAGAAGGGTGCACGACACCCTGCGGTTGTGTATACGGCAAAAGTCCTCCGTCGCTTCGTATAGCTCTCTCGTCTTCTCCGTCTGCCCTCTCTCCGAAAGCTCGCTGTGAAGTAACTTTTGCGGGATGTGATGTGGAAAATTGGATTCAAGTTTGGGCCGCGGAGAAGGAGGGATGGGACAGAGGGGCAGGAGAAAGCCGACCGGCAAGCTGGATAGCGAAAAGAAGACGAAACGGACAGAGCGAGAAAGATGGAAATAACTGATGCGTGTATAGGTGCAGTCTTCTCAAAGAGAATGAGAGAGAGAGAGAGGAAACGACAGAGAGAGGCGAAACGACAGAGAGAGACAGAGAGAGAGAGAGAGAGAGAGAGAGAGAGAGAGAGAGAGAGAGAGAGAGAGAGAGAGAGAGGAAACGACAGAGAGAGGCGAAACGACAGAGAGAGAGAGAGAGAGAGAGAGAGAATAAGAGCGCGAGAGGGCATGGGGGGCAAAAGCGAGTCAGAAATTGTCGAGAAGAGGAATGGGAAGAAAAACCAGTGGAATAGAATACCATGAGAGAGGGTATAGTGAAGAGGGTTAAAGAAAATATATATACCCAATATGCTCGCCTCTCTAGGACATGATTGTTGCTTTTTCTCTTTTTGTTTCTTTCTCCCTTATTGCTCTCGCTCTTTCTTTCTTTTGCTTTTTTGTATTTGAGAGGTATGCTCGTATATGCTGCACGGAGTACATGTACTCGCATGTGCACAGAGGTGTACGGTCTCAACCCCAATGGTGACTCTTTCTTTCTTTCTCACATATACGCAAACACCCTAGAAAGATATGCACACGTATACCACATTTTTATAAACACGAGCTCCCAGGACAACTGAGACGTATACATTGTGCTAGGTAAAGTACGTACGTAGCACTGTCGAGCTGCGCTGCGACCTTAGAGCCGGCTATTACTACAATTTCTCGTGTTCACTCTGCGATTTTCAACTCGACGAAGCGGTCCAACCGAGTAATTTCCTTCTCTTGCCGGCCAGAGCAAAGATCCCATTCACCCTGTTGTGCCTTCTCTCTCTCTCTCTCTCTCTCTCTCTCTCTCTCTCTCTCTCTCTTTCTCTCTATTTCTCTTTCTCACAAACGTATGCACGAGACTCTTTCTCTTATTCATTTCTCCCGTCACTTTACTCTGTTTTATTACGTATTCGTTTCCACTTTTCTCGTGAATTCGCCTGCGTTGTTTCCAGAACATTTTCTCTTCCGGGATTTCATGAAACTCTCTTTCTCTCTCTCTCTCTCTCTCTCTCTCTCCTCTCTCTCTCTCTCTCATACTGTTGGTAGGGCTCTTTTGCCAGCGGAAAATATGATTATGAAACTGTTTGCTCTGTGAATAGAATTTCCGTGATAACTGTAAATTTATACTCGTTCTTTTTAAAATTGTAAATTGTCCATCAAAATTGTATTAATTCCCTAAATAATCGTGAGAGACTTAAATTTTCAAGAGATTGCAATTCCAGATTAGTAAATTCATCTTTCATATGTAACAAGTATATTATTCACGATAAGCGTAATCCTTTTAATACTTCATTCAGAGGAGCGACTATTTTCGTTGGCGGATTGATGTGTGTGATGTTGGTATTTCAGTGTTCTGAGAATATCGGAAATTTGATTCAGCACAATTTGCGATTATGTATCTCTGATCGGGGAAAATCGCGTTTCTATCAATCGAAAAACTGAAAATCCTGACCTTGATACCATGAACACAGTTACCGTCACTCTTAGAACCCAAAAATCATATTTGGTTAATATCAAGCATGCACCCCACTTCTATAACTTTGCATAATTCAATAAGGACCCCGATTATACATTGTCCGGAAAGAATTCCGAAAGAATCCCTCCAGAACTTTCAGCACAATTATTCGTGAACTTATCGATCGAAAAACGTTATTCTTAACAAAAAATAGTATATTATGCGGCAAGCGCGTAAAGTGACTGTTTTCGAGCGAGGTTATGTTTTTAGAACGAGCCGTTGGCTTTGCCTGGCTCGCCTTCGGTTCACCAGGCAAAGCCAACGGCTCGTTCTAAAAACATCACCTCGCTTGAACAGTCACTTTACGCGCACGCCGCATACCATATTTTTTTTCGGCACAGGTATTGAAAAGCTACGTTTCGACGCCTGTTATCGATCCGTGAAGTAGTACTTGTCGTGGCTAACTTCGTAGCTGACACGAAAATTTTTTCATGGTAGGTTTCAGACTCGTGCCCGTACTGCGCATGACAAGTGCCACGAAAAAACTTTTTGCGGCACTTGTCATGCGCAGTACGATGCACGACTCTCAGAACTGCCATAAAAAATTTTTTTTACGACACAGGCATTGAAAAGCCACTTTTCAACGCCTGTTATCGACCCGTAAAATAGCACTTTTCGTAGCTACCTTCGCAACTGACACAAAAAATTTTTTTCCTCATTCTAACCTCGAAATCGCAACTTCGTTGCGCTTTCTCGGCTCTCATGAGGAAAAATTATGTTCGATACTCGTACGAAAAGGCTTTTTGACGAAACTTGTTACAGCACTCGCCTTCGGCTCGTGCCGTAATCCTCTCGTTTCGTCAAAAAAGCCTTTGCGTACTCGTGTCGAAATGTACCATTTTATGGCAGTTCTGAGAGTCGTGCACCGTACTGCGCATGACAAGTGCCGTAAAAAGTCTTTTCGTGGCACTTGTCATGCGCAGTACGGGCACGAGTCTCAGACCTGCCATGAAAACATTTTCGTGTCAGCTACGAAGTTAGCCACGACAAGTACTACTTCACATATCGATAACAGGCGTCGAAACGTAGCTTTTCAATACCTGTGCCGTAAAAAATATGGTATGCGGCGTGCGCGTACAGTGACTGTTCAATCGAGGTGATGTTTTTAGAACTCTCTGTTGGCTTTGCCTGGCTCTCCTTCGGCTCTCCTTCGGCTCACCAGGCAAAGCCGAGGGCTCGTTCTAAAAACATAACCTCGCTCGAAAACAGTCACTTTATGCGCTTGCTGCATAATATACTACTTTGTGTCAGTTGTCAAGGTAGCCACGAAAAGTGCTACTTTACAGATCGATAATAGGCGTCGAAAAGTGGCTTTTCAATGCCTGTGCCGTAAAAAAATTATTTTCAACGATTATATTCGAAAGTGAATATTTCGGAGCTACGGATGCCGAGGACTTTCGGCCCGTTCTCGGGAATATATCATATATATATATATATATATATATATATATCCACGTGACCGCGGCTTTGTGCGTTCGGAAAATGGATTCGGCTGGATCGGAGTAGTTCCGACTGAACTTTGGTTGCCGGAAGCGTTACACGAGACGGCCAATGTGACCGCGAATTGTTCCCGAGAGTATAGAGAGAACGAGAGTGGCCAGCAAGGTTTCATCTTGCCTACTCCCTTTTGCTGACCTCCCCTCCTCACCCCGACAATCGGGCTCTTCTCAGGAAACTATCCGTGTGCCTGGTTGGAAACTAAAATTTTAAGCTCCAAGCTGGAGCATCGACACAAAGGTAAAACTTTGCGGCTCTGGGTAACCCCGTATATCACACGCTTATCGCTATTTGCACAGGCTCGACGCTTGAATAAAGAATCTTTGGAGCTTTTTGCACCCCGAAATGTTAAGCGCGAGACTGAACCATTTATTCTTTAGTCGATGGATCAAGGGTTTTGTTTTTGCACGTTGAACGAAACGTATACGGGACGAAATCGAGCGAGGATTTACGGAATAAAGAAATAATATGATATAATATTCGATGAAGGGAAGTAAAACTTATATATATACGTAAAGACGATTTAAAACAACCTTTTGGCTCAATCACAATAAAGTATTGTTTCATTCTCGAGTATAGTCTCAAGCGGTGAATTTTGTTTCTAGTTATACTTATGTATGATTTATATCACGAACTTTCTGTGGATTTTAAAATATCATAATGTATAATTCTCGAGGGCAAATCTACGATTTATTATCTAAATCTGCGATTTTTGAAAATCGTACCCGGAAAAAAATTTTTTGGATCTATTATAGATCTTGTTTAGATCCAAGTAGCTATTTTTTAGCTCAAATTTAATCTGCATAGTTCTAACTTTTAGGTAATCGTACATCTACCTAGATCTCCGTATATATAACGGCAGATTTATGTACATCCGAGTCGACCTAATGTTATGTTGAAACACTTTGTTCAATGGATTTCCGTTTATCTAGTAAAATATCAGTAGATTTATTTAGATCTGAGTGGATCTAACGGAGATCTCTAGGTAGAATTGAGATCGGTTAGATATAATTTATATCTAGGTAAATCTATGATTCTTCAAAATTTAGATCTACCTAGATCTAAATTCGATCTATACCTAAATATAAACTATTTTTTCCCAGATAGTTATAACGACTAAGGATAAATCTAGATTTTATAGTTGTGGTAGCAAATGGTTGAGGCGAGTCAACCATTCCAAAGTTCGATTCGCCGATAAAATATCGTTCACCGCACACTACATATTCCGTCTACCATATATTTTCCTTTCACTGCGATATACCGCGCGAAGTACCCGTTCGGATTTACAGTGTGTCTTTAGAGAGTTAATATACCAAAAGGGTCTCAACCTCGTATTTATCTCGCCTAGCGCGAATTATCGTTTTGATCAGACGATCAATATAATTTTGGATTGAACATTGACTAAAAGAGAATTTGTAAATTTTATATTTAACTATACGTATGTACACAAATATAGATATATAGCCGAGGGCGATATATTATGTCAATTGATTCCCGCAACATGACATATTATTATCGTTATTATTATTATGGTTGAGGCCTGAAGATGAGGGTTGATTTGCTTACAGAGAGAGAGAGAGAGAGAGAGAGAGCAAGAGAGGGGGGGGGGGGGGAGAAAGAGTGACTCACGTCGAGGAAATTTCGGTACCGACGCCCTCGGCGTGAATCAATTTCCTCGTCGTTTCGTGGCCGCAAATTCGTTTATCACCTGCCCACCGTTCCCGTGGAGGCGATATCCATGCACAGACTCTGATGCTTGCCACCTCAATCCCCTTTCCTCTCGAACTCCCAAACTATTCCCTCTCGATGACGATCTTCGAGCAGATAGTTTGCTATAGGCAGCAATAATCGATTGGCGCGCCGGCTTCGCGGACAATCGATTTACTCACTGAAACCACATATCTCACTCTGGTAAACTATCTCTCTCTTGTCACCCGACTGTTTCCGTACGCATCGTTCATTGCTCGACCCTCTCTCTCTCTCTCTATCTGACAGCTGAAAAATGACAGCAGCGGTTTAAATTTGGAAAATCGTTCTTGTTCTTCGAAATAATAAGGATCTTCGACAATAGCTATTTATTCGTGAATATAATTAATGAATGCCCCCATCGTATTTCTTTTCAGATTTTTACAACCCTTTTCTTTCATTTCCTTTCCCTATTCTATTCCTTGACCCCCCCCCCCCCCCCCGGAGTGTCGTTCGCAACTAATCTTTCCTAATGCATTACCTTATCGTATTTGCAAGAAGAACTGCGGAAAATCTGGTTGACACCGGTGGGGCTACGTTTTAATTAAAAAGTTTGATACAATTAAACTTGGTACACGTTTTGCTAAGAGAATATTTGAACGTTCGTTACGTTATTGTGATTTTTTAGCATACTTAGCGTGTAGTATAAAGCTTTTTTTCCCGTTATGATATGATAGAGTCAACGAAAAATAGAAGCGTGCATGATGTTGACACAATCAAGCGAGCGAAATTAATTGGAAAACATACGAAGGATTGATATACAATAGATTTTTTTTTTGTAATTAATTACACTATTAGCCATTTTTTTGCTGCATTGATTTTTCGAAAAACACTGGACATCAGCTGTGGAAGAAACTGGCGCGGCCACAAGTTAAACAAAAAACGCTAACGCGTGAATATCACAGCCTTCCTACAGTTGCCCGATCGCAAGGGAATCCTTCAATTCGCGATGCATGGTTGCGGTTATGGCATGCTGGCCGCGCTTTTCCGAAGCCCCGAGCCATTTACCCCCTCCTCTTTCTAGCCCCCTGTCTCGTGCTATGAACGACGCGTGTGCTACCGACCAAGCGCAAAAAAGCCAACCACCAACACCACCATCATGATCGTCGCTCAGCTAAGAGCTCTCGGTACACATTTTAAAAATTTAATTGAAAATCTAATTAAAGCGCGCTTTGGAGAAGCGTAAGCGCTCGGAGATACAAAGATTATTATACGTATATAATATATAGGCTATTATATACTATTCAGCACGATAGAGGGATGGAGCTACACCGAGAAAATGAGAACACTCGGTTGGAATACACGAGTGTGGACCGAATATGTATAGGGGGCCAACGAGTACTCGACGAATTAACCGTAAAATCCGTAAAATGCCCTGAAACCTACCATTATAGTCAAAGTCATCCAATGATCTCATAGGGAGGAAAAAAAATCCCATAATTCTGAAGATTATGAAAATAAAATCAAATTTGCTACCTCATAAATGGTCAGCCAACAAATTTTACTACAATCGAACTGCTGCTCGCAATTCGGTCGGGTGTATCTATCTCGCCATTTTCGTTTTACAAATTATAAGATATAGGATTTGGTATCGGAAGCCAATAAAATCTGATCATGTTTCGTCTTTTTCGCATTCTATTGACCAATTCGGGATGAAGTCAAGACAACCATCGAATTACTCAAGCCCATAAAATCATAGTTCGAGGCAAATCTGAACTGTTAACTTTGATGCTTCAAAGTTACCAATGCTTATATTAAATTTAGTATGTATTTATGAAACATCATGCTCAAAGCACTGATAAACTTTTAATCACTCGGATTTCCTCCGTTCGAATAATTATAAACTATCAAGAAGTGTCCACGGTGGTTAATAAACATCGAGGTGGAGGAAAAAAAATGCATCCTCGACCGAATTCATCAAGGACTTCAAGACGACTTTTGCGTAGCTCAAAGTTCTTCGTTCCCGCTTGGTCGATTGAATATATAGAGTCGTATATAAAAGTAACGACGTTAAAGGAAAAACAAAAATAATAATCTCTTTTTTTCGGCACACCTCACGGTTTTTTCTACATTGTTAAAAATTTTCGAAAGATAAATATATAGCGGTACAAGTAGTTTGAGGTCGACTAGACGTTATTAGGTGCACGACAACGACGAGGAATTCATCGCAAGTTTTACAACTCTTCGATCATTATATATATATATATTTATTTATATGTATAAAGTATAGAGGGGTAGTGAAATACTCGTTAAAACTTTGGGTTTTTCCGAACTAGTCAAGCGAAGGTGTGTGTGTGTGTGTTTGTGTGTGAAAGAGAGAGAGATAAAGAGAACGTTCAATAAAGCGACTATTGCAAGTATTTTGTAGTGACAGGCTCTAGCGAACTCGTGCCCATTTTCCAAAAGTTTGTAGATCCTCGAACTTGAAGAAAACTTGGCCACATGCTACCTCCAGGCTGTTTATTCTGAGTTTTGCCCAAGAACATATATATTTATACGTGATTTTTCCAACTTTCGTTCTATATTCAACAAGAATAATTCAAGTACTTTCTTCTGGCAAGGATACCTCGATTTCTCAGGAGCAAAAAGGTCGAGAGTTGAAAAAAAAACGTAGATTGACTGCTCTAAATTTGCTAACCTGTAACACGATCGAGTCTTGACGAGCCGAAGAAGAGAGACGAAGAGAGGCCAAATTTACTGTGTATGGTTGACGTCGCTAGTAGTTAATTCGTCGGAAGGAAAAATGAAAAGCAAGATGGTTCGTATGTGTGTGTGTGTGTGCGTGTGTGTGTTTGTGTGTGTGTGTGTGTGTGTGTGTGTGTGTGTGTGTGTGTGTGTGTGTGTTGTCAACGGAGATGGGACTGCTAACAAAAAGACTCGCATTCTTTGTCGCACAGCATGGCTATTAACGTTTTCCCGCTTGCATCCCTCCTCTCGTCAACTCGAGCTTTGTGATTAAGACTAATGACGGCGACTGTCGGGGATATTCAACGACGAGGATCCCGAAAAGACATCCCTATGTCACTTTCACGACGAGACTTGTTCATTACACGCTAATCCCCCTCTCCCCGAGACCATTATACCCCTGTTATGAGGATTCACTCGTACTTTTACTTTTACGGATAATTCAAAGTCACTCTTTTTTCGTTCCTCCGGCTCTACTGGACTTTGAACCTTTTTTTTTTAACCACGCGGATTCTTCAGGCTCGGGTATTTAGGCAGGCGCCCTCGCACGAAGACCGACTAAGCTGAAATTTATATTCTCGTTTAATTTAAATTTCGATTTTTTTTTTTCAGTCTGAAGATTCAACCAATTTTTTTATAAAAAAAAAAAAAAAAAAAAACTGGAAAGCCCGGGCGATGATTTTTCCATGAATAAAACGAGTCGGAAAAATATTATGGGTTTTTTTCATTAATGATGTTTCATACAAAGTTGAAAAATTGAGAGAATTATCATAGAAATGTCTTCTTGAAAATCTCGAATATGTTTCATTCATACGTAATTTATCAAGCACACGGATTATTTAACGAAAATATAAAAATTGTTTAAAAATTCTTTAAAATTGAACAATCTCATTGCAGTACAGAAAAAAAAATAAAAAAAAACTTTGTTTTTTCATGGAGAAATTCAATTTTTTAAATTGACTTACATGTAAACAATGAAGGAACATTTATGGGAAATATTGTGTACAACAAAAAAAATCAGATATTCAATTCACAAATAAGAATGATAATTTTTCTAAATATTTAGTTAACATTTTTTTTTTTCAAATTTCGTCTATAGCTTTTCAATATTATTGTTGAAACTCAATATCCTTGGTGTCTTCGATGTCGTTAACTTTTTCTGAATTCTTAACTCATCGGGATCTATTACAATTCAGAATGACTTTTGTTTTTAGATGGGAATTCAAGTGCAAAAAACATCCTTTAAAATGAATTGAATAAAAATTTATTTTCATTCAAATATTTTTCTGCATTACTGCCACATTATGGCAGTACCATTCATATCTTCAATTACTGCCAATTGACCCACGTAAAATAGAAATTATTTTAAAAATTCAGCACCAATCTGTCTCAAGCTCATATTACTGAGAATAATATTCAATTTGTCGATTTGTATTTCACGAAAAAAAAATCGCAATACCAAGATCGAAATAAAATGGAGTACACATGAGGTGATAAAAAGTTAGAATATCGTAAATTTGCGGTCAGCTTGCTTTTTTTGCCCCTTAAAAATCGCTCCGAGAAGGGATATCGTCGGGCATTTATTCTCGGATAATACATATATATATCCATCGTTTCCACAAGAATTCCACTCACTCGATCCGTGAAAATATCTTTCGAAAGATGTCGAGAAAGTTCACATTCTGGGACGACAGCGAGGATCTATATCGTATGATAATATAACATACATACATATATATACGACTTGCGATCAGCGATATTTCTCTCGAGGGGAGATGGCTTTGCCAGGTATACCTAGGCCGTTTCAAGACCCGGCACGCCTGTTTATAAAAAATTTGTGAAATTTATGCCACACTGTGTGAATGTAAAACGTGAGATTGTTGGGTTCGATTGAGAGGTAGAATCTCGTGAACGATTTCGCGAATATGAGAAAAAGAAAATTCTCTGATAAAAGGTTTTCGTGGATGTATATTGTACATACATATATACATATATATATATATATATATATATATATATATATATATAGACGCTTACTGAAATAAAATTTCAAATTCACTTTGATCTCGGTGTTACATGTATTAAACTACACCTAGCATATATAGTTTGAAAAATAATGGAGCGCTCCTCAGTTGCCTGAATTTCTCGAATCACGCGAAATGTTTATGTGCAAATATTGAAAATCGGAGAATATGGAAATAAAAGAAATTAGAATAAGCTGCAACTGGCAAATGCGGATTAGAATAATTTGTCCCTACGATAAATTCATGGAAATTTTATTGATAGAAAATAAGATCTACATTGTTATAAACGGAACAAGTGGACGAGAGAAAATCGCGCGTGGCCTCGTGCAAAGGAGGACCACGAAAAAACCGGGGCTTCGCAGCTCCTCGGTGGGTTGGCTTTAATGACTTCGCAGCCACGTGCCGAGTCGAGACTTCGCAGTCTCCCGCGTGTTTTGTTCGTAGGCGAGGATCTCGATGATAAACCTGTCCTTATTGATAAAGCTGCTCGATGTCGATGGATCGTCCGTTATCCCCTCTCTCGTTGTGTCGAAGAGTGGGGGAATGAGCCCGGGATTTCGAGTAAGCGTGATGATGAAAACCGAGTCGCATATTTGTTTGAACAGAGTCGTTTATATATTTGTGAAACAGAGTCGTTTATATATTTGTGAACAGCGTTGTTTATATTTAATCGTACTTTTCAGCAACGATCGCTCAAACTCCCGAGAGGCGAGAGAACAAATTGAATACTATATTTGTAAATTATATTCGAGATTGCTATCGTACTTTCCAGCAACGATATTTTCAAACTCTCGAGAAGCGAGAGAGACAAGTTAAGAAATAGAATTCTAGTATGATATGTGGGATGTGAACAGAGTTGTAGTCGATCTGAAAAGATCGGTTTGTTGAGGGGAAGCTTCCGTACTTGACAGCAACGGGAGCCCGGGAGAATCCATCGAATATGCGTGAATCGCCCTGCCTTATAGACTAGCGCGTACCATGGAGAGAGGCTCGGGATAAAAAATCTACTGGCGCATGAGCCAGAGTCTCATCGGCGCAGCGCGAACGAAACGGCGTCCGAACGACGCAGCGAGAGCGAGAGAGACAGACTCATCCCAACCGGCGCACCAATCAGACGCCGTCCAACCGGCGCACCAATGGGAAGAGCCCTAGCCAGGCGCCTCGCGAGTGACTTATCTTTATGTTTTTCTTATGAGATTGAAATATTAAATATATATATATGCGTATAACAACATACTCTCACTCATACTTTCGGTGTTTTCCGTTTTCCTGTGGAATACATAGTGAAAAAAAAAAGAAACAAAAAAAAAACAGGGACCCAAAACGAAGACCCCTCGGGAGTTTACGGTCCGATATATTGATTCGACGATTTCACCACGACATTCTGCTTCTTTGCTATTCACTTCACGCTTCGATGCACTAGATTCATTTACTTTCCGAATCTCATTTACCTTACTATCACGACGCGTCTTCTGGATATTCCGAAATGTCAATTTTTTTCCAATACTTCCACACGAAATGAGACGAACACGCGTTATCTTTTCACCCAAGCGCCTCGAGGGAACGAGGATGGAAGGAAACTTTTTCTTTCAATCACCGTCACGTCCTTGCGACAGGAAGTAACGGTTCGCCATATGACGTGAGTCAATTGAGAATTATATTAACGCTGCATGACTCGCGTGGTATCTACCTCATGATTCACGCTGCTAATACTTAATCGTCACACGCCTTATTATTATTTATTCACCGAGAACGCGATGTAACAATATACAATAAATATACTCTCACTGCACGCGTTAGAAAAAAAAAAAATCACGGACATCGCGCGATGCCTCTTCGCGAAATGATTTTTTCGAAAAAAAAGTCCACGGGACACACGACGTATATATATATATATATATGCGTTATCTTTTTCACGCGTCGTTTGACCGTAGAGGGACATAGAGAACCGACTGAACGCTTTTTTTTAGTTAGCACTTGACTTGGTTCCTGGCGAGATGGCGAGAATGAGACACTGCACGAATCACGTAGCACTTATACCGGACGTACTGCACACGCTGGTAACAGCGAATCGTCGCATTTGCACAATCGCACATGCTAGTAATAATAATTGTTGACTGTATAGTGACCGCGGGTCTGGACGAGGCACACGTTGGACAGACGACCGAGGAGAAACGACAGGATTATAAGTGTCTCTTGGATAAAAAGTGCCGAAAGAAAAGTTGTGTTTATTTTGTTCTTTCATCGAATCATCAACGAGTATAAAAACGATATCGCGCGTTACCAGCACTATTTACACATTCCCGCCCTTAAATTGACATTCCGAAACGCGAAGCACGTATTCCAAAATATATGGAGTTCGCGACGCCATGCGACGAAAAAAAAAAAGATTTCACGCTTCTTGCGCTGAACGAATGAAGATTTATCGACATTTATGCGATCGGATATTTCACTGATGAATAATTAATAATGTTTTATCATTATTATTGCAAATACTTCATATTTTCGGTATATTGAAAAAAAAAAGGATTTCTTTTTTTCTTGAAATTTTCATCTCAATACGATAATCTACAAATCTCATTCCTTCTATAAATTCATGAATACGTATGTATAATAATTTTCTTTCAGTATATCTACGCTAAATAAATCTGCTTCCACAATAATTATATACAATTCGCAGCATTTTGTCTTGCATTGTCCTAGAAATCATTAAAGTAGGTATATATATATATATATATATATGTGTGTGTGTGTGTGTGTGTGTGGGTGGGTGGGTGTGTGTGTGTGTGTGTGCACAGTATATCTTGTATACTGGAAGTGAGATTCTCTTGTCGTTTTCTTCGGAACGACAATATCGGAGGATGGAAATTAAAGGCCCCCGATATAGATAGGTGTACCCCAAGTCGGTGAGGGATTGCAGAGAGAACGTGAGCGTTAAATATGCATGCCGGGTAAAGCGGCAACAATAGCACAGAGAAATCCCATCGCTCTCGTCTCTCCCTCTTTCTCTTTCTCTCTTCCTCGCTCTTTACTCCACTCTCTCGTGAACGCGAATCCTGGGTATTGGCCTTTCTCGTGCTGTGTACAGCTCCCTTTCGTTCCTCGCTCCTGTGCATGCATCGCTAACATCCCAAGCTCCCAACAACGGTGAACAGTTGATCGGGAACCGGGCGCAAAACACACCCCGCTAATGGCATCCTCGGCACACGCTCTCACTCTCTCTCTCGCTCTCGCTCTCTTCCTCTGATATCCACCAGCTATTGAACAAGCACGCTCACTACTTAGTCTCCCGAGATACAGCCTCGGGCGCCCAACACCTCTCTCTCTCTCTCTCTCTACATGAGGCATTCCACATCAACCGGACCACCCTTGTGTCCCAATAATTCCAATAATTCCGCAATCACAATATGCTTTAGTATTATTTTTAAAAAAACTTGGTGCTCATCCATTTTCTGATTGAATCGTGAGTGGTTTTACTGACTGAAAGGAATTTTTCATACGTCCTTCTCAAGTCCCATTTTTTTCTCGAAAATGTCTGATTGAACAGAGACATTACGAGTAACTTGTTTTTGTTTTTGTTTTTCACACGGTCTGTACGAAGGATGATGCTATAATTTTATTTGAACTATTTCTGGATTAAAACTCGTGTTGAGATCTTAAAATGGATTTTTATAACAGGGATGCCGTTTTTTTTTTGATCAAATTGTTTTTTCTCGTATCCTACAGAATTTGTTAAATGTTAAATTTAACATTATTTGCACGTCAAAATTTATGTCAGTTTGACACGAACTGTTAATTTAAAAAATATTTATTTCATTAAACGAAATGAAATTTTTCTAAGCACAATATATGGATGTAGTCCCTCTGCTCAAAAATATCAAAGACTGATGAATTTCTAAGCTGTTTCGATATTTCAATCGCACACACCCTTATAAGGGTGTTTTGTACTTCCATTCCTATCCAAAAGTTAAAAAAAAAAAATAACATTGTAAATCGTCGTAGATTCCCATGAGTGGAAAATGCAAACAAACAAAAATCAATGACATCAAAGATACCAACGACATTGGAGCTTCAACGACAACAAGATTGAAAAGTTATTTTTAGCAAATTGAAAAAAAAAAAAATAGTTTCAACATTCTGGTGGGTCTGAAGGAAAAGAATGGAAGGAAAAGATGGAACTGGGAAGAAAAGGAAAGGGATGTGAAATCCGAAAAGTGTGTACGATATAATGCATCGATCGTAAAAGAAATTCGAAAGATTGAACTCGATGAAAATTGTTTCTATGGGGAAGAGCTAAAAAGATTTTCGGTTGAAGTAGATTGGAAAATTATGAGAAAAGTATTAAAGTTGAGATATTCTTACCGTAGAGAATATGAGTATTAATTTTTTTTGGGATAATTGTTATTTTTAACATAATGATTTTGTAAAAAAACATTTGATCAGCCTTTCACTTGTAAAATTTTTATCGCGGTGACATGGATATCATTTCAATCAAGCATTTTTTATTTTATATAGTTAAATGTTCTTTTATACAAGCCTTATTTTCATCAAATTCTCTTAACTCAGCTACAGACATGTGTGTGTGTGTGTGTGTGTGTGTTTGTGTAATAAATGTGTTGGAGGTACTGCTGGGAATAGGTGGATCCTTATAGGACCGTGTATCATGGTCCACAGCGTACTATTATTAACAGTGCATCAATGAATAATGCCGTAGCATATAACGAAGGCCATTCCAAAAATCTACGAGCCTACACGTCGTGATCATAAATACAGAACATGTAGTCTCCCCTTCGAACGATCCCGCAACGTAGGCCATTATTATTTCGTGCTTTTTTTTCCTCTCCAAGCCCTCTTCTCGCCATCGAAATGACCCTATCAATATATCTCAATCTAACTTACTTCACACGTGAATTCATCTCTCAGATTACGCGCTCATTTTGCCATTTCGATTTACCTGGTGCACGAAAGCGAGAGAGTAATTATCTTTTCCCTTTCTGTGCCACTGATGTACAACCGAGAATTAGCTATCATTTTCTTATTTTTTGCGGTTCTCCTCGATTCTCAACAGATTTTTCAGAATTTAAGTTGATCGAGAATTAAAAAAATAATAAAATTCTCAGTATTGATAAGGGCTTTTGATGAATTAATCAGAAGATGAATCAATGCTTATTTAAAAAGAATTTTTGAAATTACGAGGATTTTAATGAATTACATACTAAGGAAAAAGTTATGATAATCATTTTCACTGAACTATTAGAAAATTAAAAAAAAAAAAAACAACAACAAATGATTGTGAAACAACGTAATGTTGAACAAACAGAAAAAAATTAATTAATTTCATTTGTCCGTGGCAAAATTCACGGGAAACGAACGAATTTTAAGAGTCAAACGGTTGAAAAATTTGCAATATGATGAAAGACATTTAGTTTAAATGAAATTAACAACGATTCAAACACGCGCATACCATGCTAACTTTTGATCTAAGCTCAACTTTCAATCTGTAACGTGTCTTCCATGATTCGTTACATGTTTGAATGATTTAAATATCTCTAGATACGTGGATTGGCATTTGTTTCTCTTTTTTTCATTTCTTTTTCTATTCAAAAAAAAAAATTCAAGAAAATTTAAAAAATGTGCTAAATAACGGTCAGCGTAAAAAACATTCAAAAAAATTTAATACTTTTTAGAGCTGTAACGAAAATCATGAATAAAATAGTCAAGGATTAGACGTAGGCTGGGTTAGGGTGGATTATCGCATGTACAAAACCACGGACCGTATGGATGCGCCGGTAAAGAATAGCAGTACACAACACAACATAACTGCAGAAATGAGGAAGAGTTCATGGATCTTTAGACGCGGCTTTGTGTATTCCTGTTGGCTGCTTGAAATGCGAACGGCGTCCGCGTCTACTTCCGATCCATCTGGCTCAAGACCGGCGACAAATCGAGTTACCGCTCGAGACTCCCGCCCCCTCGCACCGGAGAGCAAAGAGCCTCGTGCAACCCTCATTCTTTCTTGCCTTTTTTTTTCCCTTTCTCTCTTCTTCCCATTTTCTTTTTACGTTTCCCGATACTGCACATTCTCGTTTCTCGATCTTACTCTCATTCCAGCCCCTCTCGACGGCTTTTCTTCCATAGCACAGCCTCTTCTTTTTCCAAACCTCCGCTGCTTCCTTTTTTTCTTTACTTTCCGGTATCGAAGGCCTTCCCCAGACCCGAGAATTCTCCCGTTAGGGGTTGAGGGCAGTGTGCGAGAACGGCCCGGGGTCGAAGACTTTTTAGAAACGAAAGCTCGTGTATTCCGAAACGGAACATGTATTATATATATATCGTTGGGGCTCCCTTCGCATCCCTAAACTAACCGTGTTTCGTGTCCGAGATCGCGAGTAAAACGAGTTGCTGAGTCGTTAGGGAGTCGAGAGAGCAGCCGGTGCAGAGGGGCTATATTTTCGTATAGCTATATAGAGAAGTCACCCAAGACTTTTCGCCGATCCTCGCTAGTCACGTTTCACGAAAATAGCGCCTTTCTTTAAATTAGCCAACGCTGCTCGATTACTCACTTATCTATATACGTATACAGGCATCCACGTGCTTCACGAATACGCGCGCAAAACCCAAAACTGAGGCATCCCAAAACTGAGATAAATTTTTGCCCCTCTGTCTCTGTCTCTGTCTGTCTGTCTGTCTCTCTCTCTCTCTCTCTCTCTCTCTCTCTCTCTCTCTCTTTCTCTAAAGAGATCAAGAGTGTTCAAATTCAGCCGCGTATCCCACTTTTATCACCCTTTCCGTAATATTTGTAAATAAAATTTTTCGATCCGTGACTACGCGAAGCCTTCAGACTTCCCCTGACTTTCACTCCTGGAATTTTGGATTTTTTTTTTTCATTCCTCATTATGCGGTCTTAGAAATCCGAATGTCTTGGAAAATATCTTTTAATTTTGTTTATCCTCAAAATATCCTGGAAGTATCCATTAATTTTTCTCTGGTCCTGAAAAACTTTTTATTTTAAAGTTTCGTGTGAATTATTCATTTTTTCATGCTCACTCGGTGCCCCTTCTTTTCACCCGGATTTCCATATTAAAGTGCGTTTATTTGTTTCGCTCAACTAGCACGTCCTTGTAAGAGCCAAAAAGTCTTCCGTAAGTTATAAAGTCAGTAAACTAATGTCTGCCAGTCCACACAGTAAAGAAAAAGCTCAGACAGTAAAGTAAAGAAAAAAAAAAATAAATACAATTCCCGAACAGTTGTGTACTGATGAACGAAGCCAAACAAGATCGGGTGTAGTAATTACGAAATTTTATTTGGCTCAACTGTCTGTTATCTATATTTATACGCCATACGCAAACACACGCATATATCATATGCGGATGTATAGGGTCACGTCAGTACGTGAACGAGCATGAGTACTCGAGTCCCTTGGGCAAGAGGGGGAGAGCCCAGCTGGCGCGTTTGCTAATGATGCATGCGTAATTAGGTCGTATATCGGGTATAAGCGTAGTATGATCTAGGCATCGCGCGATTAGATAGCTCATATTTACTCGGTATAATTATCGTCATCCTGCGCGTAATCGCGGAGGGAAAATTTATCCGGTAGCAACGTGCACACGACGCACGCATACGGCCGGTGAAACTAACGGTATACCGCAATTTTCTGACGCATTGACAATCGACAAATAATACGAGTCAAACAAATATTTACCGTTTCTCGTCGGACTTCCATATGACGTTTGCCCGCTTGCACAGGGATGGCCAAAATTATAATGCCAAAATTATACCTATTTTAGTCCATTTAACTCCGATACCATTTGATCACGTTACACACATACGTACGTATAGGTATTCGTGAAACCATTCGTTGAATCAGTATGACATATTTACGTTATTCATAGACATGAATTTATCTCAATGGTCGGATTTATCGAAATTTGATTTATTATTGAGGGACTCACGGATACGAAGATAAATGATTTACGATCTTTATAATCTCTCCTATGCGTTATACTTATTTGTATGCTATTAAATCATACGAATTTTGACGATTTTTTTAAGCAAATTATATGGATTTGATCAATGACGATAAAGATAGAAAATGATATATTAATGACGGCGAATTGTGAACATTTATAAACCAAGTGAATGACATTATACCAATATTGAGTAAGGATGTCATACAGAATAAAATAATTGAATTGCATATACATAAGAAATCGACATTCCCAAATTGGCTGCCGCAGATATCAATTACTGTGATGTACTCGGACTTATTTTTGAACTCGAATTTATCGAGTGAACTCGTCATTCATCGTTTAATATTTATTGAGAAATTGAATAAATGAAAATAATCCATTAACTTGTCGTTCTACAGCAATGAGATTGTTAAGAATATTCGTGGACGGTAAAATTATTCAAATCTTTTTTTTCGTATAAAATATCGATAAAATTTATTTGAATACAACGTGCAGTTTATAGAAGTCACTTGCACACGACCTACTATTTTTCCTAGATGACAATTATCCTTCGATATAATATGCTCAGTTATTCAATTGAATTTATTCATTTGAAAATACTTTTGTTGCAGTCGAAAATTTATTAAAATCAAATCTATGAGAGCGTCATGCAATCGGGAAATCGGAAACTCGATTAGATGCAAATTTTTCTAAAACTTTTCCGATTCAAGATGACCGTTCGCCTCGTATAAAATCGTTTTTCTCGGAGCATATGCTGTACAGTGTTATGAGCTAGACAGTCGAATATACCAATGTCTTCGGTATACGTATCGTATAATCCACACAGTCGATTTCCGAGATTGTATATGGAATCTAATGACGTATGTGTGGACCGAAGAGGGTCCGGTGAGACGACAATAACTAACAGGTATTGCCAATCTCCCCTCCTCAACAGTGTACATCGACCGTGTCAATTATCATTACAGTGATAGCGTCATCGGGAATATCCTTGTGAAAGCCACTCAACGTCAAAACGTTCACGAGACATGTACTCACGTGTGTGTATACGTGACGATACAATTAGGAGACAATGGCAACGGATATGCGCTATCAGATTCGCGTGCCTGATTTTTTTCTGAAGGAGACGAAATTTACTCATTGACAGAATTTAAATTGAAAAATCTGGAAAAAATCTTTTTAATTGAAAATTAAAAAAAAAATTTCATAAAATTTTTCCCTCTTTCAATTTTAACTCCATTATTATGCATATACATAAGTTGGAGCATATATAAACGTCTTTTTTTAAAATAAATTTTCAATGAAAATCAATGACATTAGCATGCATTTCAACGAAAGCAATCTAATCGGCTACAACCCAGGTAACAATTTAATCTTTTGACATAAATGTGACGTCTATACTGTGATGATCCTAATACGTTCATCTGTGAACGTAATCGTTACGTAATAAAGATGGAACTAACGTCTCTGAAACGTAACCTCCATGTAACGATAACTTGTCACAGCCATGTAAGCTTGTTACGTAAAGTATATGCTATGGTGTCACTGTGATAATGCTGTCCATAGAAATGATGTAAGCGATACGGAACCATTTGTACGTAACGTGTATGGAGCAGTGCAACATATACTTAACGTAACGTGTATGGAGCAGTGTAACATATACGTAACGTGTATGGAGCAGTGTAACATATATGTAACGTGTATGGAGCAGTGTAACATATACGTAACGTGTATGGAGCAGTGTAACATATACGTAACGTGTATGGAGCAGTGTAACATAACGTGTATGGAGCAGTGTAATATAACGTGTATGGAGCAGTGCAACATAACGTGTATGGAGCAGTGTAACATAACGTGTATGGAGCAGTGTGATATATACTTTACATAATATTTGCGGATTGAAGTGTGACGTGTAACTAACATAACGTATGCATGCTGTAACCGTAATCCATCGTATCCATGTTGCAGCGTAACTATTCTTGTGCCTTCCTCAAATATGACAGCACGGAAGCATAATTATCGAAATTATCACTTACAATAAAACTTATTCTTGTCGAGATTTCGGTTTCTTAAATTTTTCGTTATTTTTATACAAATTCACTCCTTTGACCGAGTCATAATAGTTAAGCTGACGACTCTGGGCTTGAATAAAAAAGATATCAACTTACCTAATATACGTATAATTTGAAATTGGTATTGAAATCATAAATAAAACACACGACACGTGAGCATAATGCTGTATGCTTCACTTATAGGAACTTGCGGGCAGCAGGATTATGTTCGAGGTTATGTTTACATGCTGTCACTTTTAACTCTTTGTGGTCACATCTCTGTAGAATAACTTATTGGTCACACACGGGTAAAATTTACCCTGCCAAGTTTCAAATGTGAAAACTATCAGTCCGATCGGGATCGAAAAAATACTAAAAAATGAATAATCTAAAACATGTGCCAAAAGTTGGTATGTCAAAATTCAAATCACAAGGTGTTGAAAAAAAAGTCGTAAATAGGTATTTGGATTTTAAAAAAATGCTGAATCGTGGAAAAAACAATACTACAGAATTTCACAATTTATTTTGTTTTAACGAAAAAATGATGAATCGTATAAAAAAAAAACAATTCTCTTCTATTGATATTCTCTCAACACTATTTGATAGCTGTTTAATCAGTATTTCGTATTAATTAGACGATTTTTATTTTTCGACAAAAAATGATGAATTGTGAAAAAAAACATAATATTGATTTGACAAATTTTCGATTTTGATAAAAAAAAAATGCTATATCGTGGGAAAAAACACAATTCTCTTTCATTCATATACTCTAAACACTATTTAATAGCTGTTCAATCAGTATTTCTTTCGAAATACACTAACATAACCTCTTGATCGGGGAGCGATACGGGGAAAAAAACACAATATTAATTTGACGACTTTTTGTTTTTGATAAAAAAAAATGTTATATCGTGGAAAAAAACACAATTTTATTTTATTCATACTCTAAACACTATTTAATAGCTGTTTAATCAGTATTTATTTCGAAATACACTAACGTAACCTCTTGATCGGGGAACGATACCACTATGAAGGCGCACATATAAGTATATAATTCTTTTTTTTTTCACCATTTCTGCCCCAAAAAGAGAAAACGGAACGAAATTATTCTAATAACACAGGACCATAAAAATATTTATATAAGGATATAAATTTTTTCAAGATACACCGGTATCACCGGTATTCACGTCACTTCAGCCTTTCAGCCTGGTGTCAGAATTTGATGAAACCAACTTCAATGGTAGTCATAGCGCAATAGGTAGCGTCCCGGGTTAGTAAGCAAACATAGGTAGGAAACTTGTAGGTAGGCGGTTCGAATCCCGGCTCAAGCAGAAATTTTGTAACTGGTAAACATCGAAATATAATTTTTTTTTTCTTGTTATATTTTTTTTCTCTTTTCACCCTCCATACTCCCAAAATTTGATCAACTCTCGGAGAAAATTGGAGGCTTAAAAAAGGTTTTAAGGAGGGCTGAAATTTCGACTCGGGGTACCTGAAACATCCTAGCGACATGGAGGCCATGTAATTCCGATTTCGGAGTGATGCATGATTGCTACGTATCCTCAATGTAACATTGTGACTTCTCTGTTCTGTAAAATTTATGCATCAGCAACGTAACTGGCATGCAGCCATTCAACGCGATTGTTACGTAACTGTAGCTTCATATGTGGCGGACATTTTAGAGTGTCTGGACTGCCACATTCACGTTACATACGACATACTTGTTACATTTAAGGAACCGAGTGTAACATAATTGAAATGTATTTGTTACGAAACTGTGTTGCCTGGGAATGATCAATGATTGCCAAATGGTTGGCTCCAATTTCAGGATGATAGCGAAAATTCTTCACGAATTATAAAGAATTCAATTTCGAATTTTTTTCCGAATATTTCCAACATCCTGGCAGGTATATCTTCAAATTAAAATTAATATTTACGAAATAAAGCTGACCCTAGGTAGAACCATATTTGGATCGGCATATTCATTGAGCGTGATAAGAATTTTTTTGCTCTGGAATAAGCGAAAATTATTCACAAAGCCAAATGTATGTCTAAACAACAGTAGTCATAAAACAAATTGACAAGATTGAATATTTTATCTCGCCAAGAGTCTAAACTACAGTACCTGAACGTGGGTAAAACGAAGCTTCCCAAAATAGACACCACAGCAGCCACTCCAAACGTGGACTCACTGATAACATATGTTTCATTAAACAAATTAATTTGTCTAATTGAAGTGGCGGATGCGCCCCTTTCCACTCCTCGGTCGTCAAGCAAACCACTATAGGATGGTCTCACTGCTTAATGTGCTCTCCGACGATGAACGACGGTTTTCCCAATGTCACACGAAACGAGAAATGCTTTCATTCTTTTTTTCTCTCTCTCTCTTTTTATGTTTACGCGTTTCATTAGCTTAATGAACGGTGTTTCTTTCGACGATCGATTTGCCAAAATTTTTTTTTCACATTTTATAATAAACCCCAAACCCCCTTATAATTTCATGTCAAAGGTCTTTTTTCCGTTAAAAATAATATACGCACATGAGAGAGAGAGAGAGAGAGAGAGAGAGAGAGAGAGAGATCGACTAAAAATAACAAAAATTTATAATTGAGAGTTTGCGAAACACAAAAATGATTGATTAATTGCTTGTTACTAAACTGTGGCATAGCCATGTAGTATATGATTATATTTGTAAATAAGAACCAAATTAAAAAACTTTGCCATGCATTGCTTGTTCGTAAATAAATACGAAACTAATTTTCATTGCAATGAAAAAGATTAGTACTTAGCGAGTAAAATATCCGCGAGTAAAAAGTGGAAAAACGTCATCTGCCAGACACCTTCCTATAGATTGTACTATCTGAAAGAACGTACACCGGGCGTTACGTAAAGTACACGTTCTTCGTCAAGAAAATATTACAAGGAACCATTTTTTTAATTCAGTATTTTTTTTTCTGAAATTCTTTACGGAACTATAGTGCCTTTAATAGCCCATATAGTTATCAATATAAGGAGCAAGAAATCGAGTGAGACGACCAAAAGAGCGAGAGAGAGAAAGAGAGCGAAAGAGAAAGAGCCTGATGTGCAAATCCACGTAGTTTACTTTTCCTCTATGACACATATGACATATACCCGGCCTGTATTTCATGGAAATCGTGAGATCTCTCTCCGGCAGATATTTCCGCTACAAGAAACACCCATACGCACACATGCGTGTGCTCGCCAACGACGTGCTTTAATCAGGGCATGTTTAATTTTCTCAGTCGGTGCACAATCCAATCTGTCGCCTTGTGTGCAGCGTTCTACAAGGGCGTTAATTCTACCGAGGAGTTTACCCTCGAATAGTTCCAACCATCATACTCCATGCGCATAAAATTACAATAAAAATTACGGTATTAAAATTCTTTACGAAATTTTTCAGCTTTTTATGGAAATTTTCTGGGTCTTTGAAGAAACTCAAGGAGCGATCGATCCTCAAACACGCGATCGACAGTTAATGGCTACGACAAACACTTTATCACAAACAATTGTAGTCATCTTTTATGTGGTTATTCCTTTAAGAAACATTGTCGGCATTAATCTACTCGACTATTTCATTTCTAAGCCCCCAAGAGCAGCTTTGTGCAGTGCCTGATCAAAGAAAATTTTCTTGATACAACGCAACTGTTTTGTTATAGTGTCATTGAAATCAAACGTTGTTCCGGGATTTTGTAGCCTAAAAAATTATACTATCGTTACACAATGTTGAGTTACATACTCAGTGGAGTATGAAGAAAATAAATATTTAATATCCGTAGAAAAATTCATAGAGCTGTTGACGATAATTCGTCGTGGTCTCGACAACAGCTCAAGCGTTTATTTACGCTGGAAAATTTGCGGCATTACTGCCATTTCCAGGTGGAACGTTTAACAGTCGTTAATTAAGTAGGCCTTGAAGTAGAATATATATACAGACCGTTATTATTAGCTGTTAACAACAGTATGCGCTACAGTGTAGTTGGTTTATTCAAGGGTTTTCGTCGTTTCTCCCCAGCGTCGCAAACAGTCACAAAGTCACGTGCACAAATGCTCTTGTGGCTCGATTGTTTCACCTCCTGTTCGAGGGCTTATTTGTTAACTCGATGGACCCTTTGACCAAGGATCACGAATCACGACTTTGCCAGCTACTCGGTTTTGTTAACATATTTCCTAGATATACATATATGCGTAGTTCTGTATATACGTATATGGAGTCTGCCTAGGGAAACTCGAAGCTCGTTAAACACTTTATCGGCGCGAAATATATATCGTGTAAAACAATACCTGAGGTAACGTGCTATATGAATAGTTAAGTGAAATACCCGGAGATAAATTGCATCAGGTATGTTCTTGGAGAGTGCGAGAGGAAGAAAGATAGAAAATGATGGAGCGAAGCGAGAAGGAAAGTGCATACCAACGATCCGAGAGTGCCCTGTTCTCCAAGAGTCTCTCGGGCATTGCTCACCTCTCTCTCTCTCTCTCTCTCTCTCTCTCTCTCTCTCTCTCTCTCCGTCTCTATCTATATAAGCTATACGTGTAGTCGAATAATACATGTGTATATATGTTGGAAATACGAGATACACGTTCGCGATGGTAATGGCAAAATGCGAGAGATGCATCCACGTTGCAGTATTAGCACGGTCAAATTATCCTCCACGAAGTATTTTTGCATATACATATATATATTGGATTTCGTACTTTATCTGATTATATTCAATTGAAAATTATACATACATAACGCAAATCCCATGAGATTAAATTATCTTCAATCCTTCTAGATTGATGATCTTACCTCTCTCTCTTTCGATTATCTAATACTTTCGCAATGTCATTTATAATAAAGCTGGAATTCGACGACTAGTATCTTCGTTCGTTGATTCCGGTTAATATAATTTTCGGTGGCGAGGGAGTGAATGTTGGCATTAACTCTTTTAGTACGTTCATTTTGTCAAATGATCTCTCCAATTGCACGGGACAGAGAAAGAGAGAGATTTAGCAACGTGTATATTAGTTGCAGCAGCAGCAACGAATTGCAGGCAGCTGGCAATAAAAGGGCACACGCGTAAATTGGCTATAACCGCGGAGATGACGTTTGTATAGATATATATTTTATATACGGAACATTCCGTGACAGCTGAACCAACGGCGGAATGGTTTTTTCGAATGCTAGATCTAACATTTTTCGTTCTAGTTTGGTGTTCCGATGACTCCAGATGGAGGAGAGATTTGGGGAAATAAAAGGTTTTACGCGCGCTGCTTTTTTTCGAGAAATAAAATGATTGAACGAACGTGATCCGTACGGCATCAATGAAATAATTAAACAAGTTAATTAACTGGGATTTTGTGAGCCTGAATGATTTGTCGATGTGTTTTAATGGAATTAGAGAATAATTAATTAATGTACCTGGACAATTCGGGGTTAAGAGTTGACCGAACGCCCCGTGCATGAATGAAAAGGGTACTAAACGCGGTATAATAACGCATTGTTCTTACATTGAGTAAATAATACATACACCTGGCCATGAAAGCTTTTAACCAGGGTGCTGATAATGAAGCCAACATATACGTTCGCATGCTGTAACCGATTGAGTTGAATAAAAAAAAAATTTACTCGATAAACGTCCCTGATATCGGAAAGTATTTAAAGATCGCTCCGAATTATTGAAATCCTTATCGAAAAATCACTGCTACTTATTTTTCAGAATGTTTCACCGAGCATGCAATTGAAACAGCATGTACGTATGACGCTGCAACGTACAAAAAAAAACCAAAATTCGTTCCAGAGTTTTCAGGTACTTTAGCGGATTTTTCTTCGCTAATGAAAGCAGACACGTACTACCGTTTTTCATACGCCAACCGTAGCGCATCCGAGACATTTTCTTGATCGAAAAATCTTTGCAACAACACCATACGCAGGAAAATTCCATTACCGTAACGAGGAAAAAGCGCAGGTGTGAAAAACATCGATAAAAGAGGTCTTCATAGTTTTTTTTTTGCAATCCCTTTTGAACTCCCAGCAAGGAAAACGACGAGGGTCGTGTGTTACACGGTGCTCAGTTGATAGGAGCTGATTACTTTGTCCGATATATGTATATGTTTTCGAAGCCGGGGGGAAAAAAATTACTGAACCTAATCAGACTCTATCGAATCAGGATTCTATCATTCAATTGTTTTTCTCCCAATCGCAACAGTTTGATCTTCCCAGAAGTTTCCTGGCCTCAAAAGCTCGTGCAGAAACGTCCCATACATAAATCCCATCATGACATCGAGGAAAAAGAAAAAAACACAGGTGATGTGAAAAATCTGCAGTATTCGAATGGATTTTTTTTCCACGAAAAAAAAGTACTTCGTATCGAGAGAGCTTCGACTCTTTCATTTTTGGTGAATTATATTCACACTGTTACATCCCAACCCAAACCAGCTACACTCTCCTACGACAAAACCCACAATCCTACTCTGATAACATACCCTTTCACAGCTCCTTATCATATCCTTATCATACACTTTAAAAATACCCCACTGTACCAACCAAGAGAGGTGACCGACTACCGCCGAATCAAGAGGACAGCAGCCTACCGAAAAATAGTTATACCAAAGGAAGCCAGTGGCACAAAGGTAGCATCGAACAAATCAATAATCCACCCCAATAATAAAGACATACCACGGAAAAACCCACGCTCGAATAAACATGGGAGTACGGGAACCCCAATCTACTTTCAATAAATGGGGGGATGGCTTGGTCAAGCGCGCACCCCAATAACTCATAAAATTTGATGTAGCTACAGTTCATAAACTCCGAAAAGCAAAGGAACGCTGTACCGGGAGATATCACACAACAGTACAAACTCGTAAAAATTCCCACCTCAAGATAGAGAAACAAGAGATAATAAAAACACCCAATAAGGGAAAATCGCGACTCTCCGTGATCAACCAGAGGAACTGACAAAGGGATGACTCAGGCGATGACTAACAGGAGAGAAAAATAAAACTACCCCTTCTTTGAAGGATCCTACCAAAATTTACGACAAAATCAGGTATATAAGGAAGGCATCCAGCAACCAAAAGTCAGTCAAAAGCCAGCCACCGAGCAGAGCGAAGCTCTGCTCCAGAGGGGCCCATGGGCCACACCCTAAGAGTCAGTCGGTAACGAACAGCCAGATTGAGCGGAAGCTCTGCTCAAAACTTCAGTCACGGGTGTCCATCCAATCCAAGTCGAGTCAATATCAGTCAGTCGGTAGTCAGCAGCCAGATCGAGCAGAATCTGTGACCAAAATTTTATCAACAAGGCACCACACCCAAGTCTGAACTCTTGACCGTCAGATATCTTCGAGTCGGGTCTTAATTTTTGAACCATAGTCGAATCCAGCATCGAACTCTCTCGGCATAACCACGCTTCCTTTTTTTTGTCAAACTCTCAAATAATAAAATTAAGCGAATAAATTGTGTGCGTGTTCGTGTAACCAATAGTAGTAATTGTATACTGGGAAGACGTTCAATCTTCCCCAGTATTGTAGTGCATTTAGAGGAATCAAAATATCCTCGCAACATTGTAATCGAACAATAAAATTATTTAACGAACACTTCGACGGACGATTCCATCAATCAACCCTGCACGCAATTAATATCAGCACTACTTCACTACTGCAGCTCGACCAAGCTCATCAGCGTATTAACAACGTGAGTACAACTACTTTCATCAACCTCAGCTGCTAATATCACAGTTCGGCTCTACGGTCTTTCCACCCCTCCGGTCAATTTTTCCCATATCAAAGACGTGACTTCCGTCCCTGGTGTAAAGGACTTAATTGTCTTGACCCGAAAGAGAAGTCAATAACAACATTCTCGTGTTGCGTCCTTATCTAAATTCCGATAAGCTCCCGGGGACGTAACAACACAGGCTTTCAGAGTATACCATTGATACATGTTCCATGTACATATATGTGGGACATGTTTCAATACCCGTGAATGTATGGATATATATATATATATATATATATATATATATATTCCGTGGAATTTAAGTGTACTCTCGCGGTCGCTAATGGAGCCTAACATTTTCGAAACCTCGAATATGTCGTTTCGTCGCACGTCAAAGGGCTCTGCCCCCCCCCCCCCCCCTCTGCCCCGTATATAACGGAACACGTTTGTAGGATGCGATATATATATGTGTATTATATATATACAGCGAAAGAGAGAGAAAGAGGAATGTGGAAAGTGCCGGAAGCCACAGAGCCCTAGCACCAGAGGTCACATTTTAGTTGTTCCCGTGGTGCCATTGGTCCGTCATGCTCTGTGTGTACCTAACCTATCCTCGCGCACTGCTGTTATATATATATATATACATGAACATCACGTAATACATATACGTGTATATGCATTTTCCGTGAATTCACGAACGTCGGGTGTTCCTGAGGCGAAGTTTGCCTCTTCTGTACGGATAAAACGGATAATGGACGAAATTGCCCGAGGACCGAGGGCTAGGGACTTTGGTGGAGGAAGGTCGACCGAGTGGTATGCCAGGATTCATACAGAACGCTCCTGTAGGTTATATTATACTCCATAGTATATATATATATATATATATATGTATACACACGACGAAAGCAATGTTAGGTGTGAGAAAATGTTCGAGACCATCAGAATCCGGTGACTGGACTACCCGGTGAAGTCGCTGGAATTGCAAAGTTCGACATCCGCGACATACCCATAGATATATAAAATGAAAGAGATATAGAGAGAGAGAAAGCGAGTCTAAAGCCCCTGAGGGCGCAAGCACTCAGAGCTTCGACGATTCAAGCGCGAGAGGGCGTTCGTGCTGAGCCTCCGGCCCTCCCATATAGCTGCGTCACATCGTTCGCATCTTCGCGATTTTCGACCAGCCCAACCCTCGCGATCCCCGGATTTCCCCATTCTAACCCAAAGCACCGGCAGAGATTGCGGTTGAGAGTCACACGACGACGATGATGCCACGGGCGCTTCACTCCGGGTGCCTTCCTCTCCGCCATCCACCGTTAGCAGCTCCCTTTTGTGTATGACGTCTCGCTATCTGTACTTTTTTTCTTCCATTCGCACGTTATATAGTATACGCACCCATTGTTGGGCAAAGTGAAAATTTCATGGTCCCCAGAGATCAGAGTGCTTCCACGCGACGAAGAGTCAGGCATCGTTTGAATCAAGAATCATTACAAATGATGAAATTCAAGCTAAGTATATAGTTATGCAATGAGACCGAAACAAATGACGATCGAAGGTTTGCAGAGAGGCAGGAGATAGCACTAACATTATTAACTGTTCAATCAAAGAGAAGGATTTCTGTGAATTGTGGTACTGGTTTCATCGTCCACTTTTTCGAGATATTAGCCGTTTAGTCATGAAAGGATTTCTGCAATGACTTTGGGGTCTATTCTTTTGAGATATTGACCGTTTAAGGTAGTCCACATGCAAATGCATTTATAATGAGAATTCGTTAAAATTTATAGTGGACGAAGAGAATGGCAGTACCCAACTTCTCGTGAAATTTGAAACAGATTGACCGTTCCCAACTCAAGATATTCAATGTCAAAGTTAGCAACCATCGCGTGTAGAGCATATATAGCAAGCATTGCTGTAGCCTGATACTAGCCCGGTTTTATTAAATATTAAAACTAAACGCGTAACCAGATTTTGATAAAAAAAATTGTAGACGGGAGAAGACTATTCATTCACATGTTAGGAAAAAAGAACAAAATTATTAACCGTTTCGTTTAGGAATGACGATCACAAAAATAATGCAATATGAATGAAAATTCGACGCGTAAGCTGCATATTCTATGGTGTGAATGTATCGGAATATGCACGGTTCCATGTGTAACAGCCATTTCTGCACAGACTCAATGAAAAGTTCGCTGCACATGACCACTGGCTTTAACGTTGATTCTCAAGGGATGTTAACGATTTAGTCAAAAAGGACAATCGGCATTCGACACGTTTCTACTTTTCTCCATGAACTGTCAGTTTTCAATATCATTGTTCAACGAGCAGTGTGAAAAATGAGCTCGTACTACCATTCTGAGCCCATCATATTATTGTAACCTGCTCTTACAAAGAGATAACTACAGTGCTTGAGTGAAAGCTTATTTGGTGTATAGGCCATTGAAATCTGATTGTTTCATTGTGCAATTGTCCTTGTAAGGTGGAACGAGCATGAGAAAAATCTTCGATCGACAGATTCAATTAAATTACACGCTCGACCCATTATCCATTAAATTTCACTGAATTAGCCAACCCCGAAGACTCCGATCACGATACAATTCGTGTGGACATTCAAAGTTCCGGAGGGTGAGAATTATTAGCCTGAGATATAAATGAGTGGAGCGCCGTTGTTGAGCATCTGTATAGCATAGTAAGACAATGAAAAAGAAAATAAGTGGTCGAGTCTACCCAAGGCTACAAGAGGGATATACATCGGAGAGTCTTCGTCTTCGCAAAATTCTTCAACGACTCTTTTTTTCCCCTCAGGTTCTCCTCCTCGACGAAAGCTTCATCGTTTTAAAGATAACGAAGCACAAGTTGGAGCTCCTTTGCGGGATAAAGGTGAGCTTGTCTAGGCGAGGGTTGCTCCCTTCCTCTCACTCTCTTGTTCTCACTCTTTTGAGTGTTTGCAGAGAGCCTCCGGGGAGCGACAGGTGGCCTAGCTACCCTCGTTTTCTCTCTGTCTCTCTCTCTCTCTCTCTCTCTCTCTACCTTGCAGCACGGTGTGATTTAAAGTGTAAACTTAAATATTCCGACTATGCTATCTATACGTGTACCAAGTATGTATATATGTATCATTCATATATATATATATGCAACACTTACCCACCAAACCTCTTAACTGCCACTGGCATCGTCTCCGTGTCTTGTGCAAATAGATTCGATATTAATGGAGCTTCATAAATGGAGGCTCCAGCCCCAACCCCAACGCGAGACTCTCAGCTCTTTACTTACCTGTTCAACTTACGTATGGGCACACATCTCTGCGTAAACAGCAAACCCTATCTTGATCCTCGTCCCATTTCACCCAAATCATTTACGAATTTTAACGACTTACGTATATATATATATATATATATATATATATATATATATATACTAGGGTGGTCCTTATTTTGGTCATTTTCGAATTTCGATTGCATCCTCTCGTAGAAGGGTTCCAAATAATTAAAAAAAAAAATATCCCCAAAATTTGAAATTTTTATCTGAATATTAACACATGCCCCAGAGCTCCGGAAGTTTCCCTATTTGATTAACATTACGTTTTTACTGAACTTCATTCAAAAATCTGCCACACCGACAATAAGTACGAGAAAAATCTAATTCCGGTTGGAATCTCTTCAGGAATCCCGATATTATTTTATTGAATTTTGAGAAATTTAAAATTCAAAATGGCGGACCCAAAATGGCGGCTTTAAATGTTTTTACCTCCTGATTTCAAATTATTCATTGTTGTTTGTCATAGTATATTTTGAATGAATTAAAATGATTGATCCGATTCATTCACTCAATGATGAATGTTGTACTCAAATTCATCGTTGGCGAATGAAGCTTTGTCTTTAACAAACGATTTTAATTGTCTCTGAAAAAAAAGAAATAATAATAATTTCAAGAAACAATTGTGAGTGATAATTTTTCAGATGGAATGCGTATCAAGGCTAGGTTCTGTGATTCTTGATAAGTAATTCATTTTTTCTTGATCATAGAAAATATCTGGTGTTAAACTATGGGTTTCAATCAAAGTGATTTTTTACAGCTGCCATTTTGGGTCCACCATTTTGAATTTCATATTTTCGACACAAAATTTAACATCAGCGACCCCCAGAACCTTTTGAAGCTCACCCTTGAGTGGATTTGAGCATTTTCGAAATTTTAAAGCCGCCATTTTGGGTCCACCATTTTGAATTTTGAATTTCTCAAAATTCGTTAAAATAATATCGGGATTCCTGAAGAGATTCCAACCGGAATTAGATTTTTCTCGTACTTATTGTCGGTGTGGCAGATTTTTGAATGAAGTTCAGTAAAAACGTAATGTTAATCAAATAGGGAAACTTCCGGAGCTCTGGGGCATGTGTTAATATTCAGATAAAAATTTCAAATTTTGGGGATATTTTTGATGTGTAAACATCTTAGCGCTCGGTCTACGGTAGGGGCTAGCTGGGACTTCGAGCGTCAGATGTAAAACTTCGACCGTCAGCGTAAGATCCGTGTCTATGTGAGCGCGTGAATGTGTGTGTGAGAGCGCCACACGGTGGGGGCTAACCAACACTTCTATGTATAGGACATCGGCGCCGCGCAGGCGTGAGCAGCGTACAGCGCGCACCGTGGTCCGTGTGAGAGCCCGTGAATGTGTGTGTTTCGACAGCTGATAGCTGATGGTACGGGCTAAGATTAAGGAGGTACGACTAGTTCTTTGGAGTCAAAAAAAAGTCTAAATTTATTTTACCCACAGTTGTTCTGATTTATGTTTATTTGCGTTGATTATTCATATTATCGATTATAATGTGAAAAATTTTGTGGTAAATGATTAATTTATTGCGCATGAACTAATAAAAACTGAAAAATTAGATTGTCAACGACTCGATAGTAGTCTCCATCATAATAATAATGACATGTCTACCACAAAAACGGACTAAAAAACATTTTAAAAAATCAGCCGAAAACCTATTAAAATAGACTTGAATTACCTCAGTGGAATTAATACGATCGGTAGAATGATAATTATACATATAATTGATACGTGATAAATAATAAAACTCCATAAATAACATGATGGAATTTGAAGTAAACACTTGGCAACGTCGCATTGGCGATGCTATAAGTTGGTATACGTGACCAACGAAGATGACTCTATCTTCGTTGCTAATATCAAAACAAAGCTAGGTTATGTTCGCCGAAACCCATCAGCTGTTACTCGCGACGTTGCTAAGTCTGTGGGTGCTATTTGATCGTTCTGACCATTTACAACCGGAAATTGAAACTTTTTTATGATGTAGTGCCAGAACTACTCGGTGAAGAGTAATTTTTCAATTTTTTACAATATCTATTATATCTAATCTATCAAGTTTCAGTTTTTCAACGGGTGTAGTTGGATACGTGAGCAGCAAAACCGTGATCACAGCACTTCCGGTTAACCGTCTCCATAAGACGACGTGCTTTAGTAACTCAAACTGCTCGACTTTGCAATTTTATTACGAATAAACTAAACGGTTAATATAGCTCAAATTTTGGCAATAGGCGCATAAAGTATTCGGCAAAAACATATAAAGAATTCAAGTCCGTCAGTTGGATTCTTCATACTAGTCGTACCTCCTTAAGGAGGTACGACCTCAATTTTCCCACACCAAACTGACGCGAGCTCAAATGTTTACACATCAAATTTCGTGAGTTCCAACGCCAACTCACACGTTTTTTTTTAATTATTTGGAACCCTTCTACGAGAGGATGCAATCAAAATTCGAAAATGACCAAAATAACGACCACTCTAATATATACATATGTCTGATTTTGCATAATTTCCGAATTCACGATATACCATTATCGCTAGCCTGCGATCTTCCGATCGAAAAAAAAGAAGACAATCGAAGGAAAATTATTAACGGGCAGTATCGTGGTTCAGAGAATAAAAAAAAGTTGTTTTTTATTTTTCATTCATCGATAGTTAAACTATCGGAGAATATGTTCCACAAGTTTTAGTGGTCAGTTCGAAATTTTTTTGGAAAATACAGATCCGAGAACGGGAAAGCGGTATACGAACGCTTAGTAACTTTTTAAAGCGCGTCTTCTCGAAATCTCGTTTTTGTGATTTTTCCAAATTGGCGGGTGTAATAGCAAAAAAATATATATATATATATATTTGACCCATCCACCCGAACGAAAGTTGATTCGCTCGAGTATTGAAAGCTATTCTTAATTAACCAAGATCATTGTTAAAAAAAAAAAAAAAAACGTCATTTTATACCATTTTTATTGCACGAATGAAGAAAAGAAATGTTTGTAAAAATAGTCAACGCTGTTTCGTTCAAGCTCGAAAATTCATACTATTTGTTGTGCCCCAAATAAATATATTTTAGCACAACGCTTGCAACACCTCTGCGAACACGCATGTTGAAATTGCAAGCTCAGCAATTTGGTAATAATTGGAAATAAGGTTAAAAGTTGTTTATAACAATAATTGCGACAAGGCTGCCTGCGAGAACTCGATGCACAGCAATGTCTTAATTAGGTATTTTCCCTGCTTGTTGACCAAGCAGTTTGCGCCCAAGGACCTTGGCAAAATTGCCCTATATTTATAGGTAATCGACAGATTACCGACAGTCTTCGTTCAGATTTAAAGTTGGTTGGTCTTGAGGTACAAACTTTCGTTTGTAAACATTATCGTCAATTAAACTTGATCGTACTTTGGTTTTGTAAATTTGAGTCTTACTCATTTTGGCAATCATTCCCACAAAATCCCGTCCGCAACGCATTTCATCCCCACGTGACGAAATTCGCGGGCACAACATATTTCACGGTTTTTATTTTTTAGTTCATCGATTTATAAAAATATAATTAATTATAATAAGTAAAATATGAATATAAATGTAATTTTGGTTTTTACGTACCGGATAAGGCTTGCGCAGTCCATCTTTCCCGCTAATTCGTGACGCTTCGCGATCACACGGAGGGCCGTGTGATCACCTCTGTTTTTCAGATCTTCGGTGTGTGAACACCTGGAGCTTCAAGAGACATTCCGAATTCTCGAATTGTTTCGGGCTTTTTGAAAATCGAGAAAAAAAATCGTGATCACTTCTCAGAGCGTCCGGAATATTATTCAAAAGTGAGTGAACCGAAATGTCAAACAGCTTTTTTTTTTATTAAAAATTGAAATTTGTCCGAAAATGTGGGAAAAAATTGAAATTTCAACTGTTCCCTCAAAGGGTCTTCGCTCGAAGGGTCAATACGAAAAATCCAGCTCTTATTTTTCATTTAGTCGCAACGTGTGTGATATTTCGACGATCGGACAAATGGGATATGGATCGAGGAAAAATAAAATTTGTGTAAAACAGCAGAATTCTTTTTTTTTTGTTTTTTTTTTTGTTAGAGAAAAATAAAGGAAGCTTTATTCTTTACATATATATATATAATATATATATACGATAGCAGGCGATACGAGTCGTCGGTTGTACAATGACGACGTGAATCCCATAATGAGGATCGTTTGATCATTGATTATAAGACAGGATCGTCGTGAGTGATACGAACCGCGTTATGGATAAACGAATACCGGGGAGTAGAGGATACGGTTAATGATCGATGGTTCATCCACGAATCTCGTCTTCACGGGCATATCATATTCATCATCAATGTCTCTCTATGGTCTCTCTTTCATTGTCATCTTCGTCGTCTTCGTCTCTGTCTTCGTCTTTGTCTTTTTTTTTTTTTTTTTTCGTCATTAATCGTCAGCGATATTAAAAATATCATTGCGCCTGAATAACGAATAAGAAGATCGTGATTGCAATGATGATGCACGATGAGAGGCCAAGCCTCGCGCGAGTCATCACGCAAGTATAGCCGCAAGTTTGTGAAGATTTGTGATCGTCGTCGCGTCACCGGGCTGTAATCTCAATGCTTCTCGATATGCCTCGGCGGCCTGACGATATTTTCCATTGAGATGAAGTATCGCACCTAGATTAGTGTGACTACGTGCCTCGTGTGGCCTAAGACCAACCGCGTGCCTGTACCAAAATTCTGCCTCGTCGCGACGATCGGCCTGACGCAGAGCCGAGGCTGCCCCAACCGAGAGCTCATAGTCCGTTCTCGAAAGTTCGGCAGCTCTGAGCTGTTCCTCCGCCGCCTCGGATAATCTACCCTGCGACGTCAGGAATACACCTGTTCGATTCGATGTAAGATTGGGGGGAGCGAGGGCGGGGAGAGAGGGAAAGAAACAAACACACGCAATGAGGATCACGTTAAATTTTCGTGTGATTTTTTTTTTTCGTATGGTGATTCAAATTTCGTAATTATTTTGGTAAAAGTATTATCGTTCGAGCCAATTTGAACCATCATAGTGGATGTGACGTTGCGTGAAATTTTTCTTTAGTATTGTCTACCCTTAGAGTGATGGGTGAGAAGAAAAAATCTATCGGCAGACCGGTATTCGCTGCGTGCAGTGCCATACCATAGCGGCTGAGAACGACTTGGAGCGCCCATGGTGGCGAGAATGCACATGTTTTGCTGGAGTCGCGTAGTGCAATTGAGGGCAATATAATAGAGAAGTCGCGGAAAGGAAATTTAAACTGTTGTGTGAAGTCATATAAGAATGTTTTCCGCTACGCAACTTCGGAAATTAGTTTTTACGCGTTTCCGACAGCAATTTATAAATTTGAGCAGCGCAAAAACTAGATTCGTTGGGTGCAAAAAACAAAGAAAGTAAAATTCTTGAGGTTAAACGTGCATATTTTGTCTGGTATGAAAAATTCAAATGTCAGGATATTACAATACAAATAAATTGATTTTTTTTTCCTTTTTAGTAGCTCTCATGATTGGCTACCCGAATATGCAGTGAGCACTTCGTGGGTAATCGTTCATCTACGTTACAATCAAGTCCGAGAGTTACGTCTTTCTTGTTCTCGATACGAGCCTTGTCGGTTCGTATGACAAGACCGACAAGGTTCATGCTTAGCCTCAAATTGAGAAGGAAAAGTAGCCGTAAACCTATTTTCGTTACATCGTAATACGTCGATTTATTTTTTTTTTTCAACGCAGTTATAGTCAAGCTCACCTCAAAAAACTTTATGCAGCACGAATACAAACGTTCGTTTATTAAAATTAATCCAACAAGGTTTCGTCTATGTAAATAAATAAGAGCTATTCCAGCAAAATTTGCGGAGTACAGCCGGCCGCGGCGCCACTTGGCTTTCTGCACACAGCGAATAGTTACTATTGAATATCAACGGTCGCAATTTTCGGTGAAATAGGCATTATTACGGTAGACATTATTTCGAATAATTTTGATGGCAATGAGTTGAGTTACAGACACTTCGAGAGCAAAGGCGAGTATCGTAATCTTTTTCATGCAAAATATTTCTCATTGAATGGCAAGTATCGTAATATTTTTCATGCAAAATATTTTTCATTGAATGGCAAGTGTTGTAATCATTTTCTTTAGAAATATTTCTCATTGAATGACAAGTATCATAATCATTTTAATTCAAAATATTTCTCATTCAGTGACAAGTATCGTGATCGTTTTTATTTAAAATATTTCTCATTGAATGCTGTAATCATTTTCTTCAGAAATATTTATCATTGAATGACAAGTATCGTGATCATTTTTATTCAAAATATTTCTCATTGAATGGCAAGTATTGTAATCATTTTCATCAAAAATACTTCTAATTAAATGTCAAGTTGTATTGTAATAATTTTCATGAAAAATATTCCTCATTGAATGGCGAATATCGTAATCATTTTCATTAAAAATATTTCTCATTGAATGGCAAGTATTGTAATCATTTTCATCAAAAATATTTTTCATTGAATGTCAAATTTTTTAAATTTCTAAGTAAAATAGTAACGTATTAACCACTTGTTATTATTTTTGTTAAAATCTACTGTTGAAAATCGCTGATACTGTCAATGAGCAATCGCGTAGTTATTTTTATGAATAATCAAGATTGAATTTCACCTGAACTATTATCACAGAGGGCTCTCAGAGTCGTCATTGGTACAGTCGAATTTGGTTATAAGCAATCCTTCGGGGCTGTAGGGGAAAAAAAAAACGCCGAAGAGTCGTAAAATCTGGCTCCCCCACTACAGCGCATCAATGTAGCGTTCTTAATGTGTGTGAGTGCGTCGGTGAAATGCGCAATGCTGCTGGTTATAAGCAATTGGCTTGTGGTGGGGGACCGCGCTGAGCGGACTCGAAAAAAAATCGGAGGGGAAATTGCTTATAACCAGATTGCTTATAACCAAATTCAACTGTATTCATAATCGGATAATTTTAGTTGCAAATTATGGTGTATACGAAACATTTCACGTTATACTCGAGCCCATCATAATAAACTGACTTTATACCTCAAAAATCTTTTTCACGCATCAGACTCGATACGATTCATTCTCGGGGCAACTCGGCAGCTTTTTTTTTTTCAGAATCTGTTCGAACAGTATCACGAATGCTTTTCTTTTCGCAACTTCTTTTTTCCATGTGACATAGGATAAATGTGATTATGACTTAATTTTAATGCGGAGAAGGCATTTTATTCAATGGGCAAAATAATAGTCTAATATGTGCATGTTCGGCTTGACGAAAAATTTTCCATCAATTTGACGAAAATTTTCCATTAGACGTTCGCCATTGTTTGACATCCATGAATCATATTTTTTTTTTTCCATGACGCGTGATCAATATCACTTCATCAGCTGGCGTTGCAAAATTACTTTCAAAATTGAAAGGGGGAAGATCGGGAGATGAGAATTCGATGGAGCAGAGAGCAAATAAGAGAGAGAGAGAGAGAGAGAGAGAGAGAGAGAGAGAGAGAGAGAGAGAGAGAGGGAGAGAGAGAGAGGGGAGAGAGAGAGGGGAGAGAGAGAGAGAGGAGAGAGAGAGAGGGGAGAGAGAGAGAGAGGAGAGAGAGAGAGGGGAGAGAGAGAGAGAGGGGAGATGGAAACTGAGCGTAAGGGATGTATCGTTCTCGGCTTCTCTCCTGCACAGCTGAATCCTGTGGGCGGTGGGGATTGATGTTGAAGGAGTCGTAAATAAAGGAGGGCTGTGAGCTGGGGATATGCTTTAGATTTTCTTTTCTCTCTCTCCCTCTCTCTCTCTCTCTTTGCCCTCTGGCACCAGCAGCGTGCATTCTCCACCCTTAAGCACACCCCTCTTGGAATTTCAATACACGTCGAGCTTTCGACTCTGACTTATACCCTCATCATCGTTACCATGCTCGTCTTTTCTCTCTCTTTCTTTTATCCGCATATCACCCCAGCACGTTCGACCCTTCTACATATATATATATATATATATATATATTTTTTTTTTTATGCGCCGAGTGGCTCTGCGACCCTTACCATATCCCTCTCTGTACCGAGTCCCCCTGACTCTTTTATTTTCGACTTTTTTTTTTCTTTCTTGGCACGAAGGGTTCTCGCGTCAAGCGCAGGTCACGGAAGATCCTGCGGCCATTCTTAAGGAGATCGTCATCGGGATAAAAAAAAAAAAAATCGCGGAGGGTTTCGCTCGTCGGGGACGAGCGAGGGTTCATTTATAACTTTGTCTGTAGGATCGAGAAATGGAAATTTTGGACGATGAAACATAATAATAGTGCAGTCGAGTTTTTGGCGAAGTGAAGTAATTTGAGGCAGAGAAAATTGTAAAAGGAAAATTGTTTTGTAATTCGGATTAAAGGAGGAGGGGGGAATTGAAGAAACCTTCGGAGGTTTCTCCAATTTTTCTTTTTTTTTTTTTTTTTTTTTTTTTAGAACTGCTGTCCCTTCGATATTTTTGTTTTTCCAAAGACATTATTGTTAAATTAGAGAAGTTCGAAAAATTATTCAGGCGCAAAAAATGATGAATCAATTACGAGTAATTTTGACCGGAGAAAAACGTAAATATAGGGTAGACCGGGGTTCACACTTGCAATATTTTCCAAAAATATTCAAACGTTTTTCTTTTATGAAAAAAAAAAGCTGCAAAAATTTTTGGCAAAAGACTAAACTCCCCCCTCGATCGCTCGCTATTTTTTTTTTTTTTTTTCAATGTTCGTTCTTCATCCTAGTCCAACTTATACACAATATTGTGAAAAAAATTTTTGATTTTTTTTTTTGCTTCAGAACACCTGTCCAGGACTTGGGGCTTCCGCAAGCGAAGAATATCGTCGCCGGCCCATCGACATACAAGTGGCTCTTTCCACTTCCAGTACCATGCTTTGTTAAACTTTAAATGATATTATCATGCTCAATAAAGACCGCTTAGTAAGCTTACCAAATGTCAACATTCTATATTTAATATTTTTCGCATAAAAAACTGATGAAAAAACGAACATTTTTTGGCCCAACAAAGTATAAACCTCTCAAGTGGCCACATCTGGTATACATATATACGTCTATACTTTAGTTTTTCTATACGTCGGACCTATTTTTTTTTTTTTTTTTTTCATGGATGGGCTTACTTGTTACGCGTATACATATGCATAAGATGTATGTATAACGCCTAACGAGGACCTTATCCGCGAGAGGACGGAATGCGGGAAATGTCGGGGAGCTTTGCCGAAAATAGATGCGAGATGACGAGAAAGAGGGTTGGGCGAGGTCGGCAAGGGGGGGGGGGGGGAAAGGGGTTGATAGGATGCTATAAGATAGCAATGCGAAACACGCCTCGGGGTCAAATTCATGAACGAGAGAGAACGGCTACGGTTATCTCACGCCCGGAGGTTTGCAATTAGGTTGCCGCGCGCGCTACTCGATTACATCTTTTTCTTACCGTAATGATGGTGTACGCTCGGATCGTTTGGTGCCAGCCTTCTTGCCCTCAGAAACCATCTCTCCGCTTCTAGGACTCGACTTGACTGAAACGATCCAAGGCATGCATCGAAAAATCGTAGTTCGATCACAGATTTCAAATTGAAAAAAAAAAAACAAAAACTTAATTTTCGATAATTCATGTACAATAAAAAAATTTACAAATAAGAAAAACTGGCGAAGAACAATCGGTTGAGGGGGGAAAAAAAAATTCTTAAGATTTCGATGAGAAATTTCGATGATTATAATTTCGTTATCGAGTGATGTCACGGAGAATCGCGAGGAAAAAAGAAAAGCTTACGTTTCGTGCGAGGAGTTTGCCGTAAGTGATGTGAGCCGGTACATGGTCAGGCTGACTCGCCAGGCTCGCCTGAAACCACCTCTCGGCTTCGGCATACTGCTGTAACCGTGATAATGTCTCACCCAGCAGATTGTACACGCTCTGCAGGCACATTTAAACGTTGACAATTAGCGAAAGTATCGTAAATAAAATTTTAGTACTAGATTCTTATTAAAATCGTCGTAATTATCGTTATTATTTTCTTCATTGCTCGGCAAGCTTTTTCGCATTATATATACTTTAGTCCGTATATTAGACATATTCGTATACATACGTGTACGTATATATATATATATTTACGAGCGTTATATGTATATCTATACAGGCACGTACGCTGCATTAGAGCTCGTTTGGCCGAGGTACCCCCAAAGTTTTCCTTCGTGAAATCAAGTTTCTCGGTCGTAAAAGACGAAAAATCTTATGTCGTATATATGACGTATACATATATTTATAGCCTACCACGTCTATACTATACGCACGCTGTAATGAGTTTGCAAGGAATAGCTCGATAGGATCGTAAAAGTACGTTCGATATGGGGCAAAGAAAGTGGTCTGTAAGAGAAAAGAGAGCGAGGTACGTAGAGTTAGAGGGTAATTTTCTTTTCCCACGAGAAAAGGCGATTGCGAGTCTTGTGGGAAGTGGATCTCTCGCCGTCTCGCTCTCTCATCTCATATATATGCCATACACTTTTCCTGGGTGTTAGATAATCGGACGGTGTGTTACACGTCTGGCCGTCTCTCACCCGGTAGAAGAAAGAAAAGATAGGAAAGCTCGAGCGACCCTGCCTCGGTCTCTTTTGCCATGTCGAGAGAATTAAGTCGAGAACTTTTCTTATTCGGGTATTAGAGACGGCTGCTGTTAATGGGCTGGTGTTATATCGGATACTCGAGGACTGCTGCTCTCCGTGCCAGTCATGCATTTGCACCACTACGTGCACTTATACATTTATAAATTTTGGGGTGATTCAAGCGTCCAATTTTTTTTTGTCGGACTACACACCTTATTGGAATCTTTGTATACATTTGCAATAGAAAAAAAATATCTCACGCAGAAATTGGAGCTCATATGGAATTTTTTTGTTTACTAGCGGCACAAAGATGTTGTGATCTCGGAAAAAAAAGGTTAAAATCTGATACTTTTAGAAATTTAACGCTTCGTATGTGTCGCTAATGCCGACGGTGGAAGTCAGTGCGTGCGACGAAACAAGAGTTTTGATGAAACCCGAAACGTCTTAAATTCAATGTTTGTTCAATTCTTAACAGTTTAATTGAATCTTTTTTCAATTATTTTTATTGATTTTCTTAATTGAGTTTACTATGCAACTTGCAATTTTTTCGTTCATAAAAAATCGTTTCGCTTCTTGCGAAATACCTCGTCATCATCATTTGTGGATGCATGTTGAAAATTTCGTGGGCTCTGTATATATGCGAAGCTTTATGAGATTTGAGTCGGAAGACTTCGAACTTGCATCGACTTTGATGTCGTTACAGGTTTATCAGGTACGCATTACAGTCTCTCCCTGAGAGAAGTATGACTCGATCTCTCTTTCTGGAAGAGCCAGAATCGAGTGAAAAATGCATGGTGGCACCGAGAAAAAGCCCCAAGAGTCGTATAGAAAAGAGGTGAAGCTCAATGGGGAGCGCTGTGAGAATAAGGTATGAAGAAGGAATAAAACGAAAATAAAAACAAGAAGTGTGAGAGCTCGAGAAAACGGAGAAAACGAGAGAGAGAGAGAGAGTACGATGGAATATGTACCAGGGCAACGTCAAAGAAGCCTCTTTGCTTGAGCCCAGAGCCTCGAGGGTTCGAAAGCTCTCGCGCATTGTTCCCGGCCATTATTCACTCGGACTACTTTTCGAGAATGGGGAAAGCTCGACATACATATACATATATAATACGTATAAATCCCACCATATTTTGCTCCCGTGAAGCATTTGCAAACTTGGCGTTGCATTCGCATCAGAGGCTTGCCATACAACATCGAAGATCGAACGAAAATCCAATAATTATTCGAAATCCATCCCATTCTTTTTCTCCTTGCTTACATTCCATGAATTTTCCCGAAATCTCTCTTCGCGCATTGAAATATCTATACATGTTCTTTTCAGTATGGTATACTTACACAGTTGTAGAGTACTTAAAATTCGCGATATTTTTACTATACCAAGACATGTTGTGTGAATGGTTCTCGAAATGTCATGTGACAATACACATTTCGTTATCCATAATGGAAAAATTTGTCCAACAACTTGATTTTTTAATTTATTTAATTTCTTTATAGTACGACTCCGTTGATACGCGATTAAGTAGTTGAAATTTCATAAAGCGTGTCTGAAAAAATTTGCCTTAACTTAAATTAAAATGTTTTTCTTCAAAGGACTTGATAGTTTTTTTTTTCAAATAGCTTGCTCAATAATATTCGAAATATTGCACAATATCATTTTAATTTTGGTGACGATAGGTTGTTATGGGAACACGATATGTCAATACATCTGATTTTCTTTCGTAATAAGAATTGAAAGGTTTTTAAAAATATCCTGTTTTAAATATCGTCCCAGTGAAATATCTCATCTACAATTGAATGCAAGCCTGAATAACGCACTCATATTTTGATTTGCCTCAATCTCAATGTCTTCTACGTGTAATAGATTGAGGATTACGCGCACGTGTGTGTGTTTGTGTGTGTGTGTGTGTGTGTGTGTATGTGAGGCAAAAGAGCATCATCTGGTCTCACCGAATCTTGGCCGAGATGATAAAGCTGCTCCCATAAGATTGAACATCCAGTTCGGACAAAAGAGATTTCTTACTCCTTCAGCCCCTCTGTGACCGTTCGTCGTCTTTCACTAGCACGCGTTTCTTTTACCGCACACAATGCTATACATATATAGCATCGTGTAATATATATTAGAAATCGTTACTCTCCTTCGCGCCCATCCCCTTCTACTCTCTTAACTTCCGTCTATTCGTTTGGTCCACCTATACTTGTTACACATATATAGACGTTTATAGTTACGCCGCTATACTGCGACACATATACATACAAAATTCTCCATTGTTCCCCGATCGTCTTTTCTCGGCCAGTATAGTCACTTTTCTCTATCCCACTCTTCCTCACTGGGCTCTCCTCTATGCAATCGCGATAAAACATTGGGAACTGGTGAAACTCCGGTGTAATCTTGCCGACGATGTTTTACCCCGAGCACAGCCGGTTCTCACTTCGATCGTGCAAGTAAGAGGGGAAAAGAGAGCGAGCGAGAGAGAGAGAGAGAGAGAGAGAGAGAGAGAGAGAGAGAGCTCTCTTTCTCTCGTAAAGTCGTGAAAGATATCGTCTCGGAGCGGTGCCGATTAGACCCTCGTTTCGTGCGAAAAGCACACTTTTCTACGGGTTTATATACGTATAGATACATAAACATTAAAGCAACAGCATCCCTACTCGCGTTTTCTTTCACAGGAAGATCCACGCTTATGGTTGAATTGCCCAATAGATTCGTTATTATTGCATCCAACGGAGAATTCGCATGTCAACGATGAATTATTTTTTTTTAATAATGGAATTTTGGCAGGTTTATCACAAACTACCAAGATTCCATTACTTCATAGAAAAAAAGATCCAATTTATAGGATATAGGATAGACGTACCAGTTGTGGCCACTGTACCGTTTGTGGCCAATCCGAATTTCTCTCGAATTTTTTAAATGTTAGGGGATTCCGAGGTAAGTAGACTATGCGGTTTCTCATATCTAGAGTCATTCCGACCCATCAAAAATGTATATTTTATCAGTTAATGCTCATTTTTCGGGTTAGAATCATGAAAAACTGACATATCAGCGTAAAAACCTTAAAAATCCGCGGTGACCGAAAGTGGTGCATTCATATAATGCGATTGTTCTATTTGTTGTCAGCTTATGGCCACAAATAGACCACACTTATACCACTTCAGTAATATGTTTATGACGCAAATAAATAATTATTTTTAACTCGATCTGCCGTCACTGATTGTTCAACACTCCACCTTTCGTTTGTAGCGCATCCGTATCCCAATCAAAGCTTGGTGGCCCCACAACTGGTACGTCTATACCCTATAGAAGTTTTTGTGAATAATTGCAACTACATTGGTGTCATCTCTTTGCGTATATTAATCGTTATTAATTTTTTTACCTATTCTGATTATGAATTTTTTGTTCTTGATTCAACTTCATAAACGTTGCATTTACTTTCCAATTCTGTGCAAATAATTTTTCAAGCCCTCACCAGCTACCGGGCAATTTTCATTGGTAAAGGAAAGTCTTAGCTACTTTTGTTTATGAAAAAAATATTGATGAATTGAAAGAATTTTCTTTGGCGCTATCAAAAAACTCATAACGATAGGTTACTCTGAGATTTTTATCGGAATTTTTCGATGTAATCTTTCGACATAAGAAGCAGCCTTAAAATCGCTAGGGTCAAAACATCGTGATTTATATTTAGAGACGTGATAGCGTCTCGACGAAAAGTGTTCAGAAAAAAAAAAAAAAAAAACAAATTAATCGAATTTCGACTCATATTACTCCACCTTAGACTCTTCACCGAACTCTATATCTGGATTTTTATTACAGATCTATAGGGCTCTGGAATAGTATACGTAGTGGCTCAAACTACAGGGTAAGTTGTGAAACAAAATTTCTGAGGCCGCTGATGCAATGAATCGCGATTAATTAGCTATCGTTTTATACGTGCTCCCCGGGTGAAGTGTGGGGCTAAAACTTTGCTAGCTGAGAGACGTCGTCGTCGTCGTCTCTCTCTCTCTCTCTCTCTCTCTCTCTCTCTATCTTCCATCTATGAATCGCATCTTCCCATATGGACCATCAATCGATGCGGAGGAAAAGACGGTAGGAGAAAACTCTTGCCTCTATATATATCCGAGCTAATCCGAGAATTTACGAAGAGAAATCACGTCGATCGAGAAAACGTTATTTCGAAAATCACGGAACATCCCTCTCGTAATATACCGATCCTCAAAATAATAATATAAATATATATATCGATATACATGTACATTACATGTGCCAGCAAGGGGTGGTTATTGTAGGGTAGCTCAAAGATTTTTTGGTAAAATTTCCCGGTAAAATATGTTTCTTCGTTAATTAATGTACCTGAGAGTTACGGGGAAAATGTAATTCTATAAATGTCATTCGCATAATTGCAGGAAGCTTTTTTACACGGTTAGAAGGAAGTAAAACCTAGAGGACCGTCACAATCGCTAAATCCCAGTAAAAAAAGGAGGGTTTATTCGATTCTGAACACCTCATAATATGTGCGCGTCAACGAGCCAATATTTTCGCATTTTTTTCTCTCCATTATGAATAATGACTGTCACGGACTCTTGATACATCGTGGAAAACGAAATTCATTCATAACACCTAGAATTAATTGGAACCAAACGAAATTTGTTTGAATTAAATCCCATCTGTTGGATGAAATTGTAAATCCCGAAATATATGAATTTCACTTCGATAATTGATATCACATTGAAATATTCATCGTTTCGATCAAATTCCATTCGTCGATGTTGAAATAAAAGGGCGTGATCGTTATTTCATTGCGACGAAAAAAAAAAATATCATTCATTCCTGATGGATATCGAACCAATGCTCACATAAATGTTCAAGCTCCAACACACCCAGGATAAATAAAGTTTTGGAAAATCATGTTCATCGACGCGTATCGAGATACACGTCCCATTTTTTTTAAACTCCGATTCGCGATAGTACACTTTCTTCCGTATGAAAAAAAAAAATCGGAATAAATGCCAAATAACGTGATTGCCAGGTGCGTCAATTGATATTTAAATCGAAGGAACTATTGAACGATTCGTTGAGCCTCAAACGATTTGGTCATATGGAGCAAAATCATTATCTATGCACTCCCGCGGTTCTACGGGCGAAGATAAACGAGGCCAGGGTGTGCATTCGAACGAAATGAAATACTTTCATTTCAATCCCTTTTGACTTGATTTCCGCGGCTCCGCTCGGTAAATCCGACGCCAATTAACGAAATCCAATAACTGCTCTCGCGTCTCTTGTTTCAGTGAGGTTGGTTGACCGAACCAAAGCCGAACGGAGAGTGAGAATGTACAGGCATACGATGATAGAATCTGTAGACCTCGATTGCGATCCCTAATGGCGATATCTATAACGTTTTACAGTCGATCTACAGAAGTAAAACGACGCGGACTCGTCACGCACGAGCAGTATCGTGTCGATTCTCGTACAGACGTTTACCGTTTCGGCATACCTTGCCAACGATATCGGCCTCGACTGACAAACGAGAGAAGGATTGAATGTTTTTTTTTTTTCACCCAATCGATATTAACCCAACATCGAAAACATATCTGTACCAACGTCACGCATGGTAGAAAATAGTGCTCTCGCAAAGAGTTATACGATCGAAAGGGCGCTTAGAAGAGAAACAAAAAAAATGCGTGTAACCCGTGAAATTGCAAAAAAAAGTGCATGGTATACGAGAAATTGCATTTATGCGAAGTATTTCCAATCCCCGAGGCTCACTTTTCTCTCTCTCTCTCTCTCTCTCCCTCTCTCTCTCTCTTTTTAAGAGCGGACTTTTTGAATTTGTACGCGCTTTGTAGCGACCTGTCACTGCTGATTTCTTAATCTTTAATCTTTAATCTTTTATTTTTAAACTAGAATTTAAGCCTCCAGTACTCTATTATTTTCTTTTATTACCTATCTTCCATCTGTTCTACACTGTATAATGCGTGCTTTGTATGCTCTATTTTTACTCGTGGGTTACCACCCTTGTAAAATAAAAACAAGTTCTCTCTCTCTCTCTCTCTCTCTCTCTTTGGGCAAATACATAAACTATAGCTGTCCGAACTCGCGGATTAATCCTTTGTCAATATTCCGATTCACGTTTTTTTTTTCCTAGTGACGACGGATCGAAAGTATCGTATGGAAAAAAGCGATGTTATCGGTTTCGATAAGAGATATGGAATTTTTTTTTTTTGTAAAAGTCTGACCTTTCATTACTCCCGTACACGAGTCGCGATATCACCATATACCTTTGAGTGGTTTCAACGTATACGAAAAAACACGAAATAAAATGGCAAATATGCATTTTTTTTTTTTTTTCATTCATCTTTCCGTTGAAATATTAATTTTCTCTACGTATTGATATTTGGGGTAATATTAGGCTATGGGTTTGACGCGAGAAATATACATCAGACCCAGACATCGTACTGGTGCAAGCAGAGATACGCAATGAAAAAAAAAGGAAAAAAAAAAAAACGAATAATCGCAAAATATCAGTTGGACTGGTATAAATTCGTTGTTGTGCTCTTTGAAACACGAGGAATTGAAAATACGCGAAGCTTCTCACTGTGTATTGTGTGAATTTATATCAGACATAGTGCATGCGTATCATTGGTCCACACGACGTTATTGGCGTACATAAAAGCGCGAAATTGTGCTGGCAAAGACACACGTCTCCCGTTCGAGCTCTGCACAATCCAGAGGTGCGTTTCTTCCGGAAGATTAAAGTGCTCCGTTCGTGCAAACGGCATTCATTTAATTCGCGAGACTGGGAAGCGTGGCTCTCAAGCTCTATTTAAAGTAATACGGGACTCGGGACGTTAAAAAAGTGTATACATATATATATATACATATATATACGAAAAGAAAAAAAAAAGAAGAAAAGAAAACTCGAAAGCTCTTACGGACTATATAGTCGTGAGAGAGAATGCGAATTAACTGAACTACGAGCCCGCGGAACATCGCAAACGCTATTTCGACGAATTCAGCTGCAAATTTTATGTTATTGACGAGAATTCATGGAGTTGTAAAAAAAAAATAGTTGAATAAAAAAAAAAAAAAACAGAAACAAATAACAATAAAAGTCGGACGCTTACCGGGACGAAAAAATGTGTCACGTGGTGTGTGTGCCAACGGATTAAGGTGGGAAACATACATGCGAGGACTCGGACGAGAGAGAGAGAGAGAGAGAGAGATAGAGAAGCGATAAGGACGATGGGAAAAAATGGAAGAGGAAAAAAAACGGGCGAGCAGAAAAAAAGCAGGGCGAACGGACGGGGGTTCGCGAAATTATCCCGGGAAACAGGGTCGCATTGTGAGTCGAAGCTCGGGAGGTTCGCGAGCACCTAATTAGCCACTCAAACACTGTCGAACAAAGCGACCTATGCTATTAAAACGTCATATGAAGCGTAGAGGGGTCTCTTCTTTGGTAAAGGGTGAAACGGGTTGGATATTACTCCGCGAACTTTCGAACGCATATCTCTCTCTCCTCTCTCTATCGTCGTATCTATATATTCGTGTGCGCGTGTGTGAGTTTCACGAGCGCGTATGTATACAACGCGAAAATCACACTTTTCACAAAATGCCCGAGTTTTATTGTGCCGTATATGCATCGTGAAAAATAAATATGACGGGCCATTCTCGTAAAAGCTTCGGCGAATTAGGTCTCAGCAGAAAAGCCACGGTAACTTTTGTAAGCTCCGCGAATATTCCTCCTATTAGAAATATTGCGACATAGCTTCGTCCATTTTCAATTTTCCCCTTTTTTTATTTCTCGCGCTGCCCCGCACTGCCCCGCATGTGTATGTCAGCTTTTATGCGATAATATAACGTAGAAACGCGAGGCTCTTCGCTAAATAATCGTGCAGGCTCGAAGAGGGACGCCTGACGTTGAGGGCACGGGATGAAAATTTTCGATTGGTTTTTTTTTGCTTCTTTCGCGCGGATGAACTCCCCCCCCCCCCCCCCCCTGAAAAAACGTTCTCTCTAGGGCTTCCTCGCAAGGAAAGCTTTATTCGTGTGAAAAAAATAATTCAATTCCGAGATACTTGCATAAGAGCATCTTGCGAAATTGCAATTTGCCGATTTTCATAAATTTTCGTCATCGACGAAACTTTTTTGCCTACGAGGAAGCTTGGAGGCGTTTTGTAACTTTTTTTTTGACATAAAAATATAATAATCGATGTACACGTCCACCCAACGCACAAGATTATTCCATTGCTATATTACGCGGTCTCTTTCATCCTGTAAATCTCGTATGCAGAGAGATAGAGAGCCCTGTTATAACCGGACGTATTAGCTTAAATACTGGCCATTAGTTACGTAACGAGATTGTATCATGTTATGGCAAAGGATAAACAGAGAATTGTGTTCTCCAAGTCGATAATTAAGCGTTATTCGGCCAATTTGGGGAATTCTCATAATCCAAAATCGCGGTGATCATAGGGTGAATCTGGCGGTGAATTAATGGTTAAACCAGTACACGAACCGCTTCATTTTTAATTTATTCTCACACATTCTGAAGCCCTATGAGAATAATTAATGCGTCGACGGGTCGTGCAATGAGTAAAGGTATTTTGGAGACATTAACTATTAGCATACTTAGAGAAATGTGTGGTCGTCGAATATTTGTGTTTCGTTTGAATTTCGTTAAGTAAAATGATAAAATAAAAAGAAGGTTGAGTAAAAAGTAATCACTGAAGCCCGAGCCATCCTCGAATTATTGATCTTTGAATTTTGCTTGGCTGGTACACGCACAGACGCACACATCCGGACCTTTTTCCTAAATGGGATTTAACGATGCTTCAGGACATTTTGAGCACATTGAAAATTAGAATTTTTTCTTCTCACCGTGAAAATGTAGAAAAATAATAATGAAAACGAAATATCGATAGAATTCAGACGAGATAATGAATTATATAACTCAAACAAAGACAGAATAAAAATTCGATGCACTTTTCTTTGATAAATGGTAGCCAAAAAACTGTTAAATTTTACATTTTTATCGGGAAATGATGTATACCGCATCGTCTCTCCTGACCGTATTTTCCCGCTCTTTGTCATCCGCAGCGACGAAATAGCCGAGAAAAAGCGTCGCTCATAGCCCTCTATTGTTTATATCATCCGAGCGGTGCAATTATCGATGCATCACTGTTCTTTTAAAATAGAGTCACGGGTTTGTGTACATTGCAGCTTTTTAAACACACAAACACGAAAACACACACACACACACACAAATGTGATAAAATAATTGGTGGTTAAGCGTTAATACGAATACAGTAAAATTGAAAAATTCCGCGGGCCAAGTAGGGTAGACGTACCAGTTGTGGCCATTCCGCATTTCCCTCGAATTTTTCAAAGTTTCAAGGCTCTGTTCACTTCATCGAGCGTAATATTTCGATATTCGAGATGTTTTCGCGGCACTATTGATTGCTTTATTGAATATCTGCTAATTTATTTCAACGAAATATGATGAAATGTGTCAACGCCGAGCGGTTTGTGTAGTTTTCATGTCAGAAGCGTTAACTTTATATTTATATTTATTATAAATTTATATTTAATCAGTTGAAGTTCATTTTTCGGGTTAGAATCACAAAAAACTGACATACCAGCTAAAAATACCTGAAAAATACCCGGTAGCAGATAGTGGTACATTCAAAATGCGATTGTTGTATTTGTGGCCAGCTTATGGGTACAAATAGAGCACACTTATACCACTTAAGTAATATGTTTATGACGCAAATAAATAACTATTTTTAACTCGAATCTACCGTTACTGATTGTCCAACACTCCACCTTTCGTTCGTAGCGCATCCGTATCCCAATTCAAAGCTTCGTGGCCCCACAACTGGTACTTCGGATGACCAAAAGTAGTACCATTATGGCCATAAATGGTGAAAATGACAGCTACAAGATAATTTCCTATTTTCTTATGTATCATGATCAGAAAAGGTTTTAAATGATAACTACCTAATACCTCTTAGGTTATATCGATCACTTTTTTAGTTCTAAACTTGCAATAATGTGAGCACCGTTCGTAAATGAATGTCCGGAAATGGTTAAAGTGGCCACAACTGGTAGTACGTCTACCCTATCGTTGACAATTATCCTTCGATGCGCGATGATCGACATTTATTGTGTAACTTGTTTTTCTTTCATCGGATCTTCGCATAAATTTCTTGATTTCAACTTAAGGTCGTTTAAAAATCGGGTGGGGATGGATCAGAGTAGGGGAGGTTTTCCTATGCATTGGGCGCTGTCAGCAGTCACTCATCCGCTCGCAGTGAATTTTGACGCGATTTTTGATACATATGTTACAATATCTTCAAGGAAATTATCCAAAGGCTAACGATTTTGGTATTGATCGACGCAGAATATTTCAGAGAGTGCTTGGTTAATTTTTCAACAAAAGTTCAATGCCACGATCAGATATACCGCGAGTTTATTGAGATAAATTCTGAAAGGTGTCGCTGATGATGAATAAAAAAGTTATTCGGCACAACAGCGTCTACCCCTTCAAAGCTTCTTCTAATTTTTGAGATAGTTTCGGAAAAAATCGCGTATCTACACTTCAATATAAATTTAATTATGCGTAAAATCCTGAATAATAAATGATAAATATTTATTATTTCATAGCGTACTACCTATACAACTAGCTTGGTCTGTTCAATTACTGGCGCATAAGCTGTTCATTGATTCGATCCGAGTGTTTAATTACTGAGAAAATTGTCATTTGCACTTTTGATAGATTATATATATATATATATATATATATATATATATATATATATATTAGACTGTTTCAAAATAAATCGATAATTTTTTTTTTCCTTTACACAATCTTAAACTAAACTTGGACGTCAAAAAATAATCCTCGCGAAAGGAGGGGCCGGTCCTTCAAGATTTAGAGGTGTCTCATCGGACTTTTTTCATTTTCATTTCGTTCATACGTGAATAATTAATTTGCATGGATGGAACTAACGTTTTTCTAGTCCTAAAATGATGAATATATTCCAAACTTATGTATAAATACTGAATATACTAGAAAAAACGATCTTGATGATCGCAGCAACAATTATCGGTCGATATATACGTCGATAAATGCAAAAAAACAAAAAAAAATACAAAAATCAATATTAATAATCTCCTACTTTCCTTTTAAAGTACTTCCTACTTTGTACTTTCTCCTACAATTAAGTAGGAGATTATTAACTACTGATAAATAACGTTTTTAAGAAAAATTTGATTGAAATCGTAATTAATTGTTTTTTTATTTGCTAACATGTTATTATTTTGTTCAATAAATCATAAAGTCCTGTTTGCTAATAGTAATAATTTGTACTCGATTGACAAAATAGACTAAGAGTTGAATAATCATTAATGTTATTGAGAAAAACGATGTGGAGTTAGAAAAACAGGCGTGCAAAAGTACCCGCGCGCCGATACGACGTGTCGCGCTAGATAAATTAATTTATCTCTACCAGTAAACATAATTTCTCCATTAATAAAAAATACATTTTTATGGAAAATTTGACGTAGAATACGATGGTTGTATTAGGAAATCATTAAAATTTGGGGGCCGTGGTTAAAAATTGATTTAAATATTTCAATTGATTATAACAATATGAAATTTTTTATAAATTTTTTTGAAAATATTTTTTTTCTCAAAATTCACTCTTTTATCTTCAAAATGAAAAAAAAAGTTTTCTCTAGCTTAAAAATAACGGAAGTTATAAATTTTTGAAAATGAGTCTCCAAGGCAAAAATCACGAAAATCTAAAACTTTCAACCTCCTCTATTGAAAAAAAAAATTCCTCGAACACGTATCTTTTTTTTTCGACATAGAACCCGTAAAAAAAGTTTCAGCCAAATAAAAAAATGTGTCAGTCAGAATGGTGTTCGGTTTGTAAAAGAATTAGTCATTAACGAAATAAAAAAAGACGAAAGTCCGATGAGATACCTCTAAATCTTGAAGGACCGGCCCCTCCTTTCGCGAGGATTATTTTTTGATGTCCAAGTATAGTTTAAGATTGTGTAAAGCAAAGAAAAAATTATCGATGTATTTTGAAACAGTCTAATATATATATATATATTCCTGTTGAAATAATAATTTTGCACAAGCTAAGTCAATAATATTGGATATGATGTGACGATTAAGATTGGTTGTGTCACGCCGTGAACATCCAGTACAAAAAGAAACCTTTTTGTAAAGCTGAACGTGTGCTTAACCGTTCATTCACTGGTTCAATTACCCTACGTTTGCCAGAAATCGATGAATAAGAAATAATTATTCGAAAAATCGCAGGTATTTGTTGTCATTGACGGAATTGACTGTTACGTATTTTCCGTGCTCGTGCATCTATATAAACGCCCATTTCATTCAAACATCGCGTAATACTGTCCGCGAACTCGTAAAAAATCGATTTGAATGTTAATCCGAAAAACAAAAAGCTTCGCAGCGGAGTTAGAAAAATCGAAAGAACGGCTCTTATCACCATCCCGATCCTCGAGCACTTTGTTCGTTAGAACGCTTTTCAATGGTTCACACAGTTGGCGATATACATACAGTTGTTTACATCGCGTAAAAACCAATCGGCTGTGTCAATATTTTGTTAGAACTCGTGAGCCATACGCATAATATGTATGTATATGTTCTTCAATGAAAATTCATCGAATCATGAGGGATCCTCGTTTGGACATATAACATCTATGCTCTCGAAAAAACAGTGCCCAGAGGGGACCGATGATTTTCCCCATTCGCGATTCGGAGAATACAAAACGCTCAAGTATGATGCGCGTGCAGTAAAATCGCGGGTTACACTCGATGAATCGAATGGTCTTCTTTGCAAAATGTAATCAATGTTATTTTGCTGCCTCCCCCCTCCCGCCCCCCGGCCTAGAACCGCGCAGTACCGATCTATCGTGAAAGGTTTGGTGACGATTTTTGATCGTGTTTGTTTTCATTTCCATTCAATGAGAGCCTACAGGAATAATTGTTAATGTGCTATCTGATATAGGAAAAATTGTTAAATGCTATTCGACGTTAAACCGTACGATTGCAGTGCTGATGGTGATAATGAGAGTTGCGGGATAACGTTACCGCGCGGTAATTTGAGATAAATAAATCAAAGATTGGTAAATTAGATCGGTTCGTGCGAGATCATGGTCGTGATTTTTTCAAACATTCATCATTCCGATATAATCGATCGTCGTTTGGCAGCGGAGACAGAGAAAATTAAAGCGTGTGTGAGAGAGAGAGAGAGAGAGAGAGAGAGAGAGAGAGAGAAAGAGACCGCGGACCATTTTCGGTGCAGTCCGCGAAACTTTGTCCATGGTCTGGTGGCTGCACGGAAAAGCTATCTACGTCTCTCTCATCAGTCTTCCAAAAACCACACTCACACACACACACACACACACACACACACATATATATATATATGTATGTATATACCATGTGTAACTCGTTACGGGAAAACCAGGACGAAGTTTCCTCGTGAGAGTGTTGGGAAATTCGTGAGAGCAATAACTTGAAGGGGAAGGATCGTTTCGTCCGGCCAAGCAGGGAATAGAATTGGGCATGGTGCACACCTAGCGAAGTTTCTATATACGCGTTAGGGTGGTTGATTTGTAGATTTTCCTTCAATTCGATGGGCTATTCGCTAAAACCCTACCAAATGAAGGGTGAAAAAAATATCTTTCAAAACAATCCCGAGATCGGATAATGTTTAGATATTTTGAAAGTTTTACGTTTTTTTCTGTATTGCGATATTTGTAACACTTGCTCAAACGCCAAGCTCAGGTTTAAAAAGTACATATGTGTCCCGTATCGCCCGCCCCAAAGTTTGCAGTCGCGTAGCGAAAACTCCATCGAGGCTTTTTTTCCCCTCTTTCGCTGGGGTTTTCCATATATACGAACATGTTCATAAAAGTGTACGTTTATTTCACTACTCGTTTTTCCTACGTTTTTACGATCGTATAGCTGGTTCGCGATGTGGACGCGTGTGCAGAGAAACGGAAAACGGCGAAGCGAGAAAGATATGAACGATTTTTTGGCATTGCACACGCGCCACTTCTCCGTGTGTCCCGCTCATTTCCTCGACAGCAGGGGCGAGGTAGATAGAGGGAAAGAAGAAACGCAAAAATACTTTTCGTATAAATTGTCGCGCCAGGAATTCCACGAGAATGCATATAAGATATGCGGCTACGAAAACGAGACGCTCGAGGAGACAAGGAAACCCTTGAGGATCCTGTATACACGTGTATGAGAGAAAGAAGGAAGAAAAAAAAAGTGAAAGAGAACGATAAAGAGGAAGAAAGATAGGATATAGGATGCTCATAAAAATGCAAACTTCTCCATCGAAACCTCGTGCTAGTTTGAGCGGCCTCTCTCGCAACATTATTCGCGCTCTCGCGAAGAGCATCAACAGAGGCCGCGTTGGGTGCTTCCGATTTTGTGTACGCTGTTGTATGCGTTCCTATATAGAGGTTTTCTTTCACCGCCCTGCCATTGCCCTCGCCATATACTCCCGTTTCAACGACAGAATCGTTCGTCGTTTCGCTCTCGCTCCGTCTAACTTTTTGTCTCGTTTTCTTGTTGTCGCGTGTTCTCGCGTGCGTCCCCCACCTCCCCCCAAGCTCGTCAAAAAGTTCCCCGAGAATAAAAAAGACACGTCGGAGGAAAAACTGGTAACAACCCTTCACCCTCGCGACCCTATATCCCGCTTTCGTGCCCTCTGCCTATCTCAGCATTGCAGAAACAAGACACTGGATATGGTATATTCCGATGCACCGACCATATATATAAATGGGTGTGTGCGTGTATGTGTAACATTCATGATGAGGTTTACGCTGTATCCTTTTTTGTTTTACTTTTATTTTCTCGTTTTCGGGAAGATCTCTTCCTTCGTATGCGTAAAACGAAACCACACAAATGTGTGTATGTATGCATACGTGCGTTCGATGAGAATTCCTCGATTTTCTCTGGCATGTGTATGCATGATGGCAAAAAGTATATGGTAAAAAGGAAGAATATCATGTAGGGACGGTTAACTCACCCGCGATCGACTTCGCAATATATTTTCACGAACGAAAAACGAAACTCGTGTAACGTCATCCGTTTGCAAAATAAACTGCATATACACTCGTGTATACGGGAATGTATCCTCCGAGAAAATTGTTCGGGAACAACAAGTGACTCGGGTTATAATGCTTTTCGTATGTATATATAGATCGATCGAAGTGGCAATTTAGAAAAAGTTTAACCAAACGGTATAATTCGGGAAAGGCCACACTGTTAAAAATTTCTGTTTGAAATTTTATAGCTGGAAAGTTTGTGAAGCCATTAACAGATAATTTTTGTATATTAAAATTCAACGATTCAAAGGATTGAATATTAATATACGTAGTAAAAAAAATTCAAAACCATTATCAAATTTGATATTCAAAAAATATATTAAATTTCACAAATAAAATTTTTAATATGAAAATTCTTATACGCTATTATATTAAATATATCTCCGACAGCGATAGGTACGCGATCGGCGTGCGGCTCTGGCGATCGCCGAAGTTAAGCAGCATTGGTCGAGGCCAATACTTGAAGCGGTGACCGCTTAGCCGCGCGCTGGCTGGCGCATCGAATCACTGAGCGGGAGGCCATCTTGCCAGAGTTTGGGCGCCCGCCTGGGTAGCACGAACTCTGGCAAGAGAGCCGACTGTATCGGCACAGGTTTTCCGCAGTTTCCCTGTGCCCTCGTGCGAATGCGATACAGAAGGGGATAGGAAAGAGTGGCTGCGGACAACACTCTGGGGGGGATCTCACGGAATAAAAAGAATAAAAAGGGGACAGCTTAAAGAGGAAGGACCCCGAAAGCAATGGAACAATATTAAAAAAAAAAATATTAAATATATCTCTTGCAAAATGGTTCCATACGCATATTTTGTCGTTGTTATAGGTCAAAAAAAGGGTTTACACTGGAAAAAAAATCCTGCACGGATTACTCGATAGGATTTTATTCTCGTCCACGGTGACTCGAACCTGTGACCTACCTATCTATCCTACCTATCTTCCTAACATGCTACCCACTATGTTATCAACTGCTTATGAACAGCTCGAATAAAACCGCTTCAGTCTGAGCAACGAAAATATTACATTTCGATACTTTCGATATATATCGCATCATCAATTTTTTAAGAGTGGACCAATTACGGTAATGAAATGTCAAACACACTCATCACTTAAAACTTAAGGAACTCACAATTTGTTTTGAATTTTCAAGATAATCTGAATTTTCAAGATAATCTATGAATTTTCGAGATAGTCTTTGAATTTTCAAGATAGTCTTTGCATTTTCAAGATAGTCTTTGAATTTTAAAGATAGCCTTTGAATTTTCAAGATAATCTTTGAGTTTTCAAGACAGTCTTTGAATTTTCAATATGTAGTCTATGCATTTTCAAGATAGACTCACAAATCTAATACAAAAATATTAATATAGAGTGACAGTTATTGAAAAATCAGTACTTTTTTTTATTCTGAGAGCTACATGTAAAATTTCATGTTTTTGTGTATTAATTTCAATTTTATTACCAGGGTTTGTAAATTTCATCATTTTTTGTATCTTAAATTTCAGGATATTTTTTACAGTGTATGTATAACACCTGAGCCCCAATAACCTGCTCATATGTGGGAACTCTGTATGTATAAACGAAAGTGACTTAATTTTGCCCTGATGTTTATCTATCCTTGGGATCTGTGTCAGGGCTTACCGTAACTTTTGAACTTTCGAAATATCATTTTTCTTTTATGTCTAGCGTTTTTTATGTAATTTTTTTGCCCTAAGAGAGTGGGTACCAAGTATCTTTTTAATCGTTTGAGTTTCGAAGCGCCTAGATTCTTTGATGTAAATTTTTTGTTCTATTTTTTTTTTTTTCGTTTCTTTCGGAGACTTTTTATAAGTCGCGATTTTCGAAGTATACTCATTGTGTCTAAAATTTTCCTCCAAGGATTACAAACCTGGGAGCTAAATTTTCCAAGTCCAGTCATCGCCTATCCTCAAAATTCCCCAGATTCGACCAAACGAGAGCAAAGATGCAGATTAAATAACGATATTTTCAATGGTAAAATTTATCGAGACATTTTTCTTATGTATTATCTTCCGACAATTTTTAACATTTCAAGCACTCTACCATGAGAATCTTGAAAAAACATTTATTTTTACCAAAGCAAAGCAAAAGTGCGAGCAAGAAGTAATAACGAAAATCGTGAAAGAATGAAAATTTCGTCCCATTTATAGAACGTTGCAGATAAAGAATTTATCCGGGTCGCATATTTCCATGATAAAAGGAACAGGTAAAGCCGTTTGCGCATCGTCATTATACGCACACAATAGCGGAAAAAGTTTCAAGGATAGAGAAATGAAGAATGCGAAAAAATTAATAATGCTGAGAGTTCAATGTAGCGCAGAAGTTTCCATGTGAGAGGGAAAAACGTATATTGCGAGAGAGAAAATGGAAAAGAGGTCGAGTATAAAAATAGATTGTATTATGTATAGAAAGAGAAACGCACAGTGTGTACTCACTTGAGGAGGATAGTGCTCGGGTAGAGCATGGAGAGCTTCCTTGTAGGCTGACAGTGCACCTTGCAGTTTTCCTTGATCTGCATAGAGGCCACCAAGCTGAAGAAGAGCCTGTACCCTCGCGGCTTCGTGGGCCCTTCTATCCTTTAGGCCGGAGCCATCGAGTGACGCTCCGGCACGAAGAATCCCAGCGGCTTCGGTTCCCCGACCGACCGAGACCAACGCTACTCCGAGATTCACGTAAGCCTCTGCCAATACAATTATCGATTATTGCGATATCCCATAACAATTCCACATCGACGTATAAAATCCTACAACGCATACAGCCGGACCTCGGGCACTGACTACTCAGGCTCTGACTAAGCTCGGGCACTGACGTCAGCTATTACTCGAGCACTGTGGAATCCTTATTCCAAAAACAATGCCACTACAACATAGAACCCCCCCCCCCCCCCCCCCGATGAACAAATTTTTTTAGAATTTCAACAAGCGGAAGGTACCGATTCACGTATAAAACGGGCCTGGTGCTTTATTCGCATTGGTTAGTAAGAAGTTTAGGTCTTTCGGTCAATGCCCGAGATTCCTGCGCTCGAGCTCAGTCAGTGCCCGAGGTCCGACTGTATGTACTCCAGATTCGGCTATCAGTAGCGAATTCGTGTATTATAAACTGTGTACACTAAGATTAATAGTCACGGAAATGTGATCACGTATAGGGTTTGTGGGAATCTTTCGTTGCTTTCGAATATACAACTTTCCTCTACTCATCGTGAAATTCGATGGATATTATCGTACTGAATTCGACCTATACTATTGTACCATACACACTCGGGATCGGCGATTATCGGCCAAAGATCCCGTACATGTTGTAATAATCAATTGCAAACAGTAAAAGATAACGCAAAATTATTTTGACTCATCATGTTGTTCATCCTGTCGCAATGAATATTAATCAAATATGCGATATAGGACTGCTTTTTTGATGAAAACTCTCAGCTCACTTATGAACCTCATGGTCACAGATTATCAGGGAACAAGCGGTAAACATTCGAGTCACTTTGGCCGATCTTTTTGAATTTTTCAGGCTTATACTTGTTCTTAAAAGTAACAAAAATATGAGTTTGATGAGTTTGATGAGTATGCGCATTGTGAGTACGCGATAAAGCAGGCAAAGGAGAATTAACGAGGAATAAATATGAGAATGATGTCGAATTTACGATTCATCCTGGAATATCTTATTATATAATTGTTTTGTGTCGTCTTGTTCGGGTGAAAACGTTATCCGCGCTAGTTTCACTAGTAAACATGAATCAAGAATAGTGAAGAAAGATAGTGAAAGAGAGAAAGAGAGAATTACATAGCTCTGAAGTCAGCGACGCGAGGAAAAGGCTCAAGTCAGGTTAACCAGAAAATTGCAAGGCACACAACTCACAGTTTCACGATGGAATCTTAATTCTTGGGACGTTTGGTGAAGCTGAGCTGACGCATCCCGAGAAGCCGACGTTTTTACACCGACCAAGCGGAAGTTAAAACCCACCCTTATGTTCACCCTTCGCTGAATCGTCTGTAAGACTTTCTCTCTCTCTCTCTCTCTCTCTCTCTCTCTCTCTCTCTCTCTCTCTCTCTCTCTCTCTCTCTCTCACTCACTTCTCACTCGGTTTTCGTCCGTCGATTCTCGTTCTATCTCTCATTCTCTTTCATAATTAGGTAGCAAACAGTATGCTCCGCTGTCTTGCCAAGTTGGCGGACTCGGGGATGAAACAGCAGTTTAGTCGTCTCATCACATTCTTCTCTCACTGGGAGAAGAGTGACTTGGCTCTTTCTCAGAGGGAAGCGTACCTCACCAGCACCTTTGACTTTTATCACTCCTCTTCTTTCCCTCTCAAGTTTTACTTGATTCAATCTTGGTAGAAAATTTTGGGCCTGATAATGGTCCATCATGGCTTTAGCATAGACGAACGCCCGACATATTCTACCGGGTAAATTTTCAAGAAAATACAAGAAGAAATAATTCTTAATATAAAATAGAATGAGAGAACGGGCGAGAGAAAATTCTTTACTTGGGATATTTTGAAATTTAAATCGAGAGTCGCGATGACGTCTTGACGCTCCAAAAGCATATATGCGGATAAGCTCGAGGATATCGGGTTACTATTTAAATTATTTTCGTTTCGTCAAAAAAGCCTTTGCGTACTCGTATCAAAATGTACTATTTTACTCGTATTCCACCCGGGCTAGTTATTCCACGGGTAAGTTATGTATACATACGCAACTCCAAGCACCAAATGCAGCATAACCGCACAGTCAGCTTCTGGTATCCAGCATCACACACTATCACGAGCTTGAGAGTCTATATAGAACTTTGCACAACTCTCTCTCTCTCTCTCTCTCTCTCTCTCTCTCTCCCTCTCTCTCTTTGTCTCTCGCCTCTTTTTCTCCCGCCGTCTTCGGCGAAAATATGCGACTCTGCCGAGAGTCGAAAGTATAACGAAGACATTCTCGAGATACCCTTATCCGTTTTATTCGCATAAAAACAACGAATGAGAAAGAAATAACAAAAAAAAAAAAACCCTCGTAAAATCCTCGATAAGTCTCGTGAAGTCTGTTTATTCGGTTTCAAGGAGATTACGATGATAGAAAAAAAAAGAAGAAAAGAAAAATTCACATGAAGACTCGGAGGAGATTTTTATTCCGGTCGTTTTAGTTCAATTGAACCAGAAATCTTTGTAGCTGTTATACCTATCGCAGTTCGGGATTGCTACCATACAAAGGATAAAAGCACAAGAAAATTTCTTTTGTCTCTCTCTCTCTCTCTCTCTCTCTCTCTCTCTCTCTACCTTTTGTTTTCTTCGTCAGGCGGAGAAAGAGAAAGTGAGTGAGTGAGAGAGAGAGAGAGCACTCTTTTTTTCTTTTCTGCAAGTCTCCTTGCAACAAACGTTCTGTGCAAGCTTTTTATAGAACATCTTAAAAGTCAAAGTACCGCCGCCAAGGTAATACTGACTTAACCTACCTTCCCTCTAGGTTTAATTTCGAGTCGTTTATAGCACCTTTATCCGACTTTTCTTATTTTTCTCGTGCTCGCTCTCTCTTTCTCTCTACCATTTTCTCTCACCCTCGAAACCGCGTATAGCCCACTGGTCACACCGCGCATGGAGTAACGCGTTTCTACCCTCTTGGGATTTTGCGGTAAAAAAGAAAAGGTTGGCATATATACGTGACCGGTGAAAGCTGAGTTAGTAGCTGTGGGGATTCATCTTCATACGTAAGAAAAAAGTATATAAGTCTTTATCCAACCTCTCATTCTTTCCCTCTTGCTCTTTATCTCTCTATCTGTCTTTTCATCTTCTTATTTAAAGATCTTCGCAGTCAGTATATCAGTACTTTTCAAAATTTTCGTCAGATTGGAAAAATGTAAGAATTCATAAGATTAATAATTCATTGAGTTTCTTAATAATTCCACTCTTAACGACTGAAAAAAAAACCAATTGGTTAAGAAATATGGTAGATGCACCGGTTTTGTCCACTGTTATACGATTCTGGCCATTTTAACTATTAAATATTTTCAATCGTAGCATTTCCACATGTTTTAATAATTCGTTAATTATTCATTATTCGTGCATATTTAAGTTTATGCGATGATGTTGAAGGTCGTACCAAAAATGGCTAAAAATGGTAAATCTACCGCAATAATTTCACCATCCACAGGAAGAAAATAAACACCGAAGGAAATATTGCAGGATTAATTGAACGATAGTTTTTGGGAGTGATAAAAAATTTTCAATTCTTCTTCATACAGAACCATGAACCATGAATGATTTCTCTGTAGATATATTGTAGTTCGATCAGCGCAGCAGCCAACCTTTTTTTTGTTGGTTTTTTCGCACGTTTTTTTCTTTCGAAATTCATTTTTCTCATCGGATCCAAGTACGGGTCTTGTGGAGCGGAAGCGCGTAACCCTCCGAGCCGTACAAACCCCTATCACGGATATATTATCATTCTCGTAAATTACCGCAGTGAAGCTTTTAAAACACGTCCGGGCTCGAGTAATTAGTGGATCTCGAACGGCTGACAATTTGCGGATCGCTGCTGGGCGGCATTTTCCGTCTGTCTCACTCACTCGTACTATATCCCTCGCACGATATCCGTATCTCCATAGTGTGTTCTCGGACGACCCTTATCGATCGGTTTCCCCATTCTATTGCCCTTCCTCTCTCTCTATATGGTTCTAGAGAGCAGTCTACACGTTGCAAAAAAGGGAGTTGGGGATAACGATGGGTGAGAGAGAGAGAGAGAGAGAGAGAGAGAGAGAGAGAGAGAGAGAGAGAGAGAGAGAGAGAGAGAGAGAGAGAGAGAGAAAGAGAGAGAAGGCAGGGAGAGATGGGTGCCAATATATATGGGCGAGAGTTAGGGATCGACTAAAAAGTGGCGTGGGAGCGCAGGAGCACTGTAGAAGGATCGTCGCTAGCACGGGTTTTGGATATGGCTGGTTGGCTCATCGTTTGGATATATATATACGTATAGGGTATACGGTTGTCCCCGTTGAAATTTGGAGGTCCTACTGGCAACGTACAGGAAGCTGGGAATGATGCAAGAGCCATGAGAGCAAAAGAGAGAGGCATATATAGAGATGTCGAAGATGAAAGAGAGAGTGAGAGAGAGAGAGAGAGAATGAGTGATAGAGGAAAAGCTTTTAAAGGGGAAAGTATCAGCATCCCGTTCGCGCTCTGCTCCATCGTTCTCTCTCGTGACGGACGCCTTTTTTATCTTGTACGTCCACACCCGGTCTTTTTCCGGTCTCTCTCTCTCTCTCTCTCTCTCTCTCTCTCTCTCTCTCTCTCTCTCTCTCTCTCTCTCTCTCTCTCTCTCTCTCTCTCTCTCTCTCATTCTCTCTATCCCACGCAGTTTTTTTTTTACTTTTTTCATCCGCTAGATCTATCTCTCTGTTTCTCTACCGCAGTCCCACAGAGACTATCGGTCTCTTCTCCCGCTTTCCCGTTCTTTCACCACCAATTTACATTACAATCTGTGTACCAATTTACACTGCTGAATAATTAATGAATCATTACTTCCCTCTCTCATTCTCTCTTTATTCTATGTAGGTCCCGGAAAGATATACAGGACCAAGGGTGTGCATTTACCGTTGAATTTTAGCCGGTATATAAGAAATATTCCGCCAGGCTCTATTTAGCATGCCAGGAAGCGAGCCTTTCTCACTTTCCATATCCTTTCTCATCCCCCCCCCGACATTTAGAAAAGAATTGTTTGGCACGGTAGATGCCGCGGTGTCTTTCCCAGGCGAGATGCCGAGATATATATTATACATGTATATATATATTCATCTCTTCTCTCTTAAATTTCACGAAGTGCCTCTCGTCTCTTGTTCCAATTGCCGTTAACGTTCGAGCCGTTCGTGCCGGAGTATTAATTATAAACTCGACGAGGCATCTCGCGCTCTGTCCTCTCTTTCTCTCGACTCTTGCACCCCTACAATCCTCCCCCGTCGTTCTGCCTCGTGGCTCGAAGCACCGGAGGGTTAATCTCCGTTTCGTGCTTTCCACTCTGTTTTCCACCTTTTTTTTCCGTTTTGGCAACGGTCCATACTATCGTCTTTTTTTTTGTCCTCCCCAAACCACTCTCGTTCCTTCCAGGGAGACAACCGTGTCTCGACCACTCGGCAAGGTTAACGGCAATTATTTTCGACTCTTGTCGTGACTTTCCATGCGTATGATTGTACCGCGATCATAATATATACGCTTTCACTGCTATCTCTATTATGATATATACGTATACATTATACATATACATATATTTGTATAAATCGTAGGCGGCAGGACAATGGATGAGAAAGTAGAATAAGGGCACGATTCAAGATGCTACGAATATAGCAGGGCTTTAGAGCTGCAAAATTTAATCTTCGACGGTTCATTAACAATTTATTATTATGACACTGGATATGGAATTTAAATTAAATAAAAATAAATAAATTAGGATTAAACTGTTATAATTAATTTTTAAAGAAAATCTTATCTGTTTATGGAAAATTAATAACATTTGGAGAATTTTTTTGCTGGTGCAATATGAAAATAGAAAAATCTTTTGTAAAAGACGCATGGCCCTCGAACTTGCAGACAAAGATATATCGAAACTCGAAATATTGTATCGGAATATATCTCGAAATCGTGACGAACACATATAACCTCGAAAACAGACTTCGGATGCACAGCATTCGGTCTCGTGTATAAATCTATTGTTTTTTCAATATTTTTTGTATGTGCAGGTATTTCGAGGCAGTTTCGTACTTGACTCGTGCTCTTTCAGCTTTTCTGCACCCGGCTCATTCCATTCTTCTTCTGCCGCGAACATCATTGCAATTATCGGTTCAACAGCCTTCATCGAGGCATATTCTCTCGCGTTCGATACTCTTGTGTGCTGCTCGTTTCTTTTTTTTTTTTTTTCATAAAACACAACTCGCTGTGCACACATTTTCATTTTTTCCCAATTTTTATTACGGTACAACGAGATCAGCGACGCGATTAACACGATCCTCGAAATGTTTGGTCGCGCACACCTTATACTTTTATTTCGAATCGACAAATGTGGAATGTATGGATATTGGATATTTTTTTTATCGTTCAACGGAAGAGTGCAATTGTTATTTCATCGATTTCAGTGGGTTCTACTTTCTTTTTTTTTTTTAACCCAGAACAATATTCGCAAAGGGATAACGATGATTTATCGGGAGTTACCCTCGATGCAAACGTAAATTGCAAAAAAAAAAAAAAAAAAAGAAGTAATTCACACGACAGCAGTATCGATTGCTATCGGTCGTCAATGAAACGTGTGTGTTGTTTATTTCATAACTATGCAGTGGAAATTTCCGGTAGCCGTTTCTACCTTTATTTTAAAGTTCATTTTATACTTTTTCGAAGAATTACATTAACGTATTGTAGTTTTTACTTGACGGAGAGATATTTCACGACTATACGTTCGATATAACATTTTTTAAATGAGTATTTTTGAAAATTTCGATGATTCCACGATCCAGAGATATTACCAAAATTCGATACGTTCCGCATGTTCTACCTTCAACAATAACTATCGACTCTTTCGGTTCTTCGAGGCAAAAAACTCGAAAGCATGAAAGCGTTTCGTTTCGTGAGACACTTGCGCACGAGAATAAAAGTTCCTTGATAAGTGGCGAATACGGTCGAGTTCAACGGACAAAAACAGACTGATACAATCACGATATATATATCCGGTCGTGCGTGCCTTCGCACTCGCGCTTGAAATTTTCGCCAGTTTCGATCAAACTCGTGTATTTATCGCCAGCTCTTTTTCTCCCTATTTTTCGTTCCAACGGATCAAAATTTGTAAGGACAACTGGGAGACAAAAAGGCGTCAGCCACCTAACTTTGCGTGCGTTCAATCGTATTGATTTACGCCCTTTTTGGTTCTGCAGCAGCTGATACAAGTTTATGTTCCATCTGTCATACGCGCACACATTATTCGTGCGTATATAAGACTCTACAAGATCCGAGAGAAGATTTCGTGCTCGATCCGGGCATTTATTTTATTCGAACGCAAGCGACAGAGATTTTCCAACAGCTGCCAGAGACACTCTAATGTCGTCTCGCTCTCTTTGCGTTTGTATGGACGATATGCATGCGTGTATGCGCATCGTATGGCCGAAGTAGATATTCAATTCTCGCGGTGTGTTCGAAGGATTTGGATATGTGTGTTCGGCAAAGTTTGCACGTCTATGTGTGTACGCGTGCCAAAGCTCAACGGCACGTTTGTTTGTCGGTCCTCTCGGAATGTTTGCGTGTTTGTTCGTTTGTGTCTCGAAGCTTTGCTTTAATTGAGTCGAGGGTGAGGTTGCATGAGGAAATCCGAGATTTTGAGCTCTCTCCCTCCCTCCCTCTCTCTCTCTCTCTCTCTCTCTCTTTCTCTCTCTTTCCTCGCTCGGTTTTCGAGTGCACCATCAAACTCTTCTAGGATGCATCTCTGGGCTCGCTCCAACTGGTATACAAGCACGTTTTCCAACCCGCGAATCTACACCGGGCCCACCTATATACAAAAGTGCACTTGTACGTATAACCTACAATATATCGACTGACAGCAAACAAAAGGACGTAAAGAGCATCGTTTTACGTGTTAAATTTTGCGATTGTGCCCTTTGGCTGATAAACAGTCGATGTATACATCTGCACAAGTGTATACTTTTGATAAAAGTTAGGTGAGAGGTTTCCATGGAACCGCGCGTGTCCGCGATGCATGCGAATATACCTCGACGGGTTGCCTCATATATATGATCAAAGTTGGAGTAGACACACAGTGAGAGCAGAAATTTTATCAACTCTGCGCTCATATATCTGCTCAATATACAATACATCTTACGTATACCCTCGCTTGAAACATAACGAGGTAGGAAAAAAAAAAAATAAAATCATCCAAAGTTCTTTGAAAAAATTTAACAGGTAAGAATGACGTTTGCTCAAAAGAACAAACATATTAACTTTGTATCACTTCGATGTTAAGTTATCGTTTGGCTGTTCGTGCCATGTTAACATTGCGAGTCATTCCTCAGTTCGTAATCCGATTCAGCCAAAATTGGTGCAAAATTTAATACTAATGAGAAGTAATACGCATCTTTATTATGTTAATATTGCCTAATAAACTCGATTGAAATTGAACATTACTTACAATCCTACCGATCCCTCCAAACTGACGAGATTTAATCTAAGAGACGAGGAAATCTAAGAGATATCACGAGAGATTTCTTATTAAGCTGGGTGGGTTCCAAGCTTATGGAGCTTGCTGGCCTTTGGCCTTGAATCATTTGAAATTTAAATACCGGATTATAATGTCATACACGTTGCGTACTGTCCCTGATATGGGTATAAGTGAGGGTTAGCCCAAATCGGGTCTGCCATGACTGTAGCCAGGGATATTAAATGAAACGCGGTTGGTTTCACACGTATCAAGCTCAAGCAAAAAATCAAGCGAGATACACATATATACATATACGATATAACCTTGGTCCTCTCCCTGTGGCGCATCTCCAGCGGATCCATGTCCCAACTTTGTTTACAAACTTAATAATAAAGCCCGGGAAGTTTGAATGAATCTCAAGATTGCGTCGAGGGGTGTGTGCGTCGTTCGACGCACCGGCGGTTCGTATTTTTAATCTCGCGAGACAAGACGCGACGAGAATATAAAAAGACCCTGCCTCTTTCTTATACGCATTTACAATGATTTTCCGCTTTTTCGAAACGTGAATATTTGTTTAAAAATAAAAAAAAACAAACGATACTGCATTCTGAGAAATTGTAAATTCACTTGGGATCACTAGATTTTTTAGTTCAGACGTAACAGATTAATTGGAATATTGGAATAAATTGCTAAAGTCGATATCTGAATTTCAAAGTCATCGTCATAGTCCAAGAGTGTTCTCATGTAGGATACTATAGGTGTCAAGTGTTCATGGGTAGCTCTTAGTTTAAGGATACGTGACAGTCGAGCGCGAAAAACAGCGAGAAAAATGTGTTTATTCGATCAGGGGCTGCAGAAAGACAGACAGAGAGAGAGAGAGAGAGAGAGAGAGAGAGAGAGAGAAACAGAAATATAGTGAGAGGATAGAAGAGGTCACGTATAGGCGAGTCCAATTAATTTCGGTTATGCACAAAGCCGCAGATACGAGATGATCGTGATAGTGAAACGAGCGGGGCTTACCACTTTTCCGTGGTACTCTCTCGCTCTCTGTCATTACCCTTGCGATCTGACTATCATGGGCAGGGTTGGTTACGTCTCCGAACGAATGCCGGATGCATATCACCCGAAAAGGTCGAGTAGCCGCACAATTATATAACCGCACAGAGGCCGTCGTGATCTATATGGGCGTCGTTACTCTTGACGTTTTCCATCCCCGTATAAATATCATCTGTGTCAGTATACCGTTCGTATATATTATCGTCCACAAAAAGTCACGAGAGTTTGTCACGTAAAAAGTCTCGAGTGTACAATGCCTGAATAAGAGTCATATATCGCGGGTCGTTATCACTGCTTCGTCAGAGTTAAATCTTTCCGCAGAGTAAAAGTAGCCATCAAGAATATTTGATACTCATCTGAATGAGGATCGATAGAGGGATTGAAATTTTATGAAATTTTTACTGTTTGAGCAATTCACTCATTATACTTGAAGTACCATCAAAATGTCTTTTGATCGAGATTAAATTTTCTCCATCGATTAATGAGAGAAACACACGAAGCACCCAAACTTCGAATGAACGACTATGAATTAATGAGAGTAGAATAATTCATAGAAAATTCGACAAGGTTTCCTCATAATTTCCACAAAAGTTCCACGAAAGCTTTACGAAGTAGTAATGAAAAAAAATGATGCGGTACTAAAATATGGCCAAGAAGAATTGCTTGCTCCGTTTTTCATCAAAATCCTTATACGTATACAACCCGTTTGGACAGTTCATCACAAGGATTGTAGATCGGAGTCTCGTGTCCGGTCACATTCGAGCGTTATATCGTTGAATGGTTGCCCTACAACCGCACGACCTTTATAGGTTATATGCCGCAGGCTGTGGTCAAGAGTCTGGAGACTGCAGATTTGTACCACAGAGTTCCCTCGCTTGATGTCTTTCTTCTCTAGTTTTCCATCTTCCTTATTCCTCTCTCTCTCTCTCTCTCTCTCTCTCTCTCTCTCTCTCTCTCTCTCTCTCTCTCTCTCTCTCTCTCTCTAGTTCTCTTACTGGTTTGCCCTGGCTAGTTTTACATTATATATGTATATGGCTCTGGTGCCTTCTCTATCCGTGCGTCCAGAACCGCCGATGCCACTTTTCCAATCCTCGTGAGCACGGTTCAACTATTTCAAACAACGGGAATACCGAGAGCTCGAACTGTGTCGCATGTAGTCACCTATATAATGTTCCCCGCATTCATGTACATGGATCCATATGTCCATGGTCTTGCTAGTTCACGGAGTATGCAGCGAGCATAGAGGATATGTTCGTAGAAACGTGAGAGTCATAGAAACGCGCTGGTACCGGACAAAGCTTGGGCGAGGCGACATCCTCTCATCGTATATATATGCATTCTCTCTCTTCCTCTATCTTTCTCCCTTATTCCTCGCTTGCCATAGCCCTCAGTTGAAACCTCTTGCGAAATGGAAGCTTCCTTGTACGAATCGACGTGGACTTTACATATAGATGCGTGTATACACATCGATTGTTGACAAACGAAAAGGTAAGATTCGCACGAGTTAACACGCAAAGTAATATGGGTTACGCCCTTCTGGATGAGCATGGTCGCGAATGATTTCCCGTGGTAATCTCCTCCTTTCTCTACTTCTTTGGCTCGGAGCATCGGATTTGCATCTTTCAAGTTCTATCGTTGGGTATTCGGCCACTATCGTGGGAGCACCATTCAGGCAAATACAGAAAGAGAGAGGGGGGGGGGAGGGGGAAGATTCGTGCGAAATAGACTATTGTCTGTCCGTGCGACCGAACTGTAGGCCAGTTGGGAACAATCCCCGGAAACACTCACGCGCCAACATTGCCTTCAACCCTTCGAGCTGCCGGAGGCAGTAACGGTATTCAACGTTTCGTGCGGTACACATTTCTGTAGATTTTGAACCATGATGGAAAAAAAATAAAACCTTTGTCTCGTTCCACCACCATTCATTTGGGAATATTCCGCCTGGGGTGAAAGAGAGAACGTCGATTGCTTCGGGAAAAGCTCGTCTATTTGAATCGTATATATATAAGGGCGGTTAAAAAAAAAATCGATATTTTTTTTTCTCGGAGCTCCATCAAAAAACGTTAGACATCAAAAAAAGTAATTTTCCCCAAATTTAGGATTCAAAAAAAAATTTAGATATTTCTCAAGCGACTTTTCGGTTTTTTCTGCTATTTGTTGAAAATCGCGACGTGAAATTTTTTTTTTTTGCACCCATAGCATAAAGTATTTTTATTTAACAGAATCATTATTTTTTTCATTTTCGTAATCTGAAATTTTTTTTCAAGCTGCCTCAAGTAATTTATTTGCTGCTTTTTCGGCTTTGTTTAGCTGAAAATCATAAAATTAACAATAATTCAGCTACAAATGTCAATTTTTTTCTTTTTTACAAAATAAGAGGTGTGTACATTAAAGGAAAAAACATTTCCCGCTCCAAATTTTCTCGAAAATCGAAAATCATGAATCATGAAAAAAACTTGCGAACGGTGATGCAAACAATGGCAAGTTCGCAAGTTTTTTTCATGATTCATGATTTTCGATTTTCACGACAATTTGGAGCGAAAAATGTTTTTTTTTTTAAATGTACACACCTCTTATTTTGTAAAAAAGAAAAAAATTGACATTTGTAGCTAAACTATTGTTAATTTTATGATTTTCAGCTAAAAAAGCCGAAAAAGCAGCAAATAAATTACTTGAAGCAGCTTGAAAAAAAATTTCAGATTACTAAAATGAAAAAAAAAATAATGATTCTGTTAAATACAAACACTTTATGCTATGGGAGCAAAAAAAAAATTTCACGTCGCAATTTTCAACAAATAACAGAAAAAACCGAAAAGTCGCTTGAGCAATATCTAAACTTTTTTCGTTAATCCTAAATTTGGGGAAAATACTTTTTTTTTGATGTTCCAACGTTTTTCGATGGAGCTCCGAGAAAAAAAAAATATCGATTTTTTTTTAACCGCCCTAATGTATATAAAGAAGTTTTCGAGACGGAAGAGACTCAATTTTGACGGTAAAAAATAATTATCCTCGTAAATTGTTCATTCGTAATGAAAATTCATATCGGACGATAGGTAGAAAGTTCTTGATTTTCCAAACCTTCAATGAAGACATTCGAACAGTTCTCATAGTTGTATACCCTTTATCCGTGCATATACGTAGATAGGATATCGAATGACTGCATGCATGGCATAGAAATTGCGGTCGAAGAGTTGCGGTTTTAGCAGGGGTGAAGAAAGGTCGAGGGAAGGGTGAGGGCTTGATCGCTCAACTATATATATATAGGATATATATCTTTATGTGAGGGCAGAATCGAACTCGTAAAGATCGGAAAAGATCGAAAAAGAAGACGTCAACGAGGCGTGGTCGATGTTCCCGGGTATAACGAACCGCTCCCTCGATCCAACGTAAATCTCGTTCAGTCTCTCTTCTAATTCTCCGCCCGTACGCTAGCGTAACAAACGGCTTCGCTATCCTATCTTTTTTTTTTCATTTTTTTTTCTTTTGCCATTCCTTGGCATCTCTCTCGTGTGCGAGAAAGTCCGGTGAAGAAGGAAAAGTTTTCTCGAATATGTTGGAAAGCCGATTGATTGATTGATCTCTTGGGCAGGAGGATAATACTCGTTAAGGGGGCGTTTTTGCTCTTTCTTCATTCGCAACGAACTTATGGCTGGTATGTATTTATGGTGACAACGTTTATACGCTATATTTGACGATCTAATTGCTCGTCCTCGTAATCTCTGTTTAATACGCGAGATTTGGAGAAATCAAAACGTTTCATCGACGTTCTCCACCGAAGCGCCACGTTTCGGTAATAATTTACATTAAATTTTTTTTTTTTTAGAGTAAAACTTTTAACAGTCAAGGGTTTTTTTTAAATTCAATTTTTTAATTTATTCAATGGTTTGCCGAGTAATTAATGGTATTTCGAGCAATAAAGTGCTCAATTTATCGTTCACAAATTTTCAATTAAATGATTCAGGTATACCTCGTTTTGTCTTCCGAAATAAAAATTAACTTACACAAGTTTCGAATGAAAAATCGTCGAAAATATAAATGAAAATTTCAATTACCGAACGAGAAATTGTTCTGAGTGTAAAGCTGCGGATCACTTTGGTGTGGGTTTAAGATACGATGCGAGGAAAGGTTTGCAAGTTATTAGGGCACAACTGCTGAACGATAACTTTTGATTAAGATTATTAATACGTGTATATACTCACGAGCCAACGTAGGCCGAAAGTGGATCGCTCGCTGATAACTCAGGATTGCCTCCTCATAGTTTCTTCTCCCTTGTTGCAAAATACCCCTAAAACAAAAAGGAAACAAGAATTACTGGACTCGTCCAACTTTTTGGTGCAGCACATTCTTGGGAGATCTGATTTTTCTTTGTGAATGATTTACTATTGAGGAAAAGTTTTTCCTGAGTCGAAATTTTAGGCCTCCTCGAAAACTCCTTTGAACCTCGAATTCTATTCCAGAGTTGGTCAAGTCATGGGAGTATTGATGAGTGAAAGGAGGTTGCGACTTATTTAGTACGTTTTATACCAGATTCAAGATGAACCTACAGAAGTGGCATGCAGAAACCAGACATTTTGATTCAAAGAAGGTCATGGAGGGTACAACACAAGAACATCCTTTCGGTCCAGGTAGGCCTCCTCCGAACGGGCTCACGTACATCCTCCAGACCCTCCTTTCGGTCTATTGCGGGTAATATAGCGGGAGGTGACGCATTTTCAGATCGCGAATCCTAAAACTGTTTTTTTATTATTACGTTATTTAATTGTAAACCTGTTATTTAATTACTTTTTAAGGTCCTGAAAGTTTTGCAAAAAAAGGAAAAAAAATGCAGTGGAGAAAGATTATTGTTCAGCCGCTATAGTGCACAGTGGCTGTTATATATCTGATCTCAAGCCGGAGCGAGAGAGAGAGAGAGAGAGAGAGAGAGAGAGACCCTCCACGGTCTGTAGCCGTCGAGAGATTGCGATCACGAATGATAATGAATGATTTCGCACTCCGGGTTATTATATCTACTCTCGGAAGAGCTAGCGCTCGGTAAGAGGCGCGGCGTAGCGGCCAGTGCGTGTACTACGCACTCGCTGGGAGCTTAGACTTCTGCCGTGGCTCTATGGGACAAATGTTGACCCTACATGGCCTTTTTTAGATCCCAAGTCTCCATATTTTCGAGTTTCGACCCCCCAGTAGCTTTCTTTTAATCCCAAATACCCGTTTCAGATTCTCCTTAGCCTGCATTGGAATCTAAAAGAGCAGGTTACTTGGGGTTGAGACCGAAGACCGAAGTCTGGTAGAAGAAGGAGGTCTAGTATATAGGTACATGTCCATCAGATATTGGGGATCCGAAAGAGGTTTAGGAGGGCTAGTGGGAGTGAAGTGCAGTGAAAGGAGGGTTACCGCGACAGCACCGAATTCCGCAAATAAGACCTAATAGGTTCAATGGAGGGTCGCGTCTCGTGCATTACAAAGGCAATAGGTTTTCGAGCATTCAATGGAGGGCTAAAATTTCGACTCTGATATAGTTGGTCAGAATCAGCACATTGATGGAATAGAGACGTAAGGCCACACATTCGATTAAATATTGAATAATTTGCAAATGAGCCAATGAGTTACAGCTTTCATAAAAATGTATGTATATATGTATGGGTGCGTGTGCGTATTTTTCGCAAATACTACACGTTTCAAGCACATAGTCATCTTGATACGTGCAAGGACAAGAGCAGGCAGCACGTATCCCGCGATTATCGATTATGATACGTTATTTTACGAGAAATCGTTACATATTCCATTCCCATTTAATCCGGGCCAAGTCCAAACCGGTACGTAACATTACCATGTCTTTCTCCCCTTTACATTCAAACATTATATCCGGCAAAGATGAACACTCGCTGATAAGCCCGTGCGCCGTTGCTGGAAAATCGTGTGTGGGTTTATTATAGATAAATCGTCGGATATTGAAATTCTTCGCTATTATATCTCCGTTGCGATCGAAGAAAGCCTACTCCGGAGATAACTTGACCCTCTTCCCATACCAGACCCTTATTTTCATTTATTATAATAGCGTTTCATTAATCGCACAATCATTATTTAAAAAAAAAACTTACGTCATTTTTCTTTCTATGACAATTGAAAAATCGTACGTTTTTATTCTTCGACTCAAACATGTGCCATGAATTTTTCATACAATAGCCCCAAAATCTTTGTTGTTAAGAAGATTCTTTGTATCCAACGAGAGCATTGACCATTTTCTCGTTCGAATTTCGATCGATGGTCACACAGACGTGAGGCAACGGAGGGGGTTTTTTTTTCTTTCTTTCTATCTTTTTTATTTTTATTCTCGTTCGGTCAGTGCACGAGTTCGTCCGATTCCCAACGGGTATTCGCTGGCGTACAAGAGTTTTGCGGTATTTGTTAAAAAAATAAAGGCACGTAACAGCGACCACCTCTATGCTCGACACATGGGAAATCTTGGGGACTCGGCCATTCCCTCGTACAGCGCATGGCATATCACGTATGTCCATTCTTGCCTTTTTCTTGCCTCGCAATAAGGTAATACACACATATATATATATATATATCGTATCTTTTTGCTGCACCCTGGAAAAACGTGGTTTTCCCTCGTGGAGTAGAGAATTAACGAACTCTCCTTTAAATTCCTCCATTTTCAAGAGTTCAAAGGCATACAGGCACTTTTCGTTCTCGTTGCTTTTATCTCGATCCATATGTATACAGCAATACCTATGTGTTACTTTTTTTACACAAGATTGACGTGTGCAAACCGGGAGTTTGTATCACGCGAATTCATTCTGCAACGAACTTCTTCCATCTGCGCGACAACCAATTAGCTCTTCTCGGTGAGTTACTAATTAATTTTTCAATGACATACGCAGACCGCAATGAAAAACTATTGAGAATAATTTCCTGATACAATAATGTAAACGCGTATCATGGAAAAGTATTAATTTCAATAGAGATATTTTATCGGTCGATTATTAAACACAATTACTTTTGTGTCCTAAAATAAATGAACATTCATTATAAAAGAAAAAGCACACAAAAAAATTCCTATCGTTAGTATGAACAAAGTTGCAATTTTCGGTATTTCACAATAACTATTCATAATTATTTCGTCGTGAAATCATTCTCAATGGTTTTTATTTCGTTGGAATATAGCGAATATAGCACATATCTGGCTCAACCGAGAATTCACATTCGCGAGAACGAGCGGATTCGTTGCTATTACCCTCTCGCTTCTATCATCGTCTTTCAAGACTCCGCAAGAAACGGCGGAAGAGACGCGTTGGCATATAGAATATACACGCGCGAGAGAGCGAAAGGCAGAACAACTATTCTGCTGAGCCCTTAAAGCCCATCCTGACTCCCCATCTTTCCCAACTCGTTTCTTAATGAATACTCTGTAGGATCCGTTGAAATTCCATTCGTTAACTTTGCAATGCGAGAAGTAAAATCGAGGAGAGAGAGAGAGAGAGAGAGAGAGAGAGAGAGAGAGAGAGTGAGAGAGAGAAAGCCTACTGGGACGAGCTTCGAGCCAAGAGAGCTTCTTCGTACATATATATATATGTATTGTATATACTTATCACGAGGGGTGTATAGACTTTTCTCATTCCTCCTGCACGAAAACGGCGTGACCTTTTCACTCGCTTCTTTTTTCTCTCCCCCACAAAAGCTCATCTACTTATTATAGGTATAGCGAGAACATGTGGCGTAAAGTTACACCCGCCACAACGGATGTAGAAAATATCGCGGTATTGTACGTGTTGTATGTACGGAGGAACCGCTAATGAGCGTCGCAGCATGGTAAATTCGTAGAGCTTCCTGCCATCCTGGTTTTTTGCTGCACATAATATCCGTTCCCAGGGTAATTAATATCGCATTTTCATCTATGTATTTATATTTATATGCATATATGTATGTGCATCATAAAACGCTGCCTTGTGATTTTTATCGCTAAAAGACTTATGAATGGGGTAGAGCGTGCCTGCCCGAGGAATTTACGACAAGTGTGACGAGAAGAGCAAAGAAATTTAACGAGACTCTCTCGTTGTAAGTATAGAGCCAGGCCAAAGCAATTAAAGAAGGAAAAAAAAATGACCCATACGGTAATATCGTTCTGGGGATACGCGTCTAATGCAAGGGGAGTTATTCCGTGCATAATGTTATGTGCTATGAAAAAATGCACACGTGTTTGGATATACACGACTTTAGCGTATCGGGTTTTACAGAGCTGGAAGCTCGACTGCACGAATGATGGCTGTTATTTAACTTATTTTGATGCTGGCCGCGTGGAGTCGCGTGCGTTAAATTTACAACCGGAGAAAACGAGAGAGTGAGAGAAAGTAGGAGAAAATAAAAGAGTGAAGCGCTATTTTTACGGGGAAATATATGTATACGTAAAATAAGCATAAAAAATACACAGTGATATTTCCCTCTATGCAATTTCATAAAAATGTATCATCAGGAAAATTGGCATCGCGCAACGTCTTAGTCGCTTTGTCAGATGGTTCTTTTCGGTTCAATCTTACAACTTGCGCGCTGTAGCTTCAAATAAAAATTCTCACCCTCGCGTATACACTTTAACAACTTTCATTATACTCGTACCGATTCGATTATTTCACGAAATTATTTTCTATACTCACGACAGTTAAACGTAGTTATTTCGTACTACGCGATATTACTTTGCTATTTTTTAGAAGTCACCATGTTTGAACATTCTCTCTCTCTCTCTCTCTCTCTCTCTTTCTCCCTCTAGCTTTTTCTTCTTTCTCACTCTGTATACACATACAACTCGACGTGAATCTAGACTGGCGTGAACTCGGTCGGTTATTCACAGCTGGTGCGGTCATGTGGGCATCAGCTCGTCGTTTCAAACAGGTATTAGTGTGCTCCCAGTTACAAACGTTATATATATCCGGCGTGGCCGGCAGAGAGTCGAGGCACAGTAGATTTCGAGACACATTGCACTACTATACTGTATAACCGAGAGGCTCTCCGAGAGAGGTACGCTACCGTACAGCATCCATTTGACAGCTGGGATCCAGTACCACCGACTAAACTCTCCTTTAGTCCGGCTTTCGCGTAGTTTCGAGCGAAAATTCAACGTACACTTCTCTGCATTACGACTTATGCTAGTTAAAAGCGGATTGTCGGCAGGAGGAGTCTCTCGTCATTCCTATTAAGGGATTCTCACCCGCGGATGGTGCTACGTGTACTATAGATATGAATACATATGGGACATTTCACGTCGAGTGAATATATTTTCGGTCAGGAGAGTCGGCCATTTCGACAATTATCTCGAGACGATTTGAAGAGCCCTTGTATGATTTATAGGCTGCGATTATAGTTCTCATACGAAATATCGTTACTGCGATTTTCATAAAATTGACTATATTTGTCATTTCGTTTATCTTATATATTTTAGGCATATTAATGAAAAAAAAAAATTCACCAGTGCATTTTAGCCTGAGAAATGTACCCTTTTCGAAACAAAACCTTGCTGAAAATTTAACAAACATCTGCTATTTTTGGTTTTGTGAAATCAATTACGATCTTTTTTGTTTTATTCATCATGATGAACTGAGAATTCAAATTTGAACTTTCAATTACCTCGATTTTTTCCATCATTCAACGGGGGAAAAAAAACATGAAAATACGAGCTTGAATTCGCATTTAGCAAGAAAAAAAGAAGGAAAATAAAAAAAGTTCTTTAAATATCACAACCCTTTCTCATTCTACCATGAAATACCTTGAGTACGAAAATTTGATGAGGGTAAAATAACTCCTGAGCGTAAAAAAAAAAAAATACGTTCTTCGTTACGGAATAAATTCTGAGTCAAACGACTATTCAACAAAAGTAATCCTAGAAGGCTATTAATAAAATAGTAGAAAAACAGTTCGTTCGCGTATTATTATGAATTTTTTTTTAATTTCTTGTGACAAAGTTCCTGATCACCGATCTTTTCGAATGTACACAACTTTTTTTTTTCGTCTCGAAAAATCTATCCAACAACCCCGTGAGCAATAAATTTTCATCGATCGTGATGGAACTTTTGAAAATGTCCTTTCCTGTCAACGTTATTATCATGCAAAATAAATATCCAGGTATTATCCTTTCGAGGGTTGTTCTTTCGTACATACGATAATGTACCATATATGGCAAAAGTCATTCTGCTGTCTCTGCAATATCTGTATCAAAGCTCATGATCGGATCAATAAACGTATACGTGTGGTTTTCACGTGCTCGTTGAGGTGCACAAACTAGCGAGGAAACCACTATTCGGGTAGCGTGCTCACCACGATAGGGCTGGTAGATTATGGTAACTATCGAAATTGCATTTCCCGTACAATGTAATTGGAACGACGAAACACGTGTTGAGTCTTGTACGATCGATATCTTTGTAAATCAACGGTAAACCATGAATTTCTCACACACACACTCGCTCCTCGCTCGCTCCTCTCTCTCTCTCTCTCTCTCTCTCTCTCTCTCTCTCTCTCTCTCTCTCTCTCTCTCTTTCTCTCTTTCTGGCAAGCTGCTTGCGACTCTCCCCAAGGTGCAGGGTGCGTGCACTTCGTAATACCAAAATTAACGAGCCTTGGCAAACGATCCGTGTCGTTGGATCTAATTGAGCTTCGTGATTAAATAAAGAATGTAGGGCATCAATTAATTCAAGAGCGTTTTGTTTTCTAAGTGAACCACTTTCAGCTACTGCGTTGACAAATATCGTTTCATAAATTTCATTCAATCAAAATACATCAATTCCTCTCAATGTGTACACTGCAGATTTATTCGATTTTCATCGGAATCTCCATTTCTCCCCAGAAAACCATTAAAAATTCGCGATAACTCTTGTGATCGAGTTAATTAGTAAAAAATTAATGAATGATTGAATTATTTTTCCACAACGAATATATCGCGTCGGACAATGTACGGTGATAATATAGTTGACCTACAGGTCCCTGAAGATGTGACGTTTTCAAGCTCTTTTTTATGGATTAATATTGTATTTACGTTCACATTGTTTATATATAATTATAGATAGCTGAAGTAAACACTTGGGAATGTAAGATTATTGCTGCGGGAAGTCAATTATTCTAAAATCACTATATTTCCTGCTAACTGGCGATTTATATTTTTCCCTCTCTGCTAGTATACATTAAGTTGAAAATTCTGTACTGCGCTTCAGTCAATTTTTTATATATCTTAAGCGTTATTTTGTAACATTCCTTCCCCCCCCCCCCCCCCCCGAAGCTAATTTCAGTTTCTGATCACTTGCATGGGTTCCAGACGTTATTTGTCGTTTCCGCGATATTGAAGGGACTCGCGAGCACAATAGCATAGAGCATAAATATAGATCTCGATGCTATAGCAAACCATTTCCGCAGTTGTCCAACAATAAGATCAAAGTATTGCAATTTTTTAAACGGTAAGGCCATTCGTAGCCTTATATATATGAAGACGTATTTCTGGTTTCCCCGGATCGATAAGAGAAAACACGTCGCGTATGGTTCTTGTCGAGTTGTCTGACATTCATGAATTATTGGTAAACGTTCAAACGGGAAACATTAAAAAAAAATTCGATAACAAACATTTATATGAAGCAAATGATAGAAGTGTTGCTGCGTTTTTAACGAGATATTCGCGGCATATTCTCAATCAGCATTTTACGAAAGATTTTACAAGATCTCCCTTTCTCTCTCTCTCTCTCTCTCTCTAGTGCACTGTGTTCCGCAAATCTGGGCTAATGACATTATCTGAATCCAGCTACGAGTAATATATACCTATAATGTCATAGATATACTGTAGACGCGGTGAAACATCGCGGAGACCGTTGAAAAATCAGATTTTTCTTTCTCCCCTCCCCAACGGTCTAAAACCGTCGTCATCTCGAGCCCGATCGTATATACCTATAGCCTATGGTAGGTATGTATAGTTACACAGCGAAGACGCCAAGACCAGTCGATCTTCCAACCGGTCGAACAAGAAAACCCACCCCGTCCCGAGTGAAACTCTCGCCAGTGTCATGCAGTTATATCGAGTTCTATGAAGCAAAAAGGCTCGACCGAAAACCCTCTACTTGCTGAGGTAGGTGGATTATGCCCTTTTGTTTTTGATCAAACAAAATCAATGTATAGGTATACGTGCTCGCATATTTTTCTCCGAGACTCGATGACTTTCCGATAACGGAGAAGAGAAAGGTAAGGCATCGAAGAAGAGCCCCCAGGCATTTGAAAGAAGAGAAGCGAACGATTCGCTGGCTGCATGTTTTCTTTTTTTTAGTCATCACCTGGCAACCACAGAAAATAAGAGGGTGTGCAATGAGCATCGAGAAAACAGAACTCACGCAAAGTCAGAAATCGTACATTTTTGGTCGAAAATGAGGATTTTTCTTTTTTATCGAGATTTATTAACTTTCACGAACAATTCCATTGCACTGAAATGACATTTGTCAGTTTCAAACTAAAGGAAAAAGATATTCAAATACTCTTGCTTCCACACCAGCTTGACGAATTTAAATCGCGAAGTTGAATCGCGATTACTAGTATCAAGAATTACGTGCATTTCTGGATAAGATGTAGTCCCTGAGCGCTCATTATTTGGAAAGGTTACCCTACAACATGACTGTCATTCTCAAACCAAGTAAAAAAAAAATTGAAGTTCGATAACTCCGTTCTGAGACGATGAGACAAGTTCTATTTTAAGCTCAAATATTCCAAATTTTTTTGTAACAAGAATGAATTTCATTGTTCAATGACCTCTCGTTCCTAGGTCTTTCCCGAGAGAAGCACACGAGGTACGAATCTCCAACTAACTTGTCACGCATCGTCCATGTACACATCTAGATATGTAACATGGTGGTCTCGAGGATTCTTCGGTTTTTCTTATGCCGACACACTTGGCATCGCTCCCACCGCGGAGAAAGGACAAGAAAAAAAAAAAAAAAAAAAAAACTCTTAGCACGGCGTTTTCCGTCGTTTCGAGAGTCACGATTGTCCGGGATATATAAGAAAGGAATCCAGCCGAGTTAGATGGAGCGGGAAAGCTCTGACTCGATTGCTTGCCATCACGGAAGTGAGAAAGCTCTATGGGGGAGTTCAGATTGCCAGTTCGTCGTCCCTTTTTGCAAATTCTCTCTTGTTTCTTCGCTTTTCTTTCGATCTGAATCTGACTCTCGTTACAATATCGAATGGAGGGAAATGAAAGGGCATGATCCACGAGATTTGATGTTTAAAGTCATGGTGGCTTACGACCTTATGTCAGTTATACTCATTTTCTCCGAGTCCCGCTGTAATGGTTCCGGCAAACGGTAGGATTTCAACGCAGTTGCCCTTGCCTTTTTCCCTTCTCACTCACAGTCGAAGAGAGGAATAAGGAGGATGAAGAAATTGACGAAGAAAATAATATCGCGTTATGCATAGAGAGGCTCGAATACAGCAGATGTTTCAATGTTCTTTTATCAATTTGCCATGTTTGCCCATAACGTGCACGTGTTTTCCTATGGCTCACACACGCGTTATATACGTGTGCGCACCATTTATGAATCAGCGAGGAATAACGGATTATGCGATCATTTTCTGGGGAAAACTTTTATGAAGGAACAATTGTTAAGTTCATCGTCTTTTTGTGCAATTATTCCGTCGTATCAATCGTTAAAAGGACAGAAGGTCGTATTATACAGCATTTTAGATGTTAAATTGGGTGAATTTTGCTTTTTGACACTGTCAACAGCCAATATATATGACGTGCTACGAGCAAACGAGTTTTCAATGCACATACATGACGTTATCAACCGTTCGCCGATCGATGGGTCTTCACGACCGATCGCACTATGATTGTGCGCGCTTCTATTTCAGCACGTCTTCGTGTTTGATGATCCGAATGTATGCAGATTCCTATAGAGATGCGTATTACCCGGTATATATATGAATATATAGATTTCTCCTACGAGGATATTCATACCAGAACGCAAATATCTCCGGAGAACCCGCTAGAGCTATCTCTAGGATGTGGAGATGCATGCGTATCTATCCAAATTCTCAAGCAGACGACCACCGTTTCTATCTCCGGAGCGGTAATTACAGCTCCTCCCCTACTTCATTCTCTGCCCGCAGCTTTTGCTCCTCTCCCTGCCAGATTGTCGTTTCTCTCATTCCCTTGCTATGCGTTTATCCGTATTGATGCATTGAATAATCAATCGGAAATCTTTTTTTACCCTGAAGTTTGAATATTTCGTTTCGATACGCCAAAAGCACTATGAAACGCTCTCCATGAAATTATTAAATCTTAGCCCTATCAATATGGTGTAATCGTATTATTTAGATTATGCCCCGAGTCCGAAAAATCATCGACAATGTTTTTCCATGAAAATGAGTATCGTATCTTTGAGTGTCAGCCAATGGCCGAAGCAACTGATAATTCGGGGAAAAGGATAAAAATTAATACATGAAAAGCGCATGAAGTGGCCTCCCATCTCCGGTCTAGAGCTTTCGGGAGCTCAGCGCTCAGAGACTCTCGTTAGTAAAAATCCAGGGATTTCTGTTACACACAAACCACATAGAATATCTCTCACGCGCTCTCCATCTAGCTGGAAAACGGACGAGAGTATACGGTGGAAAAAAATCTCGACGAACGAATAAGACAAAAGAGCGTGATGAAACAATCAGACCGTGAGAGCACACATATATAGATATATGTCGATACAGGCACGCAGATACCAGCCGGTATAGTATTATCACGAGAGAAGAGAATGGAAAAAAAGAGTAAACCCCCAACCCCCTGTGGAGTTTGATACTCGAATCTCATTCTCCCTCTCTCTCCCTCTCTCTCTCTCTCTCTCTCTCTCTCTCTCTCTCTCTCTCTCTCTCTCTCTCTCTCTGTCTGTTGCGGAGAGCGCACACGATCCATTCCCTGAGGATCCAATCGTCGAATGGAGCCGGATGCAGATCTCTATCTCGAATACCGCTCTCGCGTGTACTCACTCTTCTACGGTCGACTATGTCGGTGAGGGGATGGCGAAAGGCGGGAAGAGGGAAAGGTACTGTGAAGGGAATGGGGTTATGGGTTCGAGAGGGAACGAAGGGTAGATATTGCGGTATACATGGTATTGCGGATACGTTTTCTCGAACGCGCTACGCGACTCTGATGGCCATTATATTCGCTCGTTCGTATATGTACGCTCGTGCATAGATGTATACACATTTATCGACTTGCTGGTAAACAAAAAGGCGTAACCAATACAATTTTAGACGTAAAGTTATGCAGGTTACGTCCTTTTTGTTTGGCTAGCAGTCGATGGATCGATGTAGGCGAGTTATAGCCACAGATCTAGATAAGTGTGAGTGCGCGTATTTATATTTGGTGGCTGTGTATGCGAAATGGGATGGATCGGTAAAGAGAGAAAGCGCGAGAGAGAGAGAGAGAGAGAGAGAGAGAGAGAGAGAGAGAGAGAGAGAGAGAGAGAGAGAGAGAGAGAGAGAGAGAGAGAGAGAGAGAGAGAGATAGACGAGAGAGAGAGAGAGAGAGAGAGAGAGAGAGAGAGATAGACGAGAGAAAGAAAGAAAGAAAGAAAGAGGATGGCTCCAAGCTGCGAGCTTTCCTCTTCTTCCGCGAAGGCTCGTGGGACGAAATGTGTGTGCACCGATGAAAATGGTGTGTCAGTGTGCCTCGATGTACACATACACACACACACATATATATATATATATTTGTATGCATACTCGAGTCGATGCACTCTCGAACGGGTGGAGAGAACTGAATTCGTTTCTCGTGACGTAAAGATTACGCGGTGGACGCGCTCGCTTGCCTTTCGCCCGTGCCTTCGTTGCAACACACTGCACTATACCCCATTTTATACCCTACATACATTCGGATTGCCGTATGTATTTCTTATATAGTATACAGCTAGGTACCATACTATATATGTGTAAACCTCTTTTCTCCATCCCTTCTTCGTTCGAAGCTTATCCCTCTTGCCCATTTTTTCTATATCTGCCTTTTACGTGTTGGATGGCGATATTTCAGCTCGTTTTTCCCTTTTTTTCTATCATTCGCAGCCGATCGTCAACGCCGAATCAATTTGAACTCTTGCGCATTCGTACTATACACGCGACATGCGTACACAAACACTTACGTATATGCAATTTATAGTCGAAAGCGAGGAGCGTTGTAAATAGATAAAAAAGAGAGAGAGAGAGAGAGAGAGAGAGAGAGAGAGAGAGAGAGAGAGAGAGAGAACGAGAGAGAGAGAGAGAGAGCAATGCATAGACCAAGACCATCGAGTTAATTGGTTAGGTTTTATATAGGTATCCATCATGACAAGTATAGATAAGTTAGTTAACGAATGAGTACCCGTGTTCGATCGACGTGAAAGAAAAAAAGTAAATACACGGAGTAAAATCATCTCCGGGTGTGCGGATTTTAATTCTGCTCGGTCCGGAAGATTTATATCCCATTTGCTATCGTCGAATATTTCGGTAAAACGAGAACCAAACTCACGCTGTGCAAGATCAATAATTTATACGTAATTAATTGGCAGCTTTGATCGCAATATTCGTCATTTTTACTGTTCCGAGATTTTATCCATACAGGTATATATCTACTGCCAGTGAGCAAGTGGGCGTAACTCTTATGGTTTCTGTACGCAAAGCGATAGGGCTTGCGTCCTTTTGTTTGCTAGCAGTCGTCGATGTATACCGATATGAGGATGAAATTGCCAGTTTGGCAAAAGTTAAATTTATATTTTACCTCTGCGTCTCGCTCACTGATACGTTGCTAAGGTAGAGATCCTTAATTGGCGAAGTGTTTGTGGGACTCACACTTATTATGCAGGCGATGGAACGGAAGAAATGTGGAAACAGTGGTTTTATTTGTAGAATTCATCGCGTCATTCATCAGCCATTCGAGGCATATTTTATTTATTGCTTTGTTTTTTGGATCTCGCAATTTTTCAATCTGCAGCTGTCTTGTCTATGAAATTTTGTTTTCTTTTTATTATTTAGCAAAATTTGAGGCAAGATATTGCAAAAAACGTTTCGTGTGAAGTAATTCTGAAGAGCAGTTGGTTTTTGTGGAAGCGACGAAAATGATTCCAATATGTCGTTTGTCCTTGAGAAAATGCATTTCTCGTAATCAAAAAAATTGCATTCGTACTCAAATACTCGACTACTCTTACAAAATAGTTTTTATATCGACCACAGATGCAAAAATAATTTTGGAAATAATTTTTGCTTCCTCATAAAAAAAAAAAAGAAATGAAAAAAATAAAATAAATAAATTCATAATTCGGATTTTCAATGGCCATATCTTCAAAGAATTCTAAAATGAGAGAAAAAAAAACATACATTTAAAAAAATGTATTTGCGATCGATAAATTTTGTTCAGTTTGAAATTTTTTTTTTCGACGTAGACGAAATTTTTTTCAATGACATGAAGAGTTATGTGAAAAATGTCTCTCTTCCTCAATGTGCGCATGCAAATAGAAGAATAGCGACGAAAAAGAAATATATATACGTTGTCTCTATGCGGGCTATCACAGTCTGTATTTGCCTGTTTTCGAGCAGTTAACGTCGTTCGTTCTGCGCTATAGTGTATTCAAGTAGTATGCAATCTCGCGGGTCGCATCTTCTTGTTTTCGTCTCTTATTGGCCAAGTTTTCAGACGAGAGGGTCGTATCGTGGGCGCCTCTTGGTATTTTAGCTTCGAGGAGTTGAGCTTTTCTCTCTTTTTCTTTGTTCCCTCGTCTTTCTCGCAACGATATAACATATATATATATATATATATACATAGCTCATCGTCGGGATTCTGTCGAGAAATAAATCGCACTGTGTCCAATATGAATTTCCTATATGCAGTGCACTAGAATTTCAATCCTCTTTAGACATGCTCGCGACAGGAAGAAATGGTATCTCTGTATGTTTGTCAAGCTCCGAGAGAGACAGCCAAATGTCTTTCACAAAGTTGAACATAACCTTATTTTTACTTTGAAATTGCATTTTTTCTTCTTTATTCCAAGTTATAAAGCTCAAAATTTATAAGAATAATATTTGTTTAAATTTAGCTTCACGCATTTTTGGGAATTGCAAAATATTTGTTACTATAAAGCTGCAGAGAGGCAATTGAACAATACAAGTTCTCGTGCCTGGATCAGAATCAGTTTATTTTTATTTTCTTAAAACTATGACTTCTCTATTTTTTGTGTCAATGTGATGGGCGAACGGGTTAAATGAAGTGCGAATGAAGTTAGACTTGAAATATTTTAGACTGATAGTTTATTGGTAAGTTGGTATATTTGGGAGTGCACGTCCAAACTGATTGACTGTTAATGATGAACTGCAGTGCTAATGAGGTGAAGGAAGGAGGGGACTTAATGAGAGTGGAGGGGATGTCGTCAAGACAGAGGAACAAGGCCCGTGGGACCAAGGGCAAACTGGAGCTAAGGTGCTGACGGTTGTGAGATTGACCGGAAAGGAGTATTAGGTTTAGCTGATATGTAAGGTTTAAGCGTGCGAGTAGACTGGTAGCGAGAGTGAAGTTGATGAGCTGGCGTGGGAAAGGAAAAGAGTTTTTTAGGCTATAGGACGGGACCGTTACATCAATTATCCTGTAAACCATCGGACTCATACAAAATTTAGACTTTGTACGTCGCTTCTTTTCATCGTCCTGACGGACATTAAAATAAAAATTCTCGACAATTTTTCGTTCCTTGGGAAAAAAAAGAAAAAAAAGTAAAAATAAGCTCTTCAAAAAAGGAAAAAAAAAAAAAATTGGCAAAGATACAAAAAGTACTCGTGGGGATTAATTTTGGTCTCTCAAGAAAGCCTTTTGAGGGTCGAACGCTCTTGATAAATTTTCTTATCACCAGCGTTCTTTTCAGGTATACGAATATTATCGAAATTTTTGCAACCCACATTCCCTGTGAAACTGATGCAATATTAAAAAAAAAAAAGAAAAAAAATTATAGTTTTCCCTTCGTTCTCCGGAGTTGATCGAGAGGCTGAGGTTCACGCGGTAACGATGTGAGAAGAGGGATATGGTATGTAGTGGTTCTGACTGAAGGAGTCGCGGACCGGGCACGGTTCGCCGCGCAAGCGTCCAAGTGGCACAGTACTTGAAAGTCGACTGTGGAGCTCGAGAGTGAGCTTTCCCGCTCAAAGAGCTCTCGTGGGCTCGTTACGTGTTTTTACTTTGCAACGATGACGACATCGACATCCTCTTTGATGGTTTTTGCTATGTGGCACATGCACGAAACTCCTCACGCCCTGATTAATCGACAATAATTTTCCTTCAACTCAGAGTTTTTTTTATTGATTTTTTTTTTTTTTTTTTTTTTTAACGAATGTAACTGAAGTGCTTGCGCCAGTGCATTGAAAGAAAGGCATTCTTTTAGGCTTCATTTAAAAACCGTTATTCAAGCTTAACCAAAATTATTCCATTCGAATGAAAAGTCTACTTTGTCACGTTGAAAGTGTCCGACCTGATATTACTTGATTGCAACAAAAAACGAAACGTTAACTCGAGCATCAATCATTCGAATCAAAATCCAAATGATTAGTCATTTTTATTTTTCTCATTAGGGGTACTTTTACTCCTTAAAAAAAAAACATTTTTCAAAAATAATATGTGCTCTTCGAGATTCCACAGGATGACATGAAAACGAATTAAAAATTTTTTTTTCCTGAAAGTTCGTGCTTTGTGTTAGCAGAAATTAATTTTTGAAAATTGCATTGTAATGAGATTAATTTAGCAATCCTTGAATCCACTTAGTTTTAACGTAATATTTTTTTCCCCCCAAAATTCTGGCTAACGTAGTGTCAGTTTTCACTTGCCAAACATACAGTTTATGGCAGGGAATGGTAAAAAAAAAGACATATCATCTGTATGACTATATACAAGTATAGCAAAGTAGAAGGCAGCATTTGGAATCATGATAAAAATATTTATACATATTTTTAATAGGTTTACAAGGGGTCTCACGAATGTAATACACAGATGACATACAAAAACTGAGAGGCGCCATGAAATCTATTGCACCGTACTAGCGTCCTTCAGTTTACACAAGATTATATGTATGTATCTATATACATGCTGGCCTACAACTACCATTGGACTCGCGCTAATTTCACATCGCACAAAATTTATAGTCGGGATGTTAAAGCGCTTATTAAGGCCGACGGCATGGGAAAGTATAGTGGTGCTGGGCAAAAGAAGAGAGAGAGAGAGAGAGAGAGAATAGCAGCGAGATCGCGGAGGCCAGTCGAGAGAACACGACCGGTTATACCACGAGCGTTTTGCCGCGAACCCTAAGTTTTCCACCGAAGCCTCCGTAATGACCCCTTTTCTACACAGGCTTCCAAGCAAAACTCTCATATCTCCCCCCTTTTTTTATGTACATACATGTATATGTATATATATATACATATGCGTATATACGTACTCCCCTCTCTTGCGCTCTCATGTTTTCGACTAATTCCCGAATAACTTTCCTAATAAAACACGAGTCTCGTTATAAGGGGAGAGCAACTTTTTGCACGATGCAGTACCCGAGACCTCTCTCTTCCGGTTTCCACCGGAATATATCTATGTACATACTGTACACTTGCTTTTATATGCTTATATATCCAAAGGTACACACCAACACACACCCACACACACACACACACACATGCACACGCCTTCCTATATATATTTTTAGTTATATATATATGCCTAATATGTACATGTAGATAAGTTGGAGTCGCGCCGCCACGTTGGAAGAGACCCTATGGCGGAACAGCTTTTGCCAACAAAATTATACGAGGCAGGCGATTCACGGCCGTCGCGAATATAAGAGTGAGCCTCGTTCGCCCACGCGTTTCAAAAGCCCTTTTCCGAGTAAGTATCTTGGAGGATAAGAGGATCATGATAACGAGAGACAGAGACAGAGGCAGAGACAGAGATAGAAAGCGTGGCAAAGTAAAAGGAGGAACTCGCAGTCTCGACCATAAGCCATCAGAAAAATATGTCTTTATCTTCGTGTTTCTTTGAAACTTTTCCTACCAGATGCTCCACCAGGTTTCTCGTGAAATGCATAATAAGCTCCAGCTTCCCCGCCCCGCCCCTCTAACCATCGTCAAATCTGTGCACTTTTTTCCGGATACGCGATATATATTCTGCAATCTTCCGCGATTTTGTGATTGTAATTTCGGTAAAGCGTGTGGTTCGTGATGCGGAAAACAGATTGGGATACGTGCCCGTGTAATATGGATACGTAAGGCATGTATGAAAGGCTCCATCTGTCGGTGGGTTGCCCTCATAGTCAGCCAGATGGAAATGCGCGGTAGGAGGATGAATAAAAGAGACGACGTCCCGTCGAGAGTGGAGGATCGACGTTTTCCGGTCATAGGCAATTAATCAACGTGACATTTTGACTGGTTATATACTCCGAATCTCGGACGCTCATATTATATACATATGTGACTTCCGTATACCCAATATGACTGTACCGAAGCGCGTTATTCAGGAATATGCCGGGCTCTCTGGGAGCATGCAACATGAATTGCGGAGAGTATGGAGGAATTCGATAGGCTCGTTTCCCGGCTGGTACATTGCATATTATCTCGACTGCATTATCCGGCATGGTGGGAAGCATCTCTGGAGGCTGAGGATTTCCAATACTATTGGAAATGTGTGTGTTGTGTAGGGGAAAGGAGGACGCGGGATTAAGGATAACCGTGGTCATCCGTATTGCAACGAAGTCGTCCCGAAAGTTATAGCCATGAATTATTTCATCCGCGGAATATATCAGTTCTTCGAGTTTTCTTCTCAGCAAAGATTATAATATCGAGATATATTCTGAGGATACGCTTCTTAACACGAGGATACGCGTGAATTCAATGCAGCTATCGAATTCACATGACGATTTGTTCATATCGTTTGGCTTGTGTTTAAACATGTGAAAAGTGAATCATGCCCAAAGGGTGTATTCAATAACGTTTTACGGGTTGTGCAATCTGCGATAAGCCCTTTTGCTTTTTAGAATTCAATCTATCAGACCCTGTGGAACCCGAATACGACTGGACTGGGTAGTTCAATAGGCTGGATTCAACCGCGTTATTGTTCCACCAGTAATATCAGATTGAACGGGATGCAGCTGTAAATACCAGGGAAACGCTGGCAACGCTATAATTTCAATTCAACTCATAGTATTAGGCTCTAATCGTAATATGACATGCGCGTGGGCGCTCTCTCTCTCTCTCTCTCTCGCTCTCTCTCTCTCTCTCTTTCTGGTGGGACCGGAGTCCCGATACTACGTCGATCGACAATAGTAAATTAGCTTTGTGTGGAGTGTTTCTGTAGGTGCAAGCTTTGATAGGCGTCCACGCGGGCTGACGCATAGAAATTAGGTGTATATACTATCTACCGGCGCCGGGTTGGATCAGCATATTGCCAGAGACAGTATGACGACATAGCCCTTTGTGTGTGTGTGTGTGTGTGTGTGTGTGTGTGTGTGTGTGTGTGTGTATGTGTCTGTGTAATTTTGTGTCTCGCTCTTCCTCTGCTTCTTCTCTCTGGTCGGCTATTCCACTCTCACTCTCTTTCTCTCTCTCTCTCTCTCTCTCTCTCTCTCTCTCTCTCTCTCTCTCTCTCTCTCTCCATTCTTTCGTCCTCCATGAAAATTTGCATGATCACTTGCTAGCATAACCGCTTGACTTTACAGGCGAAATATGCCTCTTCGTATAATGAGCATTAAAATGAAACTGCATTGTCAGTTACAAAATACGCGTTATAATAAAAATTCATTTTTATCAAGAATCGCGATCGGCTTTCTTTTTATAGGAGAATCACCTCGACTGATTGATATCTGTTTCCTCTGAATTTTTATATGTATACAAACTATACAACGATTATCGCATAAAACGAGAAAATTAAGCTTTACCACAAATTTATTCAATTGCAGAAAAACTTGATTGTTGAAATAAATATGTTATATTCATTAAATAACATTTCATTATCATTATTATATGTCATAATACGAATATTGAATTTCCCATAGCTAATTGCATGAATTCTTATTCCGACGTGACTACAAAATTATCGTCCTTTCTCTATCATATCCTTTCGCTATACAACTGTGCGAGCATTGTAACATTGTTCACGGAGATAGCGTTGAGGCGCCGTGTGAGGTCTGACTCGCGAACAATCGTACTACTGGGTAGCCACACGATGAATCGCAAGCGAAAAAGAAAGAGAGAGAGAGAGAGAGAGAGAGAGAGAGAGAGAGAGAGAGAGAGAGAGTGCAACGACTCTCTCGAGAACGATACACCGTTGTCGGACAGTAGTGATGGTCCGTAGCGCGTCAGCCGCCCGGAGTCCGAGAGCGTAGGTACCGGGGCCAGGCGAACGTCTGACCTGAAAACGACTTGCACTACTGTCAGCAGTAGGGAGACGCTTGAACGACCTGCCGCTATCGCTATATGGTTTGCAAACGCATACCAGTGCCAGTAGTAACGGATTACGAGTTTCGTAGTATGGCTCTACTGTGCAACTCTTCACGGTCGTACGTATACGTACGGCACACCGCGACCATATATACTATAGCAGTCGCGGGAACGTCGTCGGACCAACGAGAGTCTTTACTACTGTCTAACCGCCAGACGCGCTCGTCTCATAGCGACTCTCACAGCGGGCAAAGTATAGCGAAAGCATCCGGGCGCATAAACCAACAGAAATATCTCAACAATGGCTACACGGAAAATTACTTTTTCACTCCGATTATCTTTACAGATCACTGTGGATCATAATAATCCACTTTTTGGAAAATATTTGGATAAAATTGTATCGAATTTTCTTCCTCCTTTTCATGAAGAGATACAGGCATGATATCGTGGTTTTTTTTTACCCTTAGCCTTTGTGCAAGGTATCAAAGGACAAGGATTTATGTACCCGCAGCAGGACCGATATGCATGAACACAACTGGAGGCTGGGTTTGTCAAGCTCGTGTGGCACATCATACGGGTGATACGAGCATCAGAGGATAGGAAGAGTGCGCGGGACGGTCATGCCGCTGGTATCGTCGTATCGCTAAAGGTATTTCCCGCAGGCTGACTGACGGTGGTAACATAGCTCTTGCGGGTTCAAACTATGATATAGACGGAAGTCGTACGTATAGGGTGAAACATCAAGAAAGATATATAGGTGACCGGTTATCTTTGTTCTTCTGTCGCTGTCGCTGATGCTGACGCGTCAGAGTTCTCGCTCTCGGCCATATAGGAAATTGCGTATGGGATGTTTGTGAATGGTTCTTCCTCGTAGTATTTGTACATATAATATATATCGACTGATAGCGTACAAAAGGGCTTAATTCATAACACTCTACGCATTCATTCGGTTGGGTTACGCTCTTTTGTTTGCTGCTGGATGTGTGTTTGTGTGTGTACAGGTACGAGAGTATAACCGAACGCAGCGGAAGAGAGAAATTCGTGAAAGCGACCAATGAGGGAGAAGAGGGATAACATATTATGTGTGTGTGCGTGCGTGCGTGTGTGTGTGTGTGTGTGTGTGTGTGTGTGTGTGTGTGTGTGTGTGTGTGTGCGTGCGTGCGTGTGTGTGTGCGTGTGTGTGTGTGTGTATATGTGTGTGTGTGTGGTGTGTGTGGAGAGAAGATTTGTAGCGAAGGGAGAGAGGAGCAGATAAAGCTTCGACTGTGGCTGGACGACGGTATAACCGCATGTGGCTGTTCTCCATCGCATGCATTATTGAGCGACGAACGAGCGAGGCTTGTGTAGGATATACTCTGCGAGAGCTTCGAAGATACACGAATGATGGTACCGCACGATTTAGGGGACAAAAGGGAATTATAATCGTATTTTAGGATGGTTCGGAGAGGGAGTTAGGAGAGGAAGAGAGGCTGATTCTCCGTGGTGATGTCGGTTTTGCAATGCATCCGTTGTGTATTCATGGAGAATCAAAATGAGAGAGAGCGAGCGAGAGAGAGAGAGAGAGAGAGAGAGAGAGAGAGAGAGAGAGAGAGAGAGAGAGAGAGAGAGAGAGAGAGAGAGAGACAGTGATAGAGAAATATACGATATAGGGTATTGATTGCCCCCGATCTCCGTTACCCTTACGTCGTAGCAGACAACACAATGTCTCTCTCTCTCTCTCCCTCGACGGATAGTTTGACTGACTCGTGGCAAATTAGAGAAACGTACAGCGTTACCACTCTCTCAACATTAATTTGCACTAGGAAACGCTTTATACGCTAAACCTGTCAGCCTGCCATGACTTCCTTCGGGGAAAAGCGACGCTAACGATCTTTGGCAGGTTAAGGTTACAAATGGTGTTTTTTTTTTTTCGATAATTTCCGGTAAAGACGATAGCGAGAACAAAAGTTTTAGCCCAAGAGACGATTATATTTAAGTAGAATTAAAAAAAAACAATTTGCCGAGTATAGACTGTAAGAACCAAGTGACTTGCTATCATTGCGTCGATGCCTATAAATTTCATTCTAGGGGCTCTGCGCTATACGGTTTGCAAAATTTTACGCGGTAGTAACAACTCACTCATAGGTAAGAAAAAAATTACATAATATTGCTGGAGGAGGGATTGGGAACAACACAAGTGCCACACACTTGTTGATGAGTTGAGCTTTAGAGTTGATGTAGTATCGGAACAGTTATAGCGTTTCGAAGTTGGTTGTTGAGATTGTAGTTTGACCTATCAGCGGGAGTAATTTGATATTTGCTAAATCAATTCATGTGAAAGTTCTATCGATTATCATATCGATCGAGCACGTGTCGTGGGGCTTTCAATAACGGTGTAACTATATAAAACTCGGGGAAAACGCGTATGTAACGTGTATTCTATACACGTTACACGTGTATCAAATTATTTTAACCGCGTCTATCTGGCTGTAAAATAATTGCAAGGATGAACGATTCGTTTCCATATCCCGGTCATTCATTCTATGCTCGACAATAGATTTGTTTCAACTCTCGTAGTTGTTACGTACAACGCAAACACAAATACATTTATATATATGTACTATATCGATTGCCGGAAAACAGAAAGACGTAACTCACGCGATTTCAACACGTAAAGTGATGCTACATGAGCCTGTTCGTTAGCTAAAAGTGTTTCGTATATAAAAATATGTACGTATACTCGATATATATGTATACAGGTATATTGCCGAGTGCATTTTGCGTTTTTTTTTGTTTTGCACATTCTGGATCACATCCCGCGGGCGTGTCGAGCTTATCGACATTTTTCAACGTTGATGCCCTCTCTCGCGTCATGGACGTCGCCCTCGATTCGACGGAGCGTGTACCACCCCCTCTCCCAACCCCTTATCACACCTCGCACTCCGTACTTTCAACTTACACAATCATGCACCCACATACACGTACACACCTCAAACAATCGTTCATAAATCTCTTTCAATCGCTGCTTGATTTTACCTCGCGTCACCGCGCTTTTCCATCGCGGAAAAGCCAAGAGGCAACAGAAAAAGAGAGAGAGAGAGAGAGAGAGAAAGCTCGCGTGAATTGAGAAAGAGAGCGGGAAAAGGGGCTTTGCGAGAGTGAGAAGAAAACTCGCGACTTTTAGAGCACACGAGAGTGCACGCGCTTTGTATGTACATCTTTTTTTGTTCCTTTCCCCTTGCCACCTCGAGCACGGCGCACTCTTTTCCGTTCCCTTTTCCTCATTCTTTCGGCTTTTCACCCCTTTCTGCCCACTCTTCCGCGACTCCACTTCCATTTGGAAAATTCTATAGCTATACCTTCTCTCTGTCTCTCTCTCTTTTTTCTCGGCAACGTTCTCACAGATCCTCTCAACGAAGCAGCGACACATTATATATCTAAAGGTGCATTTTTAATGGATCGTCACGAAGAAGGCACACCGGTGGTTCAACGGCGTGAATGGAAAATTATTCTCGCACGTGGTTTTTGTCTCGATTTCTGTGGCATGTTTTCTGTATAAATTTCTATAAAATGTATATCGCCGAGAAATTTATACATGTATACATATCAAGAGACGCGGAATTTACAAAGATACGTTTTTTTCCCCCCTTTTTTTCACTGAACGCGTATATTTTTGGGTCAGGTGAAATATATTTGCTTGTCGCTATGATATTTTCTCTATGCGCTGCAAAGTTTACGCGTCAAGCAGGTAGGTACGATGTTTTTTTCTATCTGCCATCCGACACTCTCAGCATCAGAGCAACAAACTAACTGGTCTATGTATAATATGTAAAGGGATATCGCGTGTTATGAAAGAAAAGGGCAGAACGGTCATAACTTTATGTGTTGTTAAAACGTAGGGGTTGCACCCTTTTGTTTCGTAGGTGGAAGATGCTTACACGCATATATATATATATATATATATATATATATATATATATGGGGTGTTCGATATCAAATCGAACGGTCGATTTCCCTGACCCCTCAGGATTTTCTCCATATTTCACCTAATTCAAATACGTATTTGAATTAAATCTGAATTTTTTCAGATTTTTCAGAAACAGACTTCTCCCGCGACACCCGTTGCAATAATCAGATTTTTCAGGACAACATAGCTTGAAATGTAGATGTCCTATCAAAAAAGTCCATCACACAAAAGGTTTCCAGTTTTCTTTGAAATTTTCAAAAATCATTTTTTCACATTCTTCATTCACCTCTAGAGGGTACTTTCGATGAGAAATGTACGTAAATAATTCATTACAGAAAAGTAATAAATGATTACGATTATGATTAATAAAATTAAAAAAAAAAATGAATTTTTAATAATTTTTTTTAAGTCAGAATTTTTAGACATTAAAAAAATGTCTAAAAATATCTGAAAGTATAAACTCTGAATACTCGCGGTAAAAATTTCCATAAATTCGGATTATTTATAAGTCTATTCGGAAACTTTCTCTGAGCTAAGAACACTTTATGGCCTGGTTTCACAATCGTCGTTTAATAGTTTAAACTCTGGTTACCCCTATACAAAAAATAAGTAAAAAAAAATTGAATCAGGCTTAAACCACGATTGTGGAAAACCGGTCCTATGAGAATTTTCAAGAAATTCTCAAATAATATATATTTTCAGAAAGTTTCACTCGACATTCCGAAACAGACGAACACTTTCGATGCTCAAACGTTCATTTTTCGCATTTTTTCGGGACATTAGAAATTTACTTTTCAAATTTTTTCAGAAATTATTAAGAAAAATTATATTTCCCAGGCTTGTAACTTCCGAGCCACTTCTCGGCCCATCATGAAATTTACAGACAATCTTTGACATTGAAAAAGACATGCCGTGTACAAATTTCAACCAAATCGATTTTGGCATTTTTCTGTAATAAATGATTCACGAAAATTTCTTATCGAAAGTACACTCCAGAGGTGAATGAAAAATGTGAAAATATAAGTTTTGAAAATTTCAAAGAAAACTGCAAAACTTTCGTATTTGGATTTTTTTGATAGGGCATCAACATCTCTATCTATAGTGTCGCGGGAGAAGTTTGATTCCGAAAAATCTGGAAAAATTCAGGTTTGATTCTGCCGACACGTACTTGAATTAAGTCAGATATGAAAAACATCCATAGGGATCCGGAAAAAAGTCTTGACTTTTCGTTCGTTTTGATATGGAACGCCCCATGTGTATCGTTTCTCGTGGCGTCTGATCTCAGTGAAATAGCGTCTGCACATGCCTATATAGTGAAGGTCACCTCGAGATCACTCGCCCACTCGTACATGCTCAGCCGTTTGCCAGTTAATTAATTCATGAGCTTGGTTCACTGGATAGATACCCGGTGGCCGGGAGCCACGCGTCGTCCTTCCGGCAAGACGAAGATAACGTCAGACTGAAAGTATACTACTCGGTATCTGCCTCTGCGTTTTCGACTCAGTTTTTTATCCCTAACTCCCTAAATCTTTATCCATATGCCGGATTCACTGTGAGAGAAAAGAAAAAAAAAAAAAAAACTGGCAGGAGTGTTTTGCAAACTTTGACCTTTTGCCACGAATCTATACCGATTACACCAATTCCCGTGAACCCTCTTCATTCTCTTTTTCCACCCCAATCTGTCACTCTTTTTCTTCCAAAATGACCTCTCTGCTTCGCGTAAACAAAAAAGTAGGCACGCGCGTATACACAAATTGTTCTTTTTCGTGGAGAGAAATCGTTTTTTTTTTCTTTTTTTTTTCGTGGCGTCGTAATGGACGTTTGTCTTCCAGCTGTGAAGGACAAAGTTTGTAACAAGGGGCAGGGAAACGGAGCCGCAACTCTCGGAGTTTCGTAAACCAAATCTGTTTCGACGCGCGGCGCAACTCCTCTCCTTGGTACGCTCCGACTCTTCATTGTACGAAAGTCGAGTAAACTATATATATATATATATATATATATATATATATATATCTGGATAAACATACAACTTGCATACAAGAACTGGCGTACACGAAGCGTTTTCTCTCCAGTGATTTTTCTCATCGAGATCTGGAGCGTTCGGAATAACTAGAATTATGCCAACGGGCGCATGTGCATTTCCGAAGATTCGTACGAGAAATTAAAGCGGTATATGAGGAAAGTGACGCGCAGCAATATGGCGCGTTCATTTTCCGCCACTCTGCGGCTGCTCGCAAAGTTCTCCAAGAATCAATTAGTCTCGACTCTTCCTCTCTTTCCCAAATTTCGCGTGTCTTTAATTAGATCGTTCGAAGTTTATAACAAGACTTGGTGGGCACATGTTTCTTCACTTCGCTGTTACGATTTGCCAGCAAATTCTCAAAATGGCGCTCTCCTGATTTTCGACAAACACACACACATATGCTCACTTACATCTATGTATATACCTCACATTTATACTGTAGCTCATTATCTCGAATCTGCATAACCAAGAATTTCAGGAACCCAACGAGTTTTGCTATACTCCTCTCCGCTACATTGTCTCATAATTCCCTACTCTTGCTCTCCCACGCTGCTACCTCAGCGGATCTCTTGTTCTTCTTCTTCTTCATCGGCTTGTATATTTCTTGTTCAACCCGGGTAACCACAACCCTGTAGGATTCCAGCTTCTCCTCGCCGCTAACTCGGAGAAACTCTTCAAATTCCTAGACCATGTACATATTATACATACGTTTGTATATATATAGACGTAGCATATATGTATGAGCTAGAATCTGGCTGAGGAGAAGTGCCCAACGGGATGAAAGAGCAAGATAAGGTAGCCTTCTCTTGTTCGTCAGCGCGACTCACCGACATTGCCTCGTGGTTACAAGGCAGCGAAGAACAGCGGTAGTTTATAAACATATATATTCAGTAGAGAGAGAGAGAGAGAGAGAGAGAGAGAGAGAGAGAGAGAGAGAGAGCAGTGTTTTCGTTGCGTGGCTCAAGGTATTAAATTCAAGCGAGCAAGCACATTGCCCGGGAGATATAGGTGCATCTTTCCCTGACTACATCGTCGGCCATCAAATGAAATGGCGTAGCCAATGAAACTTTACACGCAAAATCACGTAGGTCATGCCTTTCTGGTTTTCATCAGTCGATATATCTAGATATATAGTGCAAGCGTATAGTCATCTACCTTCATACAGGGAGGGAATCACCACGCGAGTCTTTTTTTTGTTGTTGTTCATCCCTCTCGCACAGCCTTGGTACTGTATCGCGATGTAATAAAAGTAAATCACCCTACCGACACGTACTCAATCTTCGTCCTCTTTAGCCCCTCGTCGGTCACACGCCACTCGCTTCTCCATCCCTCTCGTCCCTATCTCTCGTGCTCGGGCTTTCCCCTTGTAAATTTAATTAAAAAGCTATATACGCATCGCGTTGAGCGGAGACCACCGCGGGAGCTCGTCGAATTATGTTTCATATGCGAGCGTGTAACGGGATCTTTGCACTTACTTTTTTCTCACTTATTCGCATCTCGTCACCTTCTCCCGCTATCCCCACTCTTCGCACTTTGCTCCAAAATTTTCTGACACTATCGTGCTCGACGTTTATAATTAACGCAGATAAAGAGAGAGATCGATTCATTAAATCAGATCGAGATAGATTGATTGGGTTTATTATGCCTTGGCATGCATTTGTCGATTGACCAGTTCAGAACGAGAGAGAGAGAGAGAGAGAGAGAGAGAGAGTCAAATTTAATCGGGAAAAAATGAAAAAAGCTGCGCTTTAAATTCTGCCTCTTTCTCTTTATCTTTTTGGCTCTCCTGCAAGTGGTTGTTTCTTTATCCGTAACTTTTGGTCCGCGATCCACGAGAATTTGGTACCAGACGAGCCGCGTAAGAAGAAAGTAGAATTGTGTAGGCAGCCATGCAAGGGGGTTTTAAGAGCAGAACAGGAAGAGAGAGAGAGAGAGAGAGAGAGAGAGAGAGAGAGAGAGAGAGAGAGAGAGAGAGGGACGACTTACCACGGCGTTTATTTACTGTTTAACTTTGAATCTGTTGAAAGGCTCTTATTACTGTACATACGGGATCCTTTTTCTATCTCTCTCTCGTTCGTTTCGAGAGATGGCGTGTACGAGCTTTCCGTTACACTTTTAAAATCTTCTTCTCTTCCCCCAATTCTGTGCAACGAACTTTCTAATGAGCGATTCCAAGTTTGCGGAGGATAGTTGATTTTTTATTGCCCGGCTTCTCCTTTCGAAGAGGCTCGCTGATCTCCTCCATTTTCTCTTCACTGCTTTTTCTTCTTTCTTTTATTTTTTTTCTTCTATCTATTCACCATCGCCCACAGCTATCTTCGCTCTTCTACGCCCTATTTTTCTCCCCCTTTTTCCCGTCTTCTTCTCGGCAAAAAAGTCACGGTCGCGAAACGAGTCAAAGAGTTGAGAGGCGCTTGTACCGGTGCAGCGTGGTACTCGAGAGGTGAAAGAGGTAAGGAGGTGCGCTTCAGAGAGCATATATGCAGTTTGAGAGACCCACAGAGAGAAATAGAGAGAGAGAGAGAGAGAGAGAGAGAGAGAGAGAGAGAGAGAGAGAGAGAGAGAGAGAGAGAGAGAAAGAGAGAGAGAGTGACTGAGAGGGAACACGAGTTGTACTTTTCGACGTGCTGACTCTCTAGCCGTAGACGCGAAGAGTTAGTTCTCTCATGGCGCGTCGATGGCTAATGGGAAAATAGAGAAGCAGGCTTTACTCTCGTTCTACTTTGCGGAGAGTCACTAGACAACTTTTCAGTCGAATAACTTTCTTTCTCTCTCTCTCTCTCTCTCTTTCTCTATATCTCTATATCTCTTTCACTTCATTCCTCAATCAATCTCACTATTTCTCTCTCTCTATCTCTCTCTCTCTGTTTATCCTTCTCCAGCGTTCACTAACAGAATTACAGTTCGATGTACACTGCTGTCTGAGTAAACTAACGGCCGTTGCACTCGACAAATACGAACGAAAACGAGATCCATGTTATAAATATAAATGCAATCTTTTGAGACATTCAAACTCTTCGGTTTCGCGGTTATGTTTTATTTATTTTCGATGCCAGCCTGCTTAGCCAGTATCGCGATAGCAAGTTTGCACATTATTTTACGATATTAAACGGGATATATGTTCAAATAGATCCAGTACATTTTCACGTGTATATGAAAAGCTTTGTGATCGAATTGTCGATACTGAATGGATATACTGTAAATGTGAGTTACGTTTTTTCGTTTGCATACCAATCGATACAGGTAAATATTTACCATTACGTGATTCAACTAACGCGAAATTTACTCCGTCATTAGTCTGGTTATCTGTCTTCATCGTGATCACTGGGGAAGAGGGGGTTCATTCTCGGCTTTGTGGAAGTTCACACATATGCGATATACGTTTCCATCGCGTATATATCATAACACATAGATATCCGCGCTAACTACATATTGATTGATGCAATTATATCCGATTCCTTCTCTCGAGGCTCTTCTCATGCGTATGTATACTATGTATCCTATAGATATGTGCGTCTGTCTGGCACCATACGGTATAAAGTATTTCTAGCTTTGCAGGTTTTTAAAATTATAGGAGCGAGGGAGGAAGCATTTTAATAGCCACGAAAAATTCGAGAGACGGCCCAAGCAAATCTGCTCTTTCGGTACTTCTATCTAGTATAAATTCATTGTGAAAATAGGATAGACGTACCCAGTTGTGGCCACTTTAAGCACTTTTAGAACATTCATTTCGAACAGTGTTCACATTATTGCAAATTCAGAACTGAAAAAGTCATCGATATAGCTGAAAAGGTACACAGAATCGAATATTGTTATCATTTAAAACCTTTTCTGATCATGACAAATAAGAAAATAGGAAATTATCTTGTATAGCTGTCATTTTCACAATTTGTAGCCACAATTGTACTACTTTATGGTCATCCGAAGTACCAGTTGTGGGGCCTCCAAACTTTGAATTGGGAAACGGATGCGCTACAAACGAAAGGTGGGAGTATTGGACAATCAGAGACGGCAGATTCGAGTTAAAAATAGTTATTTATTTGCGTAATAAAAATATTACCGAAGTGGTTATAAGTGTGCTCTATTTGTAACCATAACCTGGCCACAAATACAACAATCGAATTTTCAATGTACAACTTTCTGCTACCGGGTATTTTTCAGGTATTTTAGCTGGTATGTCAGTTTTTTGTGATTCTAACCCGAAAAATGAGCTTTAACTGATTAAATATAAATTTCTGATGGGGTGGAATGACTTTGGATATGAGAAACAGTAGTCTTCTTACCCCGAGATCCGTTAACTCTTGTGACATGGAAACTACACAAACCGCTCAGCGTTGACACATTTCGTTATATTTCGTTGAAATAAATTAGCAGATATTCGATAAAGCAATCGATAATGGGGCGGAAGCATCACGAATATCGAAATATTATGCTCGATAAAGTGAACGCAGCCTTGAAACTTTAGAAAAATTCGAGGGAAATGCGAAGTGGCCACAAACGGCACAGTGGCCAAAACTGGTACGTCGACCCTCTATTTGTCAGAAATAATGGATTTTATATCGATGAAGTTTGTCGTAAAGTAAACCGTCCAATAATTACAACAAAAAAAAGGGCAAAATATATTTATAATTTTACGTCGATCAGTATAATTTAAGCCCGCTACGTCGCGTCATATACGTGAACATCGAAGCGCAAGAATATCCCAAATTTGCATGGATTTTTTATATGTTTCTCCAGTCGTTCAGTGTACGATCTTCGTTATCGCGAGCTCAACGTTCTCCCGCGTTCTGTATCCCGCGGACTTTTACTTAATATATGTTAGACTCTGGCACGTAAGGCACGAGTCGTATCTTCCTGTCGCCGGAGGGAAACGCGTTGGCGACCAAGCTGAGGGAGGGTTCACTCGCTTCAAACTAACTCCCTCTATGCACATATATAGATACACTATATATGCGCGTGGATGCATATAGATTCTTGGCAAGCAAATATCTCAACGGCATGTACAATCAAAGCTCATCAAAGTGTGCGTGTGTGTTTGTGTGTGTGTGTGTGTGTGTGAGAGAGAAATGGGAACGAGAAATACGGGACTGTAGTACGCAGCTATACATATTCAAGGGGTCAAAACGGTACGAGAAGGCTCGATGTCGTCTCAGCACGCGCCCTTTCCCTCTCTGCTATCTCTGTGGCAAACATCCACGTCTAATACACATCTATCTGTACACAGAATGTTAGAAGCACTGCACGAAACGGCCTTATTCGTATAATTTCGCGTAATAAGTCCGTGTTGGTACGCCCTTTTGTTTCATCGATATACTCCGGTACATTTGTATGCACACATATATATATATATATACATATATAAGGGGATCTGTATAGATGCACAGGAGTGTGCAGTGAGGGGGTAGGGTCCAAAATGAAATTCTCCGATATACCTGTACATATATATATTGGGTATTCCATGCCAAATCGACCAGGGGTTGACCCTCATCATTAAAAAAAAATTTGTACATTTTTGTTCGATTTTGTCTCACTTGACAAAACCTGAAAAAATGTAAAAAAATTTTTTACCGCTATGCTAACTAGCTATGAGGGGTGTGGAATTGCTCAAAATTTAAAAATATACTCCCAAATTTAAAAATCCATATGTTATGCCAGATTTATGGAAAAGAAATTTCGTGCTGCTATCTTTTGATTTTCTTTGGTTTTTGACGGTTTGAAGAATTTTTAATGTCCTACTATAGCCATTAATCCTCCATTACTTTCAGCATTTGTGGAATATTATGAGACAAAACGGGATGTATTCGAGGTCGAAAGAAAAAATTTTCGACAGAATTTTTTTTATCAATTCTAATTGTTTATAAAAAATTGCCAACAATTTTTACGCCGTGAAATTTTTTTCTTCAATACCATTTTCGGCACGAAAAGTTACCGAGATTGATTAACTTTTCTTTTAAATACTTTTATGAGAAACAATTATTTTTAATGACACTCATTCGCTCATGTGGCTGACGTGTCTCAGCGATAAAATTTAGAGTCAAGTTTCAGAATAATAAACAGAATCAAGAAATGACTTCTTACATCTTCAAAAAATTATTTTCAGTTATAACATACCACGTAAATTACTAATCATTATGGTTTGTGCTCCGTTTTTCCGAGTCCGCCATGGTGGTAGAAGCGGTTGCATTTTTAACATAACAATCATTGAGTCAGTTATTTATAATACTAATTTGAATGTAAACTTGATTGACTTTATTTTCTGAAATTTTCACGGACATCATCTGTCGATATTAAAAAAAAAAAAATTCACAACGTAAAAATTGTTCGTAATTTTTTATAAGCAATTAGAATTGATGAATAAAAAAAGAAAATTCTGTCAAAATTTTTTTTTCTTTCGTTTCGTCTCATAATTTTGCACTAACGCTGAAAGTAATTGAGGATTAATGGCTATTCGCTCTGTACGCAACTTACCATGACCCATACCATGACAAAAGTCATGCCCATACCATGCCCATACAAACGTACAGAATATTTAGAAAAAATGTGATATCTGAATCATTAACATAATATTTTTTTTTTAATAAATCATTATATTGTCACAAATAGTGCTATATATTGTAGAATTACTTTATAGTTGGAGAATATATTAGTTAACCAATATTGAGTGGAAAAACCGTCATTGTCATGGCAAGTGACAGGCTGGATGTTGCGATGAGGACAAGGTTTCAAAGCATCACACATGAAATTCCATTAAATTCCCAAGGCATATTAGTTAAGGATGAAGCTCTTGCGGAGTTTCACGTGAGATGGGTGAAGGAGTTGAAATTACCCAATGTTTTGGGGTTAATTAGGTGCAGTGTCATCAGGCATACCAGTATCACATTGCCACCGTATAAAGTACAAGTGAAAGTAAGTATCATAAAGAATATAAAATGTTGCTCGGTTACCTCTAACCAAATTCAAAGTATAGTGATAAATATAATTGGTTCTTGCTCTGCAGTACCTTATAAATATAACCTTAAAGCGAGGCGTTGGGTCAACGAAATCTCAAAAAAATTCTAAACCATTTTTCTGGTAGACGGTTTGATGGAATAAAAAAAAGAATAGTGGGGTCCTTTACGTAATTGATAGACGCAAAATGCCCCTCTATTTTTTTTTTTTTTTTTTCGATTTCAGTACGTAACTTATGTGTCAACAACACCAATATGTTATAGATTTTGATCAAAGACGTCAAGTCCAGCGGAAATATGTAAAAATCACTATTTGAATTCGCCCTAGTACACTGCCACACCTTATCACTGAGCAACTATAATATTTTTTTTTTGCCTTGGAATTCATATTTTTTAAATTATTCATAGCAATAATATATATGTATACGTACTAATGTACTGTTCCATATACAGGGTGTCCCATTTTAAAAAATGCAGCCGAATATCTCGGAAAGTATTGGTTGCAGAGAAAAATATTTCAGATCAAAGTTGTTTGGTTTCGAGGGGGACAGATTCTGATGATATTGGCTTTTTTGTAGGTGGAGGCGTTAAGGTGATATGAAGGTCAACTTTTGTTTTTTAAATGGAATCATGTATATATTATTGATTCATCAGATCGGGCGTTAAATTTTACATCAAAAAGCACTGCTGAACTGATGTCCTAACATGAACGGTTCGGTAGATATTTCATTTTTCTCAAAATAAGTTTGTGAGCGTTCATGTTTCGGTTGATGTATGCACGATCAACCTTCAAGCATTGACAAGATGCTCGAACACATTACCTTCTTGGTTGATACACAATTGCAGCCTATTTTCGAAACTTTCAACCGTTTTGAGAAGGACAATTCTCGGAATACTTCTACAGGCATTACGTATACGGTTTTTCATATTCTCAGAATCCTGGTTTGTTTACCTTTATCAACTACGGTGCTTCCTAAGACAGTTTGAGAAATACTTACAAGCTGTAACGACGTGGTAGTTTAACCATTTGATAGTGCGTATTACCAAGATAAATTTCGCGTACCGAGCTTGAAAATGGAAGACTACACTGGAAGTGAAATCGTAGATATTTTACTGGTGCTTGGTGAATCTCGACATAACTTTAGGGGGGCAGAACGACTCTATCGTCAAAGATTTCCCAATAGAGCTCATCATCCCAATGACTCTGTGATCAGATCGATAGAAATTCGTGAACGACGTCGTGTAACTAAAAGAGCACGACGACGTAGAAATGTTGCAGATTGCGACAATCCGAGAGTCCTAGCTGTATTGGCAATGGTGCACCTAGAGCCACACATAAGTACAAGAGAAATTCAAAGACGACTGGGTATTCCGCGCAATACAGCAAGCAGAATCTTGCGAAATCATCGTTTCCATCCGTACCATATCACTATGACCCAAGCACTGAACGATGATGATTTGCCTTTAAGAGTGGCATTCTGTCTTTGGGCTCAGCGAAAAATCCGGATTTCTCCAGACTTTTTCCAATACGTACTATTTAGTGACGAAGCTACGTTCCACAATACCGGTCAGTTGAATCGTCATAACTGCCATTATTGGTCGAACGTAAATCCTCACTGGTATCGTCAAGTAGACTTCCAGCACCGTTGGAGTCTCAATGTCTGGTGTGGGATAATCAACGGTTACTTGGTGGGTCCATTCTTTTTCCCCGATGGCAGACTTAATAGCGCCGGATACCTGAGATTCCTGCGTGATGAATTGCCGATATTATTGGAACATCTTGATCTGGATACCAGATACCGGATGTGGTATCAACACGATGGAGCGCCAGCCCATTGGGGTGTGATTGTTCGTAATCATCTGAACGCTACTTTTCAACATCACTGGATCGGTCGCGGTGGACCTGTCTCGTGGCCTGCAAGATCTCCTGATCTTACCTCCCCAGACTTCTTTCTTTGGGGATTAATAAAAAATACAGTTTTTGCAACGGAGCCAACCACTGCAGAAGATATGAAAAACCGTATACGTAATGCCTGTAGAAGTATTCCGAGAATTGTCCTTCTCAAAACGGTTGAAAGTTTCGAAAATAGGCTGCAATTGTGTATCAACCAAGAAGGTAATGTGTTCGAGCATCTTGTCAATGCTTGAAGGTTGATCGTGCATACATCAACCGAAACATGAACGCTCACAAACTTATTTTGAGAAAAATGAAATATCTACCGAACCGTTCATGTTAGGACATCAGTTCAGCAGTGCTTTTTGATGTAAAATTTAACGCCCGATCTGATGAATCAATAATAAATACATGATTCCATTTAAAAAACAAAAGTTGACCTTCATATCACCTTAACGCCTCCACCTACAAAAAAGCCAATATCATCAGAATCTGTCCCCCTCGAAACCAAACAACTTTGATCTGAAATATTTTTCTCTGCAACCAATACTTTCCGAGATATTCGGCTGCATTTTTTAAAATGGGACACCCTGTATACGCGAAAAGCCAAAGAGTTATTCCCGAGCTGGCCACGGGGGCGCTTGTGTTGCGTTTCGGGATTGCATATACGGAGCAAATTATATAGGATTTTAAAAATATTTAAAACCATGAAAAACCATAGATAATCAAGAGATACCACCATGAAATTCGTTATCCACAAATCTGGCATGAAATATGAATTTTTAAAATAATTTTCCGATTTTCACATTTGGGAGTATTTTTTTCAAAATTCTGAGCTGTTTCTATCCCCAATAGTTTATTAGCATGGTGGTAAAAAAATTTTTTTTAAATTTTTTTCACGTTTTCTCAGACGGAAAAATTGAAAAAAAATATATATATATATTTTTTGATAGTGAGGATCAACCCCTGGCTGGTTCGGCGTGAAATACACCATATATACCAAACTAACGCAGCTTCGCCATTCTCACCAGCGTGAATGTTACACACTGTGCATATCCTATAGTCTGTTTCTATACCTAGTCCGTTAGGTGCATGCGTGTATACACGAAATCAATTATATAGGTTGCTGAAGATCATAAGGACGGATCTAGTGCGGATAAGCATGAACTTGATATCCTCCTAGCGTCAGGGCATCGATATATACGCACGAGCGCACAGGTATATTTACATGTACGCCTGGCCTGGATTGTACATAGACACCCGAGTGTTCGGGATACACCGCATACATAGACAAAGCAAGAGAGTGACCGAGCATGAATGAGAGAGAGAGAGTGAGTGAGTGGGTGAGTGAGTGAGTGAGTGAGTGAGTGAGTGAGCACATCCCCGTTTGCCTTCCCGTATACACACACTCGACGGGAACAACGGATTCCGCATCCGTACAGGATATACGCGTATACACGAACGACAGACCGAAGCCCATCAATTTCCCATTCAATTCGGAATCATCCCTCCCGCACTCCCATTCCCGCTCCGTTGCTCCCTTTGCCTCATTCGCAAGTTTCCCTATCCACATCGCCGTTGACCAACCAACCCACCTTCACCGTCCATGAGAGCCGCTGCGGCGCGCATCTCTCTGGGCAATCTCTCTCGCGTATAAGCACATCCCGGAATTCTGCTGTCTCAACCATGTTCGCTAAACACATACGTATCTGCATATAGATATATATACATTGAGGGTCTTCCGTCAAGGCGTTCTCACTGCTCTCCATCGTCTTGACGGTTCTCCAGCTTTACCTATATATAGATACGTCCGCGCGACGATGATGTATCGAGATGATAATCGAGTGTGCATATATTTGTCTGTACCGAGAGAACCAGGGCTTGAGATCCCTTCGAATTTCAATGCATCGACCGACAAAGTTGCCGTCTAAAAGTGGAAGAACGTTAACCTTTCTTCGGGCCTGAATTTTCAGCAAGATTTTCCCTTTTTTCTTGTAAAAATTCTGGCAGAAAGGATCATATATAGAATCATAAACGTCCCGAACAATTGCGAAACTCAGTTATCGCAATTCGGAATATTTTTAGCGGAACGCATCTCGACGTTCGAGTTGATCAATTATATCGACGATATAGTTATTATCGCCATGAAACGTAAGGTAAACGTCCCAATAGCCGGACGTTTACCTCATATATTCCCTAAGTATTCGAGAAAGAGTTTTAAATCCCGTATCGATCATTCTTCAATTCTCGTCTTTCGTTGAAACAAACAGGATGAAGCGATTTTCGAGGAGAAGAGATTGCGCTTTACTCGCATCTACGACGGCAGTGTGGGTATAGTGTTACCGGAGATGTCTCTGGTGTTACGTAATGAAGTTTTCGTAAACGTCGATTATGCCGGTTGACCGCGAACTCAAACTCGTCTAGGCACAGGTCTCTGTTTCTCGAACGCTGTTAAACTTCCATCTAATGTATCACCTTGTCTGTAAAGTAGTTTCTCGAGTGCTTGCTCGCAAGATAGGTGCGAGAATTTCCATAGCCTGCTTCAGGGCAACAGCATTCGCTATTATCCTTCTCTCTATTCTCCACACCATTCTCTTTCCTCTCTCTCTCTCTCTCTCTCTCTCTCTCTCTCTCGCTTGAGGGAACTTGTCCCAGGGCGCAAAATAAATATCGCTTTCTCTCTCTCTGCCCTTTCGCCCCTTCTCATTCTTTTATCTATATCTATAGGGTAGACTTACCAGTTGTGGCCACTTGAAACATTTTCGAACATTCATTTACGAACAGTGTTCACGTTATTGCAAGTTTAGGACTGAAAAAGTGATCGATATAACCTAAAAGGTACACAGAATCGAATTGTTATCATTTAAAACTTTTTCTAATCATGATAAATAAAAAAAAAAGGAAATTTTCTTGTAGCTGTCACTTTCACTGTTCGTGGCCACAATTGTACTACTTTTGGTCATCCGAAATACCAGTTGTGGGGCCACCAAAAGCTTTGAATTGGGATACGGATGCGCTACAAACGATAGGTGGAAGTATTGGACAATCAGTGACGGCAGATTCAAGTTAAAAATTATTATTCATTTTCATCATAAGCATATTACTGAAGTGGAATAAGTGTGCTCTATTTGTGGCCATAAGCTGCCCACAAACCACAAATACAACATTCGCATTTTGAATGTACCACTTTTCTGCGACCGGGTATTTTTCAGATATTTTAGCTGTTATGTCAGTTTTTTTTGTGATTCTAACCCGAAAAATGAGCTTTAACTGATAATATATAAATTTTTGATGGGGCGGAATGACTTTAGATACGAGAAACCGTGGACTTCTTACCTCGGAATCCTCTAACACTTCTGACAAGATAACTACACAAGCCGCTCAGCATTGACACATTTCGTCATATTTCGTTGAAATAAATTAGCAGATATTCAATAAAGCAATTAAAGGTGGCGCGAAAATATCTCGAATATCGAAATACTACGCTCGATGAAATGAAGACAGCCTTGAAACTTAAAAAAATTCGAGGGAAATACGGAATGGCCACAAATAGTACAATGGCCACAACTGGTACGTCTACCCTACTGTAACAAAGAGAAAGAGAGAGAGAGAGAGAGAGAGAGAGAGAGAATATCAGACAGCAAGGAGAGCGTTCACATCTCACCCTCCCTCGCTATCAGCATTACTGTTTGAACGTCCGATCTCATGAGCCACGTAAACTTCTCATTACTGAAGTGTCCTTGTATAGCCAGGTCCGCTGTATAGCCATAGCCAAAACGGGACAGTGAACAAGGGCGCTTCATAGAACGGACAGGAGTGAGAGAGCTCTGACCCCGCGACAAGACGAAGGAGATATAGTAATGCGTATTATGCGAGCAGCGACTTGCTGGCCGGCTACTACGTAGACACACACACACACACACACACACACACACACACATCCTGTAGTAGACCCTTCGTGTTCTATATCCAACTCTCTCACGGTAATATAACGTGTTGCTAGCGGGGCTAGAGCGCGGGGGGCTTATCGCGAGCTTGCAGCGAGAGGACGACGCCATCGCGTGAGTTTATCGACTTCGCGCGCGCGCGCGCGCGCGCGCAAGCTTTCACCACCCCTTACAGCTCGAAGGTCTATAACGCCGTGGCGTTTGCTTCTCTGGCGTTTCTCAAACCACCCTCGGGATCTTCTAGCCCCATCGGCTAAGATGGCACGTTAGGATATGTTCAACGCTATATAGATATCCTATGTATATATACCAATGTATACATTCACTGTATACTCGATATATAATATGAGGCATTTCATGTCAGATGAGCCACCTGTTATTTCAAAGTCCATTTTTTTTTGTCGGAACAACGGATATGATTTTGTGAAACGAAAAGATATCATCCGTGAATGCATTTTTGACGAGTTAATCTGACACTCGGGCTATCCTAGGCCATTTACAGAACCAAAAAATTTTAAGGAATTGAATGAAAAAAAAAAATAAAAACAATCTTTCTCAATATGCACTGATCCCGCGATGATCGTCGACCGGGACTTGAGAGTGGGAAGCTGAGCGCGTGTCTACTTTGATCAACTTCGAAACTAACTATGGTTTGGGTATTATTAGTTTCAATGGAGCAACCCGATCAGCGATGTTGATGGTTATATGCAGTGAAACTGAGTCTCCGTTCTTCTCTTCGAACCAAATTCCGGGGCAACAATTTGTTTCGAAATCTTGTTTAAAGTACATATATTTACCCAACGTATGATCGTTGACCGAAGAAGGTCACATATTTTGTAAATCATTGCGCTCCTGATCGATAAATTTTTGTTTAAATTGAAAGATCTCGACCCCATGAAACGGAAGAGAGTACACGCGATGTCTATGAAACGAAAAATATTCTATAGGCTTCGATCAATTTTTCGTTTCATAGAGCTTAAGGGTAGAGTCACCTATTTTTCGGTAATTTTCAGGTGTATTATCAGGAATTTTTGTAGAGAAAATTTGCGTGTCCATCGCAATGAAACTGCGTGAATATTTTTGTTGATATCATTAAATAATGCAGGAATTTTTTTTTTTGTCATACAATATTGAATCCTTAATGTATTAGTGCGAGCCACGCTGTAGGACTGCTGCTTTGCAACTTAGGACCGCGATATCTCAGCAACCAATCAACGGATTGACTTTAAATTTGGAATGCGTATTAAGAGCACATCTTGTCCGGACTGCGGACAACGTTTAAATTTAAAAATTTCCATTTGTACAGGAATAGTAAGTTTTACGAAGAAATAATAAATTCGAATGTTTTAGAAATTGTGCCACCATTTTTTAAAAGAAAAAGAAAAAAAAAACGATCGAAGTTCAGACGATAGAGACAAGTATTTTGATTAGAGATATCCCTGGATTTTTTTTTCCGATAATTAGAACAGTCTCGATCGTGGTCCAAATCGTAAAGCAGCAGTCCTACAGCGCAGCTCGCATCGCCTCAGGAATTCAATATTGTTTGACAACAAAATTCCTGCATTATGCAATGATATCAATGAAAATATTCACGCAGTTTCACTGCGACGGACACAAAAATTTTCTTTACAAAAATTCCTGATAATAGACCTGAAAATGACCGAAAAATAGGCAACTCTACCCTTAAGAAGGTTCACCAGATAGAGCAAAATGCACAGAAGAATCTAAATTTTTATATTACGTATCACTACTATACTGTAGTAATGTGTCTGAATTATTTGGGAATTTTTACCTGAACCATATTCACATGAAAATTGAGTGTCTGACGAGACTCTTTTAACACGCGCTCTTACGACATAAGCAGAAATCGCAATTTTTGCCCTTTTGTAACTCCGGAGAAAATGTAAAGAACATTTTTGAATAATATTATTTCAGTACAGTATAGATGAATAAAGTGTAGCATGATAATTGTGTACTTGATTTATAAATACTATCAGTGCTGGGCAGTATTTCAAGTATCGATATACTGGAATTACAGTACTTGAAGTGCAAAGTACTTTGAAAGTATTTCGAGTATTGTACTTAAATTTCAAAGGACTCGTCCTGTACTTCAATTATTTATATATATACTTAAATTTTCAATTACGTGTTATGTACTCAAAGTATTTGAAATTAAAGTTTCAAGTACTTTCCTGTATTTCAAGTACTTTTTCAAGTACCAAGCATGAGGTACTTTTGAATACGTCCTGCTAATGGTTGCATGTATAACGCCTTTGAGTATACAATTGAGGAAAGTTCTGCGCCATCTTTGGTTAAGATCGTAAGGAATGACCGCGTTCAAAGACTCAAGCTACGGTAGTTACGATCAATATTTCCCCGGAAATGAGAAGGAATGCAAAGATATGCCAAGGAAATTTCGTCCAGGGAGATTAAGTCCGGGAAAATTTTTTCCAGGGAGATTAAGTCCGGACACCTGAAAACTTGATATTACCGTTGTATAGTTGGTCGATGATTCTACATGAATTGTCTCATATATCGATACTTGTTCCAGCATCAACTGCAGCCTCGCGGCATATATATTTTCGATAGTCTAGAAGGGTCCAAGGATTACGAAGAGATGCTTAAATTCCAATTCCTCAGAAGCCAAAGGGCGTATCACGTGTGACTTTAACGGTTGAATTATATTGGGTAAGCCCTTTCACCACTCGCTTCGTATCACTCGGTGCTTGTAAGCTTTGTATCTCTCGATATGCGTGTGTGTGTGTGTGTGTGTGTGTGTGTGTGAATGTGTGTGTTATTTATAGACATGCAGGTATAACCATATAGGAAGCCATCGAAATCCTATGACGTTTGCTAAGGCTGGAGAACGTGACGACGCGACTGTGGGAAAATGCGATTTTCACTAGACTGCTGATAATACGTTTGGCTCTTCTAAAGCCGTGGATTATATTTCGAGTATAACGCCTTCTCTCTCTCTCTCTCTCTCTCTCTCGCTCTCTCTCTCTCTCTCTCTCTCTCTCTCTCTCTCTCTCTCTCTCTCTCTCTCTCTCTCTCTCTCTTCTCTCTTTCTCTCTCTACCTATCTATCTACCTTTCTCGCGAGCACCTCTTCCGCATTGAATATGCTCGCTCGATTGGTCCCAAGATACCGCGCTTCGCCAACGACGACGACGACACGTCTTTCTTCCGTTGCCTCACTACCAAACCAAGAGAAATAATCCTCTCGAATTTGAATAGCGCCCTTTCCCGAAGCCGGAAAATCATCGTATATATGTATAAACCCGTGTGCAACTGGATAAAGGGTTGGGTAACGATGTGAGAGGATACAGGCAACCCATTGAATATATGCTACGCTTCATGTATCTCGAGGATTTCGCGTATGTTGTATATCTCGTCTGTCGTGCGTTATTTGAATATTATCGGATTGCGAAAGGGAGTAAAGAAAAGTGCACGCATTTTGAATTTGTAGATGCTGCGTGGCATGGTAATGTGGGAAAAAGCGCGAGGATCATGAACGATACGGGCGACGTGTATGAACGGACTCAATATGTTTTTTTTTTTTTTTTTTTTTTATGAAGAATTTGTTTTCAGTCGTAGGGAAGGAAGAGAAAATTAATCGGGTGCCACGTGACTTTCGATTTCATATATATAGAGTAAGCGTAGACCAGTTGTGGCCACTTTAAGCATTTTTCGAACATTCATTTACGAACAGTGTTCACATTATAGCAAATTCATAATTGAAAAAGTGATCGATGTAACCTAAAAGGTACACAAAATCGAATTGCTATCATTGAAAAACTTTTCTGATCATGATAAATAAGAAAATAGGAAATTATCTTGTAGCTGTCATTTTCACCATTTGTGGCCACGATTGTACTACTTTTGGTCATCCGAAGTACCAGGTTGTGGCCACCAAGCTTTGAATTGGGATTGGCCATGAGCTGGCCACAAATGAAACAATCGAATTTTTGAATGTACCACTTTTGGCCACGGCGTATTTTTCAGATATTTTAGCTGATATGTCAGTTTTTTTTTTTGTGATTCGAACCCGAAAAAGCAGCTTTAACGGATAAAATATTAATTTTTGATGGGGCGGAATGACTTTAGACAATGAGAAACCGTAGTCTCATCATCTCGGGATCCCTAACACTTCTGACAAGAAAACTGCACAAACCGCTCAGCGTTGACACATTTCGTCATATTTCGTTGAAATAAATTAGCAGATATTCAATAAAACAATCGATATTGGTGCGAAAACATCTTGAATATCGTAATATATTACGCTCGATGAAGTGAAAATAGCCTTGAAACTTCAAGAAATTCGAGGGAAATGCGGAGTGACCACAAACGGGCACAGTGGCCACAACTGGTACGTCTACCCTATCATTCGATAGATCGAACGATATTTCGAATATTGAGGTAGAATGATACCATATGTCAAAAAAGAGGGATTTTGATGAAAATTGGTAGATACATTCGAAATTGAGTAAAATGTTTGCTCGAAAAATTTCAACGAATTTGATCGTACCGTTTCTGAGAAAACTGAATTAGTTTTTTTTACATTGGATCTTATGGAAAAGGGTAAAAAAATCGCAAAAAACATTGAAAAATTACCTTTCAAAAAGCCACTTTTTTGATAAAACTAACACAAGAATATGAATCAACTCTGAAGATCACTCCTGCAAAATTTGCAGCAATTTCACCTCACCGATTATCTGCAATGTGCAAAAAAAAAAAAAAAAAAAAAAAAAAAAAACAATACAGTCAAGCCTCGGGCACTGACTGACCCCGGGCACTGACGTCAGCTGTTAATCGGGCACTGCGGAATCCACAGTGGCGCTACAATATAGAACCCCCATGAACAAAAAAAATTTATAATTTCAAGGAGCGGAGGGTACCGATATATGTATGATACGGACCTGGTGTGCTTTATTCTCATTGGTTAGTAAGAAGGCTAGGTCTTTCGGTCAGTGCCCGAGGCTCCTGTGCTCAAGCTCAGTCAGTGCCCGAGGTCCGACTGTAAATGCAATTTTTCGCTCTGTACCGATGGACATAGCTACAAGCGCGGCAACGTTGTATCGACCAATGCGCTCTCGTATACCTGTATACAGTCCGGCTTACAGATTGACAGACTCGCTCACGAGCACACACAAACGCATTGCAGATATTGACATGTTGACACATAACCACGATATTGACAATTCGGCGTTCTACAAGACACGATTTTTTTTTTCCCTCATTTTTTTCACCTTTTTCTGCCTCCTATATTTATTGTTCATTAATTTTTGCTCCTTAAATTTCCTCCCAATTTCAACGAGCCTTTGACAATTTTTTTTTTTTTTTTTTTTCGCTATTATAAATCATCCTTTCAATCTTTCCGGAAAAACATCTGACGAATGCCTCTGGAGCTTGGGCTTGGAGCTTGGGAAATGCAGCCATCGGTTAAAAACTGAAACCGGTATACGGCGTTGCCGCTGTCAATGCAACTATTGCGAAATGTTTAATGTCTTGAAATATGCGACGAGGAGCATTTTTTGTCACCAAAACCAGGAATATCATGTTTGAAATAGTTATTAATGGTTATTTTTTCAACAAAAAGTACACGATCATCATCTTACACGTAAATTGAAAACCAGAAAATTAATTCACGTGCAGTTGGTAACACGAATGGCTCCCCATGTTAAAGCATAGGAGTACCCCTCTCGCCGCCTGCCCCGCAAAAGAGAGGTACCGTTCTACCTTAAGCGTCTAAAGAATAATTTTGTTTTTTTTTTTTTTTTCAAACCGGAACGAGCAATTTTCGTGGCAATGTTCAGTTTATTCTCTTTTTACGAATTATTTTTGTATCGATCTTCAGGGGTTACAAAGTCGATCGGTATCGAGCATAATATCTTTTTGCTTTGGGGCGAAAAAAAAAAATGATTCCGATATCGAAAGAATCAGAAGACGTTTTGCCATTATATCTTTGGTTGAGCTTTCCAAAAATGTGCACTCATCGAGCATTTACATTTGCGTGTTTGCCAACGATTTTTAAATCTTTCGTCGACAAATAATTTCTCCGAATGAATTAAAGATAATTAGACAGGGGAATGAAGAAATCAGTGTTGTGAGAACGAAACAGAGAGAAAGATAGCGAGAGAGAGAGAGAGAGAGAGAGAGAGGATTAATTAAGTGTTTTGTACTCACAGATTGTAGTGAACGTCTGCCATGTTGGGTCGATAGCGAAGAGCCTGAACCAACGCCTCTTCAGCCTCGGCCACTCGGCCTTGTGCGCTCAACACGCTACCAAGATTCCCGTATGCTGTTGATTGGAAAAACAAACAAAAAAAAAAAATCAAACACACGCCCTGGATCGTACGATTGCATCCTCGTCTTCTAATAATTTCATTAATTGTTCATTATTGGCTTGAATTATTTCTATCATGACATTATGATTATAGCTTCGAAACGGTGACACTTGCAATCTAAAAAAAAAAAAAAAGAATACATGTTTCGAGATTGCACTCGAACGAAACGGTACAAGTGGTAAAAATGGACACTCGCAAGTGTCGTCAGAGGGCAATAATCTGGCAAAAAGCAACGCTGAAGTAGCATCGCAGATTTTAAGAAATAATACGATGACAACTATTTTCAATGCATATATTTCCAATTTTCTGCCCAGTAATATTGTTTATACCATCGTTTCGTTGTCACTTGGGCGCAAGACTTCAAGAGTCGTAGCCAACCGTATATAATATCGTTTGGAACATAAATGTCGTTGAGGTGCACGACGCAAGCTTCAACGGTTTGATTGTCTTATCGCGGACACGCGAAAGTGCACGTTTCGCAGTCGTTGCTTCCACGGTCTGACACACAAGTAGAAACAAAAAAAGAGAATAAAGAAGGAGAGAGAGAGAGAGAGAGAGAGAGAGAGAGAGAGAGAGAGAGAGAGAGAGAGAGAGAGAGAGAAACAAAAAAAAAAGAGGGGGTGAAAATGTCCGGCAATTCCGAGACCTGAGCCAACAAATTGTAAATTTATTTTCCGAAGCGAAGCAACCCTGTTAACACGGTAACACGCAATTTCTGTCGTGACAATTAAAATACGCCGGCGTGGCGTCGGAGGCTCACTTTGCGTGACCGCCCTCTCTCGTTGATACGAGCCACGTCCTGCCGGGCAGGCATCGTCGAAAAAATTAAAAAGAATATATCGCGCGTAACACAAACCCACGTCGTCATTCACACAAGCTCAAACACACACACACACACACACACACACATATATTCCCGACCAACCTGAACACACAGCCGCGAGTATTCGTCGTTCAACGGGGGCTTTGCTCCCGTCTGACGTGACGCTGCCCCGTAAATAATGTCTCGGAGAGTTGAAAACACCGCGTCCCTCGTCATCGGCCATTTGTAAACGGATTTAATCACCTTGCAACTCGTGAAAAAAAAAAACCTCGCTAACCCCCCCATCGTGTGTTCTTTATGATGCGTTATATCACAACGCTAACGAAGTATTTATAAGTGTAACGAGATGGAACGAAAAGAAAGAGAGAGAGAGAGAGAGAGAGAGAGAGAGAGAGAGAGAGAGAGAGAGAGAGGAAACAAATATAACGAGATGTCTACGTTGACCAGCTACTTTTAAAAGTTATAACCACAGATGCACTTGGTTCGAGAGTATCAGAGGCGGATGGGATAAAGCGAGACGGCAGGGCAAGGTGAATATCTCAAATAATTTTATTGGCTGTGTGCAGAAAGCCAAGTGGCGCCGCGGCCGGCTGTACTCCGCAAATTTTGCTGGAATAGCTCTCATTTATTTACACAGACGAAACCTTGTTGGATTAATTTTAATAAACGAACGTTTATATTCGTGCTTCATAGAGTTTTTTGAGGTTAGCTTGACTATAACTGCGTTGAAAAAAAAAATGAATCGACTTATTACGATGTAATGATAATAGGTTTAGTGCTACTTTTCCTTCTCAATTTGAGGCTAAGCATGAGCCTTGTCAGTCTTGTCGTACGAACTGACAAGGCTCGTATCGAGAACAAGAAATACATAACTCGGACTTGATTGTAACATAGATGAACGATTACCCGCGAAGTGCTCACTGCATATTCGGGTAGCCAATCATGAGAGCTACTAAAAAGGAAACAAAATCAATTTATTTGTATTATAATATCCTGATATGAATTTTTCATACCAGACAATATATGCGCGTTTAACCTCAAGAATTTTACTTTCTTTGTTTTTTGCACCCAACGAATCTAGTTTTTGCGCTGCTCAACTTTATAAATTGCTGTCGGAAACGCGTAAAACTTAATTTCCGAAGTTGCGTAGCGGAAAACATTCTTATATGACTTTACACAACAGTTCAAATTTCCTTTCCGCGACTTCTCTATTATATTGCCCTCAATCGCACTAAGCGACTCCAGCAAAACATGTGCATTCTCGCCACCATGGGCGCTCTAAGTCATTCTCAGCCGCTATAGTATGGCACTGCACACAGCGAATTAAAGATGCCATTTTCACACCGAGCTTTTATTTTGAACTATTTTAAACAATGAAATATCTCAATAGCATGAAATGTGCATTGTTAAAAAAAAAATGAACTTGAGTGTTTCACGTTCTGCAAAATGATAATTTCGGTTAATTAGAATTACGGATCAGGTAATGCAAACCTGCTTCGACCCGTGGAAAGAATTTGAAGTTAACGAAACAATTGAGGTAATTTCGTTCACCATTGAGGTAATTTCGTTGTGTGGGGGACAAGGGTATAAAAAAAGTGAATGTGAGGTTCTAGGGTTAAAAATGTAGGAATTAAAATCCGTTCCATGATATGTCCCGATGAAAACTTTGAATCGCTTTCCCTATCTGTCACCACAATGCAAATCCAAGTGTGTAGTTTTTACACACTTATGTGTGTAATTTCTTGTAGTCACTTTTTACTCACTTTCACGTGTGTAATTCTACGTCATAACACACTTAAAGTGTGTAATTCTACAAAATAACACACTTAAAGTGTGTAATTCTACAAAATTACACACGTGAAAGTGAGTAAAAAGTGACTACAAGAAATTACACACATAAGTGTGTAAAAACTACACACTTGGATTTGCAGTGCAGTCGTGGCAAACAATTTTTCACCTTCAACCGGTTATACCGCTGTCGTATTAAAAAAAAAAAACAAAAACAAAAACTTCAAACTCGCTCCACTCAAGCCAGAAAGATGGGAAAAAAAAGCTTGGATCTTGATGCAATTCGCGTGATCTCGCATTGAGGAGTTTCGATACAGACCGGCGACGGGGAATAAGCGAAAACGACGGTGCGGGGGGCGCGAGGTGAGCGGGGCATGCATCAAACAAAAGAGAGTCCGACCGTTCATGCGCTATACCCGTGGATAGTTAGCTTATGTTTTGGCTTGTAACTAATAAACCAGATGGACGAACCTATTCAAATTTGTTGACAGTCATATTAAAGATCCAATAAAGATCTGACATAAATTTTATGCGGGTGGTAGTATTTTAACGGAATTTACAGCTCAAACAAATATTGCTCCCGCTTACTCTCGTGTATGAGCCAAATTTTCGAAAATTATTTTTACAAAAACGACACGGAGGTTCGACTTGAAATTTGAGCAGTTCACGTTTTACATATTTGTCACTTATTTAAAAAAAAAAATTGAGTTGATGGCATCATTTTCAGTAGGGGTACCGAAACACCTTAAAGTGTAACATTCGTAAGGTGTATATTTTATATGAGCGAGAGTTCACTGACCTTTCGGTGGATTGACGCGAAGTGCCGATCTGTAAAGACTCTCCTCGTCGTACCAATCGAGGTTTCTCCTGAGTGTTTTTGCCGCCATTAGGCCCAACAGACACGCCGTGATAACGAGGACAATGCGACCTCGTGATTTTGATGTTCTCCTCGCGATTCTGTAGGTTCCCGCAATACCAGCGCCAATCGAGAGACAAGCGCCCACGCTCGGGAGATAAAGGATTCTTTCGGCAATTACGAAACCCACGTAGAAAAAGAGATTGCTGGCAGGTAAGAAGGGTATCGCGAGGAAGCCCAACGACGTGGCCACGGCACTTGCCGTTTTAGCTCGAGCTGAAATTTCCTCCCTCGCAAGACTCGCTCTTTTCGTGCAATAACAATCACCAGAACCGTTATTGTTGTTGTTGTTGTTGTTGTTGTTATTGTTGACGGCGCGACAACCGTCCGTGTGGCAACCAGCGTTTCTTCGTCCAGCACAAACCGGACATCTCGATGATGCCCGAGTAGCGCAAGAAATTTTTTCGTAATGTCTCGCGCGACTTCCCCGTAATCCACGAACGGCCCACACACCGGCACCTGCCAGTGCCGCGTACAGGCAAAGCGACTCAAAATTTCTCGTATCACCGAGCTCGGTTATACGCGGTATCGCGTCCATCGACCAATCGAAGCTCAGTATACTCGGGCAAAGAAGCATCCTAGCGCTAGCCGCTGGCAAATATAGAAATGTAAGACCGCGCGTTAGCCTCGATGGATTTCGAGCGGTTGGATTGTCGGCGCTTGCGAATTCGGGTGTCGTTGCTCCACCGATCTTGAGTCTACCGATCGCGAGGAGCAAGAGACCACCGGTCGCGACACCGATGCTACGATTGCGCGACCAACCTTTGCCCCTTTCCTGCGAATAAAACGGACATTTTCCTAGCATCACGACACGTGCAAGCGTTACGAACTTCTGTTTCGATATGTTGCAATAACGAAGTGAAGGTGTCTCGGGCGCATTATAAGATTATGAGAGAGACGATGGTAGAGTTTGATGCGTAAGGATTATGAGAATCTGGGTATTTTGCCTTCCTCAGATGTCCACGGAAGGACAAAAAAACTAAAGTTGATTTCATGTCGCTGTCGCGTTCGACCGCAATCGCTTGCCGATAATTCTTTTTATCCTACGGGGTTGGTTGGCAGTCGAGTCAACCGATATAACAATAAGTATATTGAAACTCTTGTGATGGAGCCTGCATCTCTTTCATCGTTTATGATGATCGACAAACTGCTTTAAATTCCATTACACCGAATATATCCCCCAGCGAACTTCGAGGTCGTAGAGTATCAATTAGAATCCTGAGAGGATTCTTGAATTGTGGATAGCCGGTTTCAAAATCACCGAAAGGCGACTGCTTCGCCACAATTCGAGAGCTCCGAATCATCCAATTGCTATTCACGAACGTTTAATTCGGCTTTTAATCCGCGTCTATGCAGCCCCAAAAGATTTGCCCAATGAGCCCTCAAATGGTCTCAAATGAGCTCATTTGAGGGGTATAAGAAGAGGTTAAGAAAATCACGAAAATTCAGAAAGAGTGCACCATAATCAGAGTCAATAAATTTCGTTCCCCGTATAGGTACTGTATATTCGATAGGGAAATTCAATTTTTTCCTTGAGAAGGAATAACTTTTTTTTTTTTATTTATTTCAAATCCATTCTGATATTGCGTCGAGTTCTAACGACGGCTGCAAGGGCGTCGCTGCGATAAAGCCCGAGAAATTTCCGCCACGACGATTTAGAGAGAAAAACCGCAAGAAAGCCCCGGAGCGATCTTTCGTAGGTCGTCGGGTATAGACGGTGTGTATAGCATTGCGGTTGCGAAAAAGCGTTCTCTGCATGGAACACGAGCCTAGCTCTCAGAATGCCGGAGTGCCCGAAGGGTCTTACGTTTGTCTGGATTGGGGAAGAGGCGAAGACGACACACTAAGACGACGAAAACGAGAATGGTAGAGAGCTTTAACGTTGCCACCGCATCAGTCGCTTGCCCCGGGGCTTCGAGTGTCTTCATATATATATATATATATGTGTGTGCATATAAATTCACGAACAAAGACTGGACGAACAAGGGTATGGGAGCCTTGGAACCGAGAAATAAGAGTGTTCCGTAGTCAAAAAAAAGAAATTCACAGTTGTGTTTTCGAGAAATATTTTTTTTTTTTACATCCCACTATGCCCATCCGGTACCATGGGTTTTTGAAGCACGCAGAGATCCAGCGGATGCATAGAGATACATCCCGGTACATCCAAGTTTGAAATGAGAAGTGAGAGAGAGAGAGAGAAATTTTAGGAATGTGAATGGCCCTTGGCACCCCTCCAACCTCTCGGCAAACGGTGTGTAGACGAAAAAAAAAGCCCCGTGAGCAATGGAAAGAGAGGGAGAGAGAGAGAGAGAGAGAGAGAGAGAGAGAGAGAGAGAGAGAGAACAAGACGACCTGCATCATACGAGACGTCTGGTGCAACCAGCGCATCCGGATACAGTCTGGGGGCAAAAGCGGGAGGACGAAGTAGACCTCGAGCTTGGCGATGAAAAAAGAGAGAAGAGTTAGATTTATCCTATCTTGTGTATGTATCTGAGTGGGTGTGTGCGTGTATAAGATAGAGAGAGAGAGAGAGAGAGAGATAGAAATACGACGAACGAAGACTACGTAGTAGCAAGTCGTACATCATCTCGCTGTCTCTACCAGCAAATTGCACATACACACGATTGCAACAGAAGGAGAAGGCCCTGTGTGAGCTGAACGGGCTTGGTATGACTTTGCACGACGTTGGCATTGCATCATCGTATCGACAGAATCCAGATGAGTATGGAAAGCGTCTGGGAAAACACTCTGGACTCTCTTTACTATCAAACCAACTGTGGGCTTTACTTCTCGTCACTCAGTCGAGACACGAGACTCTATCTGATACATTTTTATTTGATAAAAACATTTACGTCACCTCGCTCAAGGGGCTCTTTTTACCTGCAAGCTTTCTCTTTCTCTCATTCTCTTGGCTATACTCAGTGCCGGCGTTAGGGGGGGGCGTGATGGGGCGACGGCCCGGGGCGCCAAGTTTGGGGGGGCGCCGAGGTCTGGGGTCTCCTGCTGATGCGTACCCTTAATACTGTGGCTGCATTCGTCTTGGGCGCTTTACACGCTTTCAACTACACTAGGACCTCGATTTAATGGCCCTTGATTTAATAGACAGTCCCCACCATGTCGCATTTATTGATCGGTTTTTCGCGTGGTGGGAGATGGTGGGGCGCTTAAAGTCTCCCCGATCGGGCCCGTAGCACGGAGTGCCGATGCGCAGATACAGCATGGGCGGGCATACGCTACCTCGATTTAACAAGGTGCGATGTGGAGCCGGTCCCGCCACTGGCCGTTAAATCGAGGTCCTAGTGTAATAGTCGGCGCATGTAAACGTGAGCGCTCAAAGCGCGTAAGCGCCCAAGACGAATGCAGCGTGTGCTCTATACGCTCTGTACTCCTCGCATATCGAGTACGTTTACACGACGCTCTAAATCCGGTGTTACGAAAACCGGTTTAGTTAAACCAGGCGTTTACACGGTACCTAACACCCGCTTTACGTCGTAAAGCGGGTTTTAGGACCCGTTTACACGCACTTTAACGCCTGATTTAACTACGCCGGTTTTCGTAACACCGGAATAAGAGCGTCGTGTAAACGTACTCATAGTCTTATGGGCTCTGTAATATCGTTCTTCAAATATCCCAAATCCTTTATTCCTATTTTTTGTATTTAAAAATACTTCTCAATTTTTCTTTTAAATATATTTTTTTTCACGATTGTGAATTTTTCTAGTTTTTTTACTGCTTTTTTAGGAAGTACTATTAATAGGTTAACTACAATTGCAGGATTGCGTTCCGGATTTTTGCAACTATTCCGGTTACAGTTGCAAGTGGAGAACGCAGTTTTTCAAAATTAAAACTAATAAAAACGTATCTCCGATCAACAATGTCTCAATCGAGACGCTCTTATCTGGCTACTCTTTCGATTGAAAATGAAATCGCTGGACAATTAGATCTTTCTAATTTAATTCGTATATTTGCTGACAAAAAGGCTCGAAAAGTGAAATTTTACTGAAGAAAATTATTAAAAAAAACAATTTAAGAAAATTATTCAAAAATCAACAAAAGATTCAATCAAAATAAAAAGTAATAAAAAATATAAAATGTGCATGAAATTAAAAAAAAAAAACAAAAAAAATGTTTAATTACAAAAAAATTAAAAATACAAAAAAATTAAAAAATTAAAAATTAAAAAAATTAAAAAATATAAATATAAGAAAAATTTTTTAATTTAAAATATAAAAAAAATAAATAAAAAAAAGAGGAGCTACAAAACTTTCTACGTCCACGTCGTTGCTCTGGGTAACGCTAAAGAAAAGATGAAATTCTTAATGTACGTTCACATTGGTTCAGTAAAAAACTAACACTCGATAATGATTTCCTTAAGTGGGCGCCACAATATCCTTGCCCGGGGCGTCAGTGGCCCCAACGCCGGCGCTGGCTATACTTATTGGATGTGGCTTAGGGTCGATGCAGCGTGCGAAAAACAACTTTTTTGATGGTCATACTCTGTTGTAATCTGATATTCCAGTAACGTATTCATGGGGACACATGGATAGTTTATCCAAATAAAATACATGGTGTCTATACTGACAAGAAAGGTATCCCACGTCGGTCTCTCCGATTTTGATCTAGTTCATAATATATGCTGTAGCGCATAGAAAAATCAGCAACACGTATTTATTTTTATTAGCCATAAAAAACTCTGAGGGAGTGAAACTACCCTCCAAAGATGTCGAGGTGTTGAGCATCAATTTCGTTGTTTCACCCATAAGAACATAATATTTTTCAACCAAACCAACTGGAAAAATTTAATTCTCTCGATTAGAAAAAAAAAAAAATTAAGCCGGTGAGCCACCCTTAAATATGATGATATTCACGCAAAAAAAAGGTCAAATTCGAGTATAAAGATTTGAAAAAATATATATATACTGCGTATGAGCACAAACGGAAATTCATGTGTTTTTGGATTTTCCCGAAAAAAAAATATTGGACGGGGTAACTACCCCTGAATGCTTTCAATTGTTAACGTTTTTTTTATTTTCTCACTGTATCATCAAATGCTCCAAAATAAATAATCGGGAACAAAGAAAAAGTAATGGTTTGACTGAATTTTAATACGTTTTATTCGTATAATTTATCGTTACGAAAATTATAAACAAAATATTATTAATTTTCGAGTTATCCCACTCAGTTTTTTTTTTTTTCGGGAAAATCCAAAAAACACGTCAATTTGCATTTTTTTTCGTAAGCGATATATATTTTTTCAGATTTTTAGACTCCAATTCGATCATTTTTTGCATCAATGTAATCATATATTTAAGGGTGGCTCAACCCGTTAATTTTTTTTTTTTCGGATTGAGAAAATTACATGTTTCATATCTCGTTGTGAGAGAATTTTTTCAGTTGTTTTGGTTGGAAAATATTACATTCTTATAGGTGAAACAACGAAATTGATACTTGACACCTTCATCTTTTCACCCCCCTCAAAGTGTTTTATAGCCGATAAACAAAAATACGTGTCGCTTAGTTCTCGATGCACGAGACATATGTATGAACGAGATCGACCTGGGATATCTTCCTTGTGAGAAAAATAAAATTTTCATGCTATCGAGCATGATCTTCAGCATAATATTTGTAATCAGCGGTGTTTTACGATCGAGAAATTCATTCAGGCTGGATATAAATGAAAAGAAAGAAGAAATTTTTGAACGTTTCCGAAAGCGAAAGCTTAATATCGAGAATATTGATGTGAGCCCTCTCAGTTAGCTTTCGCTTGATGCGAAAATTGGCCGAAATTCTCAAATATTATTTCATCGATTTTGCCAAAATTTTGCGATTCTATTCGATAGGAAATGGCACGCTAAATACAAATATAAAATTATCTTAAGCCTTAAGCTTTATTTTAACCCTTACCCTTGAGGCTTAAGGCTTAAACTTTAGGCCTTGAGATTAAATTCATTTATCTAAAAAAAAAAAAATCAAAACATGGAACCAACAGAAAAATTTTCGTATTTTTTTCTTCTTGTTACGGACGTTCCTCTATTTTTTTGCCGGACCCGCTGTCCAGGGGGGGGGGGGGGGGGTCCCTAAGCTTATACACAGGAAGGGCTCAGTGGTGTCAACGTCAAATCCTCACTCATCTCGGCCAGTCAATTTATATGTTTCCGAAATCAGAATTAGAACTGTGAGGTTTCGGAGTAAATGGCATTGATAATAACGTATGAAAATTATAGCAATAGAATCTTGTAAGTTTTTGAAATATTAACGTTTCTGTTGCAAAAAAAAACATCAAAATTCACGTTTTTCGAGCTTCAACTGCAAACGCTGTCCGAACTATTCAAGACAGAGAAAATTACATAAGAACAATTTTGCAGATATTTAAATTTTCTATGAAAAAGTCCGCGACAGCATTTATGAAAAGTCAATAGCGGATGAGTGGGAGGTGTCCAAAGTGGCGTGACGAGGAAGTGTGATTTTCGTGAAATCGCAGAATAGTAGACCCATTAGTTGTCAAATTACATATCACCACGTTAACGTTGAATTAAAAATGCATAAAAATTCATACGTCAACTAGACAAAGCTAGAAAGCCGCTACCGCCTAAAAAACTTTATTTATAACTAAATTCAAATAAAGCCACCTACTTGAAATGGTTTTTTTTTTTTAAATTATTTTTACAACTTTGGACGTCTCCCACGCCTCAGTTATTAACTTTGGATATCTGCCGTCGCATACTTGTTTGTAGAGAATATAGTAACCTAGAAAATGATTTATGAGCAATTTTACTCTATCACGTATATAGTTTGAGCAGCGTTTCGAATTAAAACACAAAAGGTGCCAAATTTTTATTGTTTCTATTTTTTCCCTTGCCAAAATTTAGAGGGATAATAATGCGCATTTTATAAGTTTTCATTTATGTCATTTACTATGAAAAGAAGCAAAAAAAAAAAAAATTCCGGGATTTTATTCTGAAAATGAAGCCCAATTCGACAAGCTGAGTTCGGCAATATTGTCCGTCGCGTTTGAAATCGACAATGTATACGCCTCTTTTTTTTCAGCATTTTTAAATATGATGCATTTAATTACTCAACGAAAATTCTTCTCATTAAGGTGAGCTTTGGCGCACGGTTTTATTATACATAGAACTATTAGGTCATAAAATTTTTTAAAGATGCTGGAATTTCAAGTTCGTGAATTACAGAACGATTATAAAAATCTGTTTTTCATGGGTTAAATAATATTTTTTTAAACATTTGATATCTCGACAACGAGGCTCCTAATCTCATTGAATCTTTGTACGCACGTTTTGGCGGATAAACGCTCAATAGGCTGTAAAAATTTCAAGTCAACGATACTACATATCGATATAACAGAGGAACATCCTTAACACGAAGCAGAGTTCGAGTAGTATACATCAAGCCATTTAGCGTATGAAACGAAATAATTTGGTCCAGTTTCCGGTTGAGCAAACGATCGCTACTTATATATTTATTTGCTCAGGAAGTAAGGGTCTTACCTTGCGGCTCGTAGGTTCACCGTGACAGAATTCCCAGAGCAGACAAAGGGCAAGCGACGAGATTCCGGTCTCTTTGGCGAGGGTCGCCAGAAGTGAGGAAATAAGGGCCAGTAGGAGCGGTAATGGCGGTCTCGTTTCGTTGCAGTGACCGACATACGCGAGAAAAGCGGTTAGGGTTAACAAGCAAGCGAGCAGATCGGCACGACCGACGATTCCCGCCACGGCTTCACTGTGAATCGGATGAACGGCGAACAGAAGACCGGCTATCGCGTGAGCCAGACTTCGACCTGGAAGTACCTGTGAGCAAATGAAACGATCGAATATCGAACGATTCTATTCAATATCTTCAACCGGCACAAATTATAGCCTGCATCGACGTAGATTTGAAAAATCTGCGGTAATTATATCGGCCAATCGACGTTAAAATTTCAATCACAAACGGATATAATTGACGAGATTTTCTTATGATCACAGTGGGACAAAATTATGCCACGAGAATCTCATTGACGATGACGATCTTTCAATAAATTTTCGATTGATGAAATTTTAATCAAGAAAATTACTCAAATTGAATTTTAAATCGCGTTCCTTTTCCGTCTCTCGACGCGAGGCGTTTCGAGTTTTCTAAAATTATATATACTGCAAGCTCGTCTCCTTCAAATCGTTCGCTGTCTTGTTATTTTTAATTCGATTCTGCGCCATTTGGAGCTCTCGAAAATTACTCTCCTCAGATCGATACTTCGTTGCTACGATTTTTCGTTGATTGCTACAGTGAGATATTAATTCGAGTTGAAAATCATTGAGCTCGACGATATGCAATCCACTATAACACGATATTGATATCATCCGATTATGATATATTGGGCTTCGATGTTGCCATCGGTACATCTGCTGCTGCTGCTGCTGCTGCTGCTGCTGCTGCTGCTGCTGCTGCTGCTGCTGCTGCTGCTGCTGCTGCTGCTGCTGCTGCTGCTGCTGCTGCTGCTGCTGCTGCTTCTACTGTTTCATGGCTCTATATTGCAGCAGCTGCGCAGCTGTACCATCAGCATCGGTCAAACCAATTACCATGCTCTCTCGGTTGACTTCATCGAGACGATGAGAAAAAAAAAAAAGTTAGAGTGCCACGTGGTCTATTATTGTCAAAGTGCTCCATAAAGTGTGCTTCTCGTTGCGTTCATTTGAACAACGCATGCACCAGAAATTGCTAGAGTTGCGATAAGTTTTGAAATATCGAGGGCTTAAGACCAAAAGGGCGTAACCCACTGTTTTTCGACTTTTCATTACCTTACTGCCATAAGGGCGTATCCCCAACATTAACACGGAAGTTCCATAAGAGCAAAATTAATCAGCCTACAGCCAGAAGGGCGTAAGCCCACTACAATACTGCCAGAAAGGCGTAAGCCACGAAAAATAAAAAAAGTGGCTTACGCCCGTCTGGCAGATCATTCATCATTTTTTCCCGGATTTAAATCGCCTGATTACAGCCAGACGGGCGTAACCCTCTTTTTTTTTATTTTTCGTGGCTTACGCCTTTCTGGCGGATAACCGGTCAATTTTTTCCGAATTTCGATCGTCTACTTACTGCCAGAAGGGCGTTACCCCAAAAAAATTGAAAACTTGATGTGTGTAAGATGCTGGCCAGTTTTCCATCTTTCTGGCCAGTTGATGGCCAGTAAACTGTCGAGTTCCAGACTAGGTGTGTAACGCAAATCTGTTCAGTGCCAGTCTTGGCAGGCTGACGAGTTGCTGGTCAGAAAAACTCGGTAGTTGCTGGTCAGGAAACTATTCGCTATTTGCTAATATTTTTTAATGCGAAATATAAACAAAAACGAAATATACCATTTTCAAAATGGTTGCATGCGCATATTTAGTCATTGCTATAGTTAATACTCGAAATTTAAAAATTTTTCAAAATAAAATTTTTTTTTTTAATTTCAAATTTTTCAAACTTTTAATATTTTCAAATTTTTCAAAATTTTCAAAATTTTCAATATTTTCAAATTTTTCAAAATTTTCAATATTTTCAAATTTTTCAAAATTTTCAATATTTTCAAATTTTTCAAAATTTTCAAAATTTTCAATATCTTCAAATTTTTCAAAATTTTCAAATCTATTCAACATTTTCAAAATTTTTCAAATTTTTCAAAATTTTCAAAATTTTCAGGTTTCAAAATTTTTAAAAATTTTGAATGTAATGAATATTTTTAAAACCTCTAAAAATTTTGAAACCTTTGAAAATTTAAAAAAATTTTTTAAATTTCAAATATTTTTGAAAATTTTGAAAATGTTGAATAGTTTTGGAAAATTTTGAAAAATTTGAAAATTTCGATATATTTGAAAATTTTGAAAAATTTTAAAATTTTAAAATTTTGAAAAATTTGAAAATTTTGAAAATTTTACACACACACACACACACACACATCACGTTTTCAATTTTTTTTGGGTAACGCCCTTCTGGCAGTAAGTAGACGATCGAAATTCGGAAAAAATTGACCGGTTATCCGCCAGAAAGGCGTAAGCCACGAAAAATAAAAAAAAGAGGGTTACGCCCGTCTGGCTGTAATCAGGCGATTTAAATCCGGTAAAAAATGATGAATGATCTGCCAGACGGGCGTAAGCCACTTTTTTTTATTTTTCGTGGCTTACGCCTTTCTGGCAGTATTGTAGTGTGGGCTTACGCCCTTCTGGCTGTAGGCTGATTAATTTTGCTCTTATGGCACTTCCGTGTTAAAGTTGGGGATACGCCCTTATGGCAGTATAGTCCGTTTTTTGTGGGTTACGCCTTTCTGGTCCTAAGCCCTCGATATAGACTATTGAACGTACTATTGAAATGATTTTATGGTGCAAAACGAGGAAGGGCAATAAACTTTCGCTATTTAACTCCAATTGACTTTTGTTCGGGTATCAACGAATACGGTGGTTAGTTCCATGCTCAGAAAGTTCTAGTTTTTTATTTTTCCCTTGATGTGTACCATTTTCCGAGATTTTTCGTAACAAAAATATTTCGAATGCCGAGAAATTTGTAAATCCAATTGGAACTGACCTTTCGGGCGACACGCACAACGAGTCCTGTGCATCCAGCGTGAAGAATCACGTTGACGAAATGATAGCCTCGCGGATCGTGACCACCGATTAGATGATTGAGACGGAATGTAGCTACGCAGAGCGGCCGATAGCTACCGTGAGAACCTCGTTCTCGCAATGGCGTGCCCCAAAAATCATTCTCCAAGAGCAGTGGATACCATGGCGAGTTCGGCAAAAGATCCGGATTCGTCAGGATCGCTCGCCTGTAATTAAAAACATTGCGAACAAGAGTTCAGCTTCGTGGTTTTTTTTTATCTCGGTGCTTATTTTGTTCTATGATTATTCACTAGCAAAGATGGAATAACAATAATAAACATGTATAAAATTTAGCAGTGCGAGGGTAGTTGGTCGAGTGAAACAGTTTTTATTTCAATGAGTATCCAAACAGCGTTTCCGGAGACTCACATTGATTATCGAACACTGAATAAAGATCCCAAAGATTTTACGATTTTTCATAGCGTTTCTTCCACGGTTTTTGATAACACGAAGCGGATATTTCACGCTCTTGAAGTAACAAAAAGAGCGTTATTAAAATAAGGATGATGTACATAAATTACGGAAAGCATCCGAGCGTAAGGGATAGTTTCTAAAGCACAGAGGGGAAAAAAAATATCTACGAAAGCATAATATTAAAACCGTGATGAGTTTCGTATGCCGTGACATTCAAACGCTGGGCACGTGATGAGCCTTGAAGCATTCTTATCCCGAGATTCTCCCGGTAAAATCCATCTTTCAGCATTATGACATGTATAATATACGTCCTACTCGTATTACTCGTGATATATGTGCTCCAAAGCAGAGAAAATGACCTTTTGATCTCATCGTGTCAGCCCCAGCATATTTCATTATTCTCATTTTCCCTCTTCGTACACCGGATTTTCTTTTGATGATATGAACGATGCGACGAAACCTCACAGCGGGTTACAAGGCGCAGAGAAAGCGAGACGCGATTCATACAGAGTAAGTGAAAACCCTCTGGCGGTTGTCACTCTTCGCGAATATTATGTCGGTCGGTCAGCATCAGCTCAGCAGTGACCACAATGGTGCTCGAGAGAATGACTGGCACGTAACATCTCGGATAACGCATGGATGCGTACGTTACTGGATATATTAAATGCATACCCATGGATGTTATATAGAGAGATGAAAGTACCCTGTATTGGTGAAGATATTGTATGTATGTGTACATAATGTGGTGTGGCTATTTACGAAATTCAATTTATTGCGAGCAGACCGCGTGAGGATTTGCGAAGAGGAACGATGGTTAGGACGATGAGGGAGCAATGGGAATATTCGGTATGGCGTGTGCCGTGAGCGAAAGGGGCTTGTTTGCGACGTCGAGTGGACCGGTCGGAGATAGTTGAAGAGGTCCATTGTCCTGGAAGGGGAGCGGGGGGGTCGTCCACACGGCCCATAGCGGACCGAGACGATGCCTGCTTTCCTGCTACTATACCACTGGATGGTGGGTGATGGTGGTTCTCTCGTTCTGCTGCCGTTGCAGAGCACCAGCCACTATTCGCTTTCCGGCATTTTCGAGTCCCTACTTCGGCTGCTCTAGCTATACAGCTCCATCCGAGCGTCCAGCAAAATTACCGAGCTGCTGGATGCCCTCCCCCCCCCCCCCCCTTATCGACCTGTCCTTCCAACCGACGACGACAACTGCGGAGCCAACCACGACCATCACCATCAAGAATCCTCCCCAGGGTAGCAGCATTTCCACCGATTATTTCTACCCTACCAAGCCACCGCCAACAAGTATAGTAAGGCTACCTATAGCCGCAGACTGTTCCATATACGTACACTATAGGACGACAGAATCCATCCTGAACTCTGCTATGTTGGCGCTCTCGTTCGTACTACAGCAAACTGTATACCACTCGTACAGGAGAACGCGAAATAAGGGTGGCCAGTGTGTATATACGTACATATATATTATACAAGTCATGAGAGGTCGCACGGAGACCGACCATCCAGAATCGGCAACCTTCGACAGGAAATTGCTCCTTCGTCCCGGCGATGTTATAATTCTCCCGCTGACGCAGCACACCGGAGACCCGATATATACTAACATGTAGCAACGAGGCGAGCCAGCAACCTTGTGTTTTACTCCGTATTTGGTTGTTGCTGTTTGTGTGGGTATACCATGTATACATGTTGGCTTGCTATAACTCCATTTCTCTTCTGTTACTATATATACATAACGCCGCTGTTACCGTGCCGCATATAGCTTCAACGGCTATTTATTTTCCCCTCTTGCATTATTTCCCGAAACGTTTCTCGATCAAGAACGACGTGTTATTCGAGGCTTGATGACTTGGCAAGCCCCTTTCTCCGTGATCCTCGAAAACCCTACGTGGTCGATATACTTAATTGGGCACACTGTTCAACCATCGACGACGTGAACGTGATAAATCATTCATATTGTGTACGTCCCCAGCAGGGATTCGAATTCCTGGTACACTAAGCCCGACAAGTTTCCTCAAAAACGTTTAGGACGAAGCAGCCGTCACTCGTTGTAGCGGTGAGGGATGCAATTACCGATTGTCTATTGGAGATTGAGCAATTGCCACACATTTAACTCGTCAAGAAACTTAAACAACAGAAAAATGGGGGACATACAGCGTGTTGATAAATATCATCCAAGTCGGCGTCATATTAATAATAGTGTATATTAATACGCGAAGATACCGTGACAGTTATTGAAACCTATTTTAGCCAGGGACATTCAGAAACTGCAAGCCCATATGAGTCGGGATTGTAGACTTTGGCAGTATTGGACTTCGAGTGTGCTCCGCCGGTCTTAGCAAGACTCATCCGCTTACATACTCGCTATAGAGCCGCTTTTACTCTATTCTTCCAATCTTTCGAGATTTTTCTGCCTACTTTTTGGGACATTCCACTTCGTACATCGATTGCCTACGTACATATCCAGCAGTGTGATTTTTTTAAACACTTTTCTGTCGTTAAGAAATGATTGAAAATGAACGATGGGATCGTCTGCGCAATTGATAAAAGCGGATAGCTCCATTATTAGTTTCTAATTTCGTAAAGTCGCTGCGGGAAGAAACGTGCTAGAAATTTTTGCTCCGTCCCCGCTCGCCACGCCTGGGCGATGAACGTGTGCAGCTTTCACAACATGCGATTTCCTTATAAGACATTCGAAGTCAAAGGTTCCGCGATATAGGGTTGCACGGACAATACAGGTAGTGACAGGAGAAGTACGTTTATCCGCGAAACGATGATTTATGGTCGATGTGTAAGATGTTAGCGTTCCGGTATAGACTTGAAGCGGAAAACAGAATACACGTGGCTTGTCTCCAAGTTCTCACGGATACTCATGTGTATTACCAGTCGCGAACAGGAGCGGAGAAGACTAAGAGAAATAGGCTATACGGTTACTTCTCGGATTTCCACTTCGCATTTGCTTCTGCGTCAGATACATCGTTATACGTGTGCGTATATATGTATATAAAAGATTAGGGGCGCCCTTTACAAGCCGTGCAATGTGTCGCCTTATATAAATATATTGTTGTGTATGTGTGTACGTATATATTGCATATAGTATTTTTTTGTTGACACGAAGGCTCGGGATACGCGCCGAAAAGAGAGGGAATCCAAATTGAATTTTTCCGTTTCATTTGTCGATAAGTTAACTGGAATTTTGCGAGCTACTGCAAAAACGTGGGAGTAGTGGATGGAAAAGGAGGTAGCGCGAAAAAGAATCAGAGCACAAAGGAACGAGAAAAGAATGAACGTGAACCATTGCGGATTTTCGAGTCTCAGTATTTGCTAACGTAGGCTTCTTCTCATCGACATTCAATCGTCGTCCGCGAAATCCTTCGCAAGGTCATTTTTTCTTAATAAAAGACGTGATTGAGCGACATTTTACGGTAAATTGATTTTCTGCAATGTTTTTTTTTTCATTCTTCATTTCCATTTACCTCCATTCAGAATACATCCCCCCACACACACACATATATACATTGTATATCTAATCGCATTGACGAGATCGGTGTCTGGATAATCAAATTTACGGAATTGAGAGTTACTGCAAATTCGAATTTTTTCGCGTTAGAAGACGTTAAAAATGAATTCAGAAAATGTCGGTCATGATACCGTTCCATAAGCGCGGGGGATTCGATTAACAGAGTACACAGTCAGCCGATAGCTAAGCTAGCAGAATATGGGTTGAAGGTGAGGTGAAGCGAAAGAGAACGAAAACCGCACGGCTGATACGGCCTCTCAAATCGCGCGGAAGACGAGACTCTAGTTTGCCCGAAACCCAAGCCAAATCGGTATTTTCACGACTGAAATACGTCTGGCAACGAAAAAACATGACGACCCCTCATTCCTCGACGAGAGTTCTCGCTTCGCCTTTCGCATGCCTTATATTTCGTTATTTCCCCGTGTTTCCCATTTCTTTTGAGCAGCTCGCTTACGGATTGCCGACAATATGAACGATATGCTGGCAGAAAACAATTGGTAATATCGTTGAAGCGGAGAGCAGGAGTTTATATTGTATGTATATATATATATATATATATATATATATATATATATATATATATATATATGTGTGTGTGTGTGTGTGTGTGTGTGTGTGTGAGCGTGTGTTTGTGTGTCTCTGATGGTTGTCAGAAAAGAATAATGTCCTCTAAAGCTGCTAAGTCTCAGAGCGTGCAAGGTATACAAAGTGTACTCAAGTCCTAATATACTAATATACATATGAATTTAATTTCGGGTTTTCCTTTTCGACTGGTGAAATCTTGGACGGATTATCGTGAAAAGTTCATATAACCGGGAATGTGAAACGTGAAACATTTCGTACATTATAAAACAGCACATACGTCGTGTGAATAGGTTTATAACACATGTACATCGGCAAAAGAGTGACGGGACGGCGGGTAGAGAATACGACAGTTGAGAATACTGCGAAGATTGTGAATATGAAAACGAAGTTGGCGAATTTAGGGAAAATTCACCACATTTTGGCCACCACTTCTTCCGCCGTATCCTTCCTCCGTACCTAACGCTTGCTCGCTCATTCTCAAACTTTCCGCTCCGTCTACCTATCTGTCGTTGAATTCACGACGACGCCAAGGTAATATGCCGCGAGTCCCTGGTGGGGAGAGAGATAAAGAGAGAGAGAGAGAGTGTGTGTGTGTGTGTGTGTGTGTGTGTGTGTGTGTGCGTGTGTGTGTGTATGTGTGTGTGTGTGTTTCACGGCGGAACTTATACTCAGAAAGCTCCTGTCCAGAATCTAAAATCAGGTCGTCGACAAGCTCTTGAGCTCTTCCTTCTGTGAGTCGTTATTATTCAAAGAAAGATTTTGGAGATCCATCGCGAAAGCTCCTATCGAGTACTCTAACCGCTCAAACTCTTGTCAATTAACCAAACGTTATGTTATGTAAAGCGTAGGGCGCTTGATGTGTATGTTTATGTCTGTGGGTGTAAATTCGAAAGCAAATATAGTGTCTTCAACATTAGTTGAAATAACGAGGATTTTTAAAAAATTTATCTTTGCTATAGGTTTAGACATGAGGCACGTGAAATTCCATTTGACATTTCACAAATGCTGAGTCACATTTCGTATACGCATGTCGTATTTTGCGGTATATAAAATAGGTCGAGATATATTTCTCGTGATATTAAATTATTTTCACCGACATTTCCGTCGCGCTGATCATAACGAAATATTATATCAAATCTTATTTGTATGTAGCCAATATTTAAAAGAAAATATATGTTTCGTCTTTTCTGGATTCATAAAGATATTCATGATTGTAGCTACTAATATCCAAAGAATTATATGTCCGTGCGAAGAATTATGTCACTAGATTGGATCGAAAATTTCAGAAAATCGTACGGAAACTGTCTCCAATAGCTATATTAATGGAACGAGACCAATTTAAATCTTCTCGTCGAAACTAAAGTGAATTTTCATTTCTGTAATATTTCAAACGATCGGGATTACTTCGAGCCGGGAGTAGTGCAATAAATCCCGTAGTTATCCGTCGACGGAATGTATAACGCGAGTGAGTGCGTAAAAATTGATGTATTCCGTGAAAAAAAAACGTCACCATTGCTGCACTATATTTTGAAAAGGCTCAAAATTTTCGCAAAATACTGGGCATAACTTCTCCTGCTGCTTCATTCTGAGCTAACAGAGAATATCCCCGGTTAATCAAAGATGCGAGTATACGTTCTGGAATTTAGGAATTTGACGATTTGACGAGCATACAAGCAAGAGCTTTTGAGCTGAAATAAAAATTGAGAGATGGGAAGAAAAAAAATTTCGTTAAGATATGTAGAGTGAACGACGGGAAGTTGCGAGCGGCAGCGGAAAATTCGTCCAGAATGAAAAAGGAGGATGGGCTGAAGAGGAGTACGATGAGAGGATAACTGCAAAGATTGTCCACCCAGAGGTTCGCAGATTAAAACGGGACTGGTCTCTTATTTGAACTCACTCTATTCTCCTTCTGATGATAGGTTTCTATATCCACCCCGTCTCCGACGAAAAATCCGAGGTAAAATAACGGTAACTTTCACTTGCAAGTATTAACAGAGAGGGTAGAAAGAGAGAGAGAGAGAGAGAGAGAGAGAGAGAGAGAGAGAGAGAGAGAGAGAGAGAGAGAGAGAGAGAGAGAGAGAGAGAGAGAAAGAGACGAAGGGAGGGAGAGTGAGAGAGGGACTGAACGTTTATTACTCACGAATAACTAATAATGGTCAATAGAGAAGAGTCCTCTTTCCTCTTTCTGGTAGAAATAGCAGTAATACTAACCTCAAGCTACCACTGATAGCTCAAGCCAGATAAAGAGAGAGAGAGAGAGATAGAGATTTTATTCCTCTCGAGATTTCATTATGGTGTGCCGTTTTCATCACCCGAAGAACTCTCGTCAATCCATTAATTTTGCTCGTCATTCAGAACATCGATAAGCGAGTATATAATATGAACTTTCGTTTATACCGCCTATCTCTTCACCGTATGTACGAACACATATATAGATAAACAGATGACAATTGGGAGCATTCCTAACAACAGAAGTCTTTGTAATTCGTTATAAGAACGAAGTATTGAGAAATGCCTTGAGTGCTTAAGATTCAATGGCCGTTGAACTCGTTTAACGAAATTATGTTTCCCATGTTCCTTCTACTACTCTACAATGTCCATTGCTTCATCGCTGTTAACGCTTCACGAGTCTTCACCATTCACGCACGTACATCCAAACTTTAGAGACATTTTAGCTGTAGAATCCTGAAACTTTACTACCTAGCATATGGCTCGCTCACTGCTATCACAGTACGCGACACGCTCTTTGATCCTATATCTCCTAGTTCGAAGTTTAACCAATGAGCAACAAAAGATAAAGCTACACAGCCGATCATGTACAATATGGAACCGGTCCACTATCACCAAGGCTTCATCAGAAATTTCGCTGGTGACTCTCGGAAAGCAGCCTTCTGCATAGTTAATATTATCCCTCCTTATCAATAACTTGTCTACAAAGTGCACTTATTGAAATCTCGATTTTGCAACATCTCGGATACAGGATTTCGTTCTTGCCTGATTCAATCTCGGGATCAAAGCAAGAGCGAAATCGGAACAACAAATAAATTTCCATGTAACGGGACTGCTGGGAATAGCGTACTGTTCCCATTTACTATCATTTCTTGTCTCTATAGACATATACATATTCCGAGTGGCTCAAAGTCGGTGGAGAATCAATGCTTTTAACCACAATCAAAGACTCGCTGACCCCGAAGAAAGTTACCTGGGTTATCGCTGCTAGTGTACGATACGTCTTCTACCGGTGGAAACCATTGTCAATCGTACATGTTTAGGCTGAAATCACATGTCGTTATCTTCAATACTTGGCAGAAAAAATTTGAGGGCTGTCTGTATAGTTGATTAATCTATTAAACAACGTATTGCATTGATGTCCATATTCGACTGCATTTATTCGTTATGCTAGACCTGCCAGGCCAAGAGATTTGCAGCACCTACTTGGTTAAAGGTTAATTTCCCTTCCGCTCAGTGGTCGGTCCGTGCAGAATATACATGATGAATCGAAAGGTTATGGTCTCTTAACTAACCTGGCAGGGTCTGAAATTTCAACACTGTAGCACGAGAAATTTGAAAGTTAAAAGTTAATTCCAGTAGGTTAAATGTAAAGTCCATGTCAGAAATTTCGAAATAACCCGGATATTCCGATGAGTGTGTTTAACCCCAGAGATTCCCTCTCGACAGTTTTCGGAAATGCTTCCCAGCGAGCGTGTAACCACTTTTGGGAGGAGGAATCGATCAAGAACTTTAGCCAAGACGCCCGGAGGCCCGACTGAGCATAACGAACCGAGACGCAGCCGAGTCGTATATGCACTTCCCGGGACTAATGCCAATTAGTGGTCGTTAAGGTTACAAATAACTGCTAGACTGGTAGACGACAACTGGCGTAATGTAACACCTTAAATACGGAGAGAGAGAGAGAGAGAGAGAGAGAGAAAGGGAGGGAGGGAGGGAGGGGCTGCTCGACACTCAGCAACTGACTATGGCACGCGAAACATATTTCACTCTCTAATGGCCGATTTAGCATAATGTATGCCTCGGGCAAAGCCTTCGCGTAGGGAGGGACGAGATGGGCTTCACATCACGTAGATACCTAATGTAGCCACCCTATCTACGGTACATCTATAATGCCGCTCCTGATTATTTTTGCCGCTATGTTCCATAATGCGGAGTCATCTCGCCTTTGCGAATTTATATTTTTTAACATCCTCCAAACTTCCGATCGCGTGCTTACTATTTGCTGCGACACTATAAAATTTGAAATTTCATTTTTTTTTTTTTTTGAAAGCATCTTGAATAACATGGAATCACTGTGGGATTTATTTGGTTAAACTTGTTGAGTCGGTGGTTTGAAAATTTTTTATCTTTAGATTTTCCTCGTCTTCACTTCGTAAGGTGTAACCTGCGCGGCTTGACATAGCCATATAGTCTTCCTCTAGCATGGCCGCCTGCATCTTACGCTGCTGTATTGCATTCATCAACCGTGTAAATTAGAAAATTGCAAGTTATGCCGATCACGAATCCACCCTTAAGAGAAAATTCGTTTTTCCATTTTGACTTCCTCATAGTGGAAAATTCATGAGGGAGATGCCAATTCTGAGAAAGCAAAATGTGCAAATTTTCGATGTTCATGTATTTCTTTCCGATTTCGATTTTAATGACTATCTGATTTTAAAGACTTTTTTAAAGACTTATTTTAAAGAAATAATGACTATCTGATTTAAAGACTATCCAAAATATTTGAAGCACTGTGGCATAGACATGTTAATTTCTTTTTTTCAACACGAATGAAGAGGGCAAAGAGGGCCTTCAGCGAACGTCTTACTTCCACGTTCCTTGGGATATATGTGTTTTTACATAGATAGGTCATAATTTTCCAATCAAAATCAAGTTCGAAGTATAATTCGTGCCCCGAGGGAGAAGAATTTTGGGACCCGATTTGGCGGCAGATAACCCTCCACCTATTCGTTTCATCCGTATACGCGTATGCTCTCAATAAGTCGAATCAGATTGTTCGTTGTGCTTCCGTGCTCACGAGCAAAGTTTTCCGCCAAGATCTCTCGTAAGAGAACGTTTTCTTCGGTAACGTTTGTGAAAGTGTGCGTGTGTTGGTGCACGTAAGAGCAACGGCAATCGAAAGCCTGTACATATATATATATATATATATATATATATATATATATATATATATATATATATATATATATATATATATATATATATATATCACTTTTTGTCAGACAGAAAGTTCCTTTCGCGAACGCAATCACACGATCGGGTAACTTTCCAATCCAAAGTTAAAGGCGGGGTACCGGCCTTGTTGAATCACGCGGACCACCCACACACTGTAAATAATATCTTGCAGTATACCATTCCCTTCGAGCACGAGGTGTGCACAACAGGAGGCGAATTGAGAAGCGGGAATAACGTATTATATATCTGGGATCCACGAAGCTTCTCGCTGGAGCGCACTTTCATCGACAGCTTTTTTTCGGTTGTGCTTTATGCTCATAAAATCTTTCATTCGTCTATGTGGATCACACGAGCTGCATAGCTTCTCTGTCGTGAATGTTAGGTATATTCACTGATATAGCTGCTGTAAGCATACATATATATCATACAGGTTCGAAGAAGAACAGCTGCCTGGGGCAATCATTCGGGACTCAAGACGTATCTCGATCTCGTTTTAAAATAATTCAAGTTGCTCCTGCCTTCGGCGTTCTTCGACTGGAGTTTAGTTTGCAATTGCCGTTTCGAAGCGAGGTAGCTCGACCGCGGCAATTAGAAACCGCGGAGTGGAGACCCACGCGGCTTGCTATTATAGATGTGTACTGTGTACATATCTATACTATGACTATATCGGCACTTGGCAAACAAAAGGACGTAATCCGTATGATTCAAGAAGTAAATCAACCTCGGTGCCGCCTCTTTGTTCGTCGGAACTCGACGTGTATATGTATACGAGCAAAAGCTGGTGAGCACACAGAAATATATGCCGATGGAAATTACCCTCGGGACATTTAGTTGCAGTTCCTCTGGTGTCTTGAACAAGAGTGACGATACATATGTATACAGTAGAACTTGAAGTAAGTTTATAACTCAAGATCGACGTGTTCTCACGACTCTAACCTTGAATTTCGAATAAATCTTTCTCACAGTTCATTTGATGGAACAGACGGGTTCATCAGACGAAACATCGAATCAAGGGGACATGAGAGGATCGGGTATATATTTATTTTATTTATCCTACCATTTACCGTTTCGACGTGTTTCTGCAAGTACAAAACGCATAATACCCTTGATACACTCGAACGCCATGTGCAACAACGTCTCTTATTGGCGGTGAAAAGGAAATCTTGACAGGAAATTATGAACTTGTAAAGCAATTAGAGAAAAAGTTTATTATCGAGAAGTTCGACTATGCGAGAATAGAAACTGGCAGAACAAAAGCGAAACTAAAGCAACTAGGGCCTGATAAATTAATTTATCAACGAGTCGGCAACAACTAGTCGCGGACATAACCGAACCGGGACATGTGGGAGAATGTTATCGACTTTCGAAAAGCACGTTTTACATCGCCGAGCATGCGGACGCGTGCACATGTGTACGAACGCCGGGATAAATGTCCCTTCGTGTTTTCGACTATTCTACGAACGGTGTATATCCGAGCGCTAGGCGAATCAGTTCCTACGAGCTGCCGAACAACAGATCTACAATGCCAACAACACCCGTAACACGTTGCAATATTCATTCGATCGGTGTTCAATCGGTCACCAGGACGAAACATACACAGCAAACACACGCAACTCTTCGACTTGAATTTTCAAATAGAGTGAATTCATGATTGAAGTACTCGCACCAGTAAAGTAAAATGGGGCACAGTGAGACACGAGAATACTGAGACAGAGCTTGTCTCGCATATTTTTATTTTGGCATTGAAAGATTAACGCAACAGCACGCCATTGTTATGTAAACCGTGTATTATGTTCTTTATTGTTTGCGAAAACTTTTTACCATAATGGAATAACGCAATGAATTTCCGTTTTATACCTTGTGTCCGTTAGACGGGTCAGCAATTCCGATATACCATTGGGGATTGCACGGGCCCATCAAAACTTTGTCGTATCGTTAATCGAGAGTTTGCGAATTTATACATTTATACATTTATACAACAGAGAAAACAATGCTCGAACTACAGACAGTAATCTCTCTCTCTCTCTCTCTCACACACACACACACACACACACACACACACACACACACACACACACACACACACACACACACACACACACACACACACGCACGCACGCACGCACGCACGCACGCACGCACGCACGCACGCACGCACGCACGCACGCACGCACGCACGCACGCACGCACACACACACACACACACACACACACACACACACACACACACACACACACACACACACACACACACACACACACACACACACACACACACACACACACACACACATTCTTTTTCTCCATCTCTTTCTCTCTCACATTCTCCCTTGTTGTTTTCCGTCCATCAGGGTAAATGAGATAGAAGGCGAATGAATGACGGGTACAGAGGGCGAGAGAGCCATGAATTTTCAATGCACACAGCTGCCCTCGCGGACTGTGCGACTCCGAGTATTCCGGGCATTCATAATTTATATCACTGCACTACCCCCAAGTGCCTACACGGATGTATACGCAATGTTCACCAACACCCACTGGGACGTTGTTTATCAACTCGACAGTCTACATACGAGGTAGCATCCGCTAGAGACATGGAACATTGAATGCATGTCTGTATTACAGTGCAATACGACACGAGAATTTTACCTGTATGAGCTTGAAAATGGCATTTTCCAGATTGCTCGTAAAGGTATATACGAGAATACAATGGTAAATTCATCGGTCTGTTCACTGTGCATGAAATTTCACAAAAAGTTACTGTTATTGCAATACAATATTTAATGAAAAGTTATCCGTGATGAATTATAGGATGCACTCGTGATATCTCGTGTTACGAGCGCGGCATTGAAAATTAGATACTTTCGTCGCGTAATTGAATCTGCTCATTTTCCAAATTTCTGAATACTGTCATACGAGCTTCTCTTTTACGAATTCAAATTGTGGCCATGTAATGCTAATTGAACGTGATGCTATTATCGGTGCATCATAGCTGTATGAAAATCTTTTGAAAAAATTAACTTTGAAATAATAGGAATATTTATTATGAACAACAGTAATTCGAACAGAGAATTAATTAAGAAATGTTTTTTGACCAAAGGTTCAGAAATTAGATATTGCTGTTCTGCTTACCCGGATTTTCTCGATAACCACAACTTTTATTTATAAATAATTGAATTTTTTTTTTATTATATCGTTCGCATTCATTTGCTTTTAAAGGCACTACCTTCATCGGTAGAGAGGGACTCGAGGGTTGTAATATATAGCACACCTGTGTATATGGGAATTTTAATGGGGTTTTCTTGAGTGACATGTAAAGAGACGGAGACGACTATATCTTACAATCGATATCTACATATGTTTCGTCGATGGAAATACCGATATATAACAGAGTCGCTCTCATGCATATCGTCTTTATGGTACAGTTCCTTGAGGTAGCATGAGATATATGTATATATATATTCATAACGTGTCTCTCATTTTTCTACGGTGTTTCAATTCCGTACCACATTGCTTCCGGCATTTTTACGTTTTCTCATATTTCCACGTAAAGTTTTTACTCCCTTTTTTACGTTAGCGTTGTCTCGCCCCTCGCCTTCTATACCCTGCGGTTGTACATCTTCAATCGTTATATCGCCGCGTATAAAAAATCATGCGTGCGTATATATCGTCGGTTCGAGAACACGCTTTTTCTTTGGGCATCGCAATCCAACGATATTTTTTACATTTTCAGTAAAAAAAATCACTCACGCAGACGCTCGAGGAATATGTTTTTTTTTTCCCGAAAAATTGGATTTAAACTTCTCACATAAGTTGAAATCGTTTTTTATTGTTGGTATATGATAAAAAGAAATAAATCATTTGACTTCTTATTTTTTTCTTTTTTTTTCCCATAGGAAGGAACGTTTCAGAGATATCTGTAAATATCGAGCTTGGCTCGATTTATGATCCAAGCGATCTTGGAAAAATTTCGTGTCCTCTCGATGGTCGTTAGTCAAGTGCGTTTCACGTGTGTATATCGGACACACCCTTCATTTCGGACTCGGACAAGGTATGTATAAAACGACAGAGAGTTGCCACATGCCTTGAAATTAATCATTGCAGTCGAGACACCTTACATGACGTATATAAGCCCTGTGAAACGTGTATCTCATGCGAACAGATCGCGCGCATGCGCTGAATCCTGTAATGCTCCATTGGGACACGTTGGGTCACACAAATGATATTCTACTGATGTGATGTGTGCTCATAACAATTGATAGGCGAGTTAAACTCGGGGCATCAAGTATTTCCGTGAATGGGATACCGGGTTAATGTTGAAGGCACACGATATTCGCGAGCACTCATGCGCACTCCTATGAATAAATATTCTTAAGCATCTCAAGAATTATGTCCTTTTAACATTGCAGAGCTATGTCATATTGATATGGGGAAATCTTCGCGATTCAACGATCGCCATGGTCTTATGGGCAATTTCCGTGGATGGATGAATAACCTCATGGCACGAGATTATCGCACATATCAACGACTACATTATAATGACTTTTTATTTGTCATTCTTTCATCCATAGGTTATTGATAACGTTTTCTCATAAAACTTTATCGTTTCACGCGAATGTAAGCTATGGAAAATATATAGACGGGGTAGCGAATACTTTTATTTTTTTTTTTTTCAAATGGATGCTGGAAAAATCAAGGAAAAATTGATTCAACCGCACGGCAACTCCGGGCGATCCCAATTAAGCGAAAGCAGAGATTATTGTTATCCGGATATATTTAACGTTGAATTTATAATTGGATTTGAAATCTTGGTCTGACCCGGAATGAAATTTCTTTGCTCTCGCATTCAGAGTGAGAAAAAAAAACGCGAACGCGAGAGGATGGTAGGGAGAAGAGCCGCCAACTTTCATGAAGAAAGCCTGAGCTATGAAATTGCAGTGGGGGGAGCGGATAAGAGAAACGTAACGGGGGAAAAAGAAAGAGAAGCGTGTTGGTGAGTGGGCGAAAATTCTGAGCCGGAAAATCCATACGAATTGGATTCTTTTAATTAAATCCGACTGAGTCCCATCTCGTTTCTCGTTCTCGTTCTCTCTCTCTCTCTCTCTCTCTCTCTTTCTTTCTTTCTTCTTTCTACCTTCACAATTCTGCTTTGTGGCCCTACAAGTTGGTTGCACGCTAGCGCGATTTCTCGTTTCCTTCATTCTACGAAGTGCCTCAGACGAGAGTTATCCGAGCACCGGAAGCACCGAAGACACATATACGAAAAGGTCTGGGCGGAAAAATAGAAAGTATGGGCACACGAGGGTTTCGCGAGACCTATAGGTGTACGCCGATAATTACTCAACCGGTCTTGGATTACGATGAGAGCTGCTATGGGGACTGTACTGGTAAGACCGCACCGAATGGTGGGATGGTCCCTCACCTCGTCGGTCGTGACCTAATGCTTTTGTAATGACTAGGCGTGGTGCTCCATAAGGCTGGTAGTTCTTGAGCCTGGAGTGTATCGCAGTCAGAATATATACATATATATATATATATACCTAAAGTTTATATGTCTGTCGCGCTCACCGGTCAGCCCATCGGAGCAGGAGGAGTACGGCCGTTACGACCCGAAAGAGGAAAGTGATGGAGAGATTGAGATAAAATTGTGCGAGGACTAGCAGGCGAAACGGAACGAGGATAAGAAGAAAAAGGAAAGGAGTTAAGCTCGGAAAAGCTCATTCCATTTATATTCCAAGATCTCGAAAGCGCCCATCGTTGCGGAAGCATAAATATATACATATACACGTAACTATATTTAATCTCTTACATAAAAGTGAATGTTGTTTGCCAAGCTCTCTGTTATTGGCAACCCGTGTCCCTGTGGCTGACAACTAGGAGGAAAAAAAAACGATTTTGCAGATTTTTGGTACCGATTTTTTTTTTACTTTTTTTTTTAGAAATACGATAGTGGTTTCGTGATTAGTAAAGAAAAAATGATATTAAATTCGTGTTCCGAGAGTAATATTACATAATCAAATCTTTTTGCATATTTACAAAAAAAAAAGTCGCTTTTTAACGAAATATCTGTAAATTTGTTTCCCCAGAGGAGTTGTGCTCATTTCCACCGTGTACTCCTTTTTGTTTATCCTTTTCAAAGCGCCTCGAATACGACGAAGTCGGCAAAGCACGGACAAAATATAGGGCCTTACAATTTTGTAATTTTTCGGAATACTGGGAAAAACTAAAAATTTTCTTGCTGTCTATTACTATGGCTTAATTTGATACTCGATCGTAGAACACCGGATATTTAAAAATCACACCGGGAGGGGGGTTTTTTTTTTTTTATTATTTAAATATAAAACTTGAAAATGTCGCATGAAAACGTCAAAAATCAAGAGAACTTGACGCTCATTTTTTCCGGTTCGTGATAATGCGAGATTTCGAAACGCTCGAGCTACAATAAACCGATAGCTTGGGCACAGATGTATAATACAGAGGTAGACCGGAAAAGTCCAGCTCTGACTGGTGTTTGCGCGAGCTTTGTCTTGCAACTTCTGAAGCCTCGCCGGAGAGCGTGACGCTTCGGCAGCGATGATGCAGCGAACAAAAATGAGGATACGAGAAAGAAAAAAAGAGAAAATAAAAAAGCAGAGATGGAACAAAGAGAAATAGCGGAGTGCCGAGAAGACCTGGATGGGTGTACGTCAAAAGGGGTTGGCGGGTGTTCGCATAACGGACGGGGCGTTTGTCCGATGGGAATATACCTAGACTCGTTTCTCTGTTATGAAATGGAGTAAGAGAGGGAAGAGACGTAGACGACCAGATATGGCGAGGCAGAAGCGACAACGGGAACGGTGACGGAAAAGCCAGTAGCAACTCTCGGAACGAATACTTATTACACGGTGCATGTGTATATACACGAGGAAGGAAACCAGTGAGTGTGTGAGCTCACGTCATTCAATGCCGCTCGACGGTGCTTCCATACATTCGTGCAGGATTCTCTCGTTGGCCCAGATTAAAGGGAGTTTTATGCGAGGCACGGCGTGGCGTTATTAATCTTCGCGAAAGCCGACGAAAAGAAGTATAAAAAAAAAAAAAAAACGAAAGAATAAAAAAAAAATGTGGAAAAGAGAGTGGCAACCTGTGCAGTGCGACGGGAGCGTAGTGGGTGATGGAAAGACACAGAGACCCAGAGATGCGCGAGACGGATAGATGGTAAACTAGAATATCCAACGGTATAATATCGTATATGCGAAAGATATGAAGAAGAAATGAAGTGCTCAAAAGTGTGAAAAGATACATGAACAAGAGAGATCCTTGGACTTTTCTTCCAGTTTTCCATGTATTTCCAAAACAAAAGGCTTAAAATGATGTAAAACCATAAAAACATTATCTGCGCACTTTTCTCATGCTCTTCTGCGAATATGCGATACGGTAGAGGATTGCCGATGCCTGCCGAGACAGGAGGACTAAGCTCGGAGACGAATGAAAAGGTATAATGTTATACTCTCACGGTACCGGAGCCCAGTGTTAAAATAATAACTTGGAAAAAAATTTAACTAGATATCGAGCAATGTAACAGCTGCAGACAAGCAGTGCCATGAAGTTCAAACCCAAAAGTTCATCACGAGATGACATAATGGGCGCTCTATTTTATAATCTTGTTTTGTGCTTCTCACTTTTAAAGACCCGGAAATAATTTGTTTGTAACATTTTTCTTTCCCTTAGCGGATATCCCATATCTGCACTATCCCTCTATCGAGTTTATTCTCATTCTCTTGGGTTTTGTCATTGCGCCGAGAGCGCAAAATGGAAATGGCTCGTTCGATTGTCTTCCCCGTAAGGGTCCCTGCAGCCAAGCAGAAGTCTTTAGAAAAATATCTCTCTATCGGGCTCTCTATGCCTCTGCTTTTTCACGAGGTACGAAGGAACTCTAAAGCAGACCGTTCACTAGATTCTCGGTGACATTTATTTTCTAGTGTAAACCTCCTAGAAAGTTTCTCGTTACAAATCGCTTTTCTCCCCCCGCAGTCTACGACGTTAATTACGTACAGTTGGAATAAGAGCTGAGCTTTTCCTGTCTCAATGGCGCGTGGCTGGGATGAAAAAAGTTAAAGAGAGAGAGAGAGAGAGAGAGAGCATGAAAAAGAAAATGAGAAAAAACCATTAGTTCAGTCAAAATTCTTTTCATTTAATGAACAACTATCGTTTCAGATCTTATCTCTAGGTAATTCTTATTGCTTTCATCATTCGCGGTGTTACTGCTGTAGCATGCGCATATTCACGGAGAATCATTGATGCGTAGGTAATAAATTAAATAAAATTTACTTAGTCTAACGACCGAGCATACGAAAACCACTGTAAACAAGAATATCATGAAGTTTCCAGTAGAAATTTACGAAAGTGAAGAGGAGTGCTGGAATAATGAGTAGAGTGTGAAGGAGCAATTATAGCAGAAGAATACGCATTTCATCAATTAGTCGAGCTATTTCTCATCATAAGAATCAACGCATAGGGGAAGTTCGGGTAGCCCCGGACGGCGGGTATCCCCGGACACTTGAAGTATGCAACAATAGAGTCAAAAATGTAAACAAAGTGACGCATATTAACGTGCCCCGTAGTGCATAGAACAAATTTAAGTCAGTATTTTGGCATGAGCGCTGACCGGGTAAAATTTATTTGTGAAATTTATCATCGGCAAGATTTTTCGTGCGCGCTCATCAGACTTCGAAGAAGGTTTTCATATAAAAGACACGGGTAATACGACTGAAGTTATTACTTGTATCAGAGGCCATTACATATGCTTTACGTTTATAACAGTTTTCCATTTGATTGTGTTTATAATTTGATAATTATCAATAATAATATGAGATAGGGATTATCGGGTAGCCCCGGACGCAAGTCTGTCGCGTACCTTCGAACATTTTGAAACAAAAAACGAAGAAAAATTTTCAAAAAAAATGGAAGAAATGAACAAAAAATGAACAGAAATGAACTAAAACTATCGAACGCGCTCCCATAAAGATCGTCATGAGGCTACGGGGATGTGTGGGGAAACCTTCGACGAAGATTGGATTGAATGTCGAAAATCCAGCGATTAGGCTCACGAAGCCTCTGTCAACATTGAATCGTCGAATATTCATTGGTATTATGATGTTTGTAAAGCTAAAGAACGATTAAAGTAGTTCGGCTGTTTGAGCAAGTACGATAAATGTCCATCAATTTTTGCGGTGAATAACAGTTAAAAGTCCCCTGATTACAATAAGCACATTTTGGGGGGCTCTTGCGGGGCAAAATTTTGAATTATTTCATTTTTTAATTTTGATTTTTAACACAGTACCTTATGGAAGAACTCACAATAATGTTAATTGTAAAAAAAGTAATCGATGGTTGAGCCTCAGAAAAGTTTCCACCATAAAGGAAATTTATCGCAGATTCTGTTTATTTCAAAAAAACATGACCTTACGGTGCTTTTCAAAAAGAAAACATAAAAGAACTTTTGTTTTCGACGTGTCGGAAGCGGATGGCAGACATTTACGTTTCACTGCTGGAACAGCTGATTGAAGCTTCGGGCAGAGTCGGTAATCGCGGGAATTTTAAATTCTCGAGAAACTTTAAAAGTGAATAACATTTTTTTTTTTATCACGAATAAACTAAATTTTACCAATGAATTTTCATGTATAATCTTTTGAATTATCAATTTTTTAACCATAAAAAGCTGTATCCACAATTCTTCGACCAGTGTTGTTTACGTTTATTTTCACTTTTTGGTCGAGTTTTATAGATTTTTTTAAATTTATTTTTGAGATTAACTCACGCGCTTTAATTCGTCGAATAGCTTCGCTTTTTTTAACGAACTGACCATTTCTTTTTCTCGGTGCCATTACTTCATAACTTTTCTTTCGCGTTATACAAATGTCGCAGCTAGGTTATGTGTAATATGTCACCGGCACTGGCACGGGGGGCGAAGGGGCGAGAGGGGCAGCGAGCCGACTTTACCCGAACATTGGACAATCATGGCGGACTCAATCACTTAACTAGTCAAGTTAAAGTATAAACTTTATCTTTGACGATATTTTTAAAGCATTTCATGACATTTATGTGATAAAAATATTATCAATGCAAGTGTTCATTAATTTTATTAATAATTTAGACGTAAATTTAATCGATATAAATGAGTTGCCAACTTGACTACAGTCATACGACGGCCGAACTACTTTAAATCGTCGTTAAAATGTGTGTCCGGGGCTACCCGCCGTTTTTCCCATTGCCCAAAATTGGATGGTAACGTTTTTCTGTTATTATATAATTCACACAATTGAAAAAAGTATCTATTGTTTTGTTAAAGTCATCAAAGAGATTCTGAAGATCGTAAATGGTATGATATTAAACGTTTAGAACCTGTTATTTATATGTTTTTGATATACTTTATTCAAGTGTCCGGGGCTACCCGAACTTCCCCTATTTATACCAATTTGAAATCCATGTTCAGAATTTCGCCAAATTGTGCTCATGCTGATTGACCGATTCCTGTTATTTTTGGAGTGACTATACATACTACGATAGCGTATACCTACAAAAAAATATTAGCTCCAGTTCTATCTTCTCCCTGATCAATATCAAGTACTCCCATCTCTCTCATTGTACCTCAGTACCTTCTACCTCTGATGCCTCTGGTATCTTCTGGTCCTCATCAAGTTTCATCCACTCGTGTAGATAGCCATGAGAAGGTCTTCCAATATCTGCATTTCGATGACGGTATCAGGTTGCTGTGTGTCTTGAAGTTTATTTCCGCGAACCCGTGAGCTTCGTCTTTCACCAACACTGTAGCTAGTTTCTGTACCGATAGCGCTTCGATAGAGTACCGTGCAGTGGGTCATGCTGCAGTAACCGCATCTTAGTAGCTAGAGGAAAGCTGAGAAAGCTGGTTGGTTGTTCTCCTCGATCTATAGATACCACCCATATTGCATAACGAACGTATTGGAGGTAGACTACCATATGCGGGAAACACGTCTAGCTCCTATTATATTTAAGCCCTGCATGATCCTCTTGCGTTCTTGATCAATTTGGCTCCTTTGTGGCTTCACTGTCAAAGAGGCAATTTACAAGGAGATTCGATCCTTGGATCTCTACGGGATGACCACGACCAGCGCATCGTAGATGAGCGGGTCTTTCATGAAATTTAGATTTCCCTGAGGTTTCAGAAATTCGCAGAGGAGATCCGAGACCCCAGTTTATCAGCGAGAATAGAAATTTACTTCAGTATCGTTCCTAAATCATAGTTTATATACAGCGATATATCTACGATACTACAGCAGGTAGTACCACCACCACTACGTCCATATAGTGGCCTAGCAAGACGTCAGCACTAATCAACGTACACAGATTTATATCGATACGTGTATACACTGCTCTTTCTTTTTCTCTCTCACCCAGGGCACTAGCGTCTCCGTAATATCGGGAGAAATACACAGTTCTATATTTCTCTTGCTTACCGTGTTTTGAAAGAGCTGTTATCGCACTGCAATTGCGATATTAAATGCGGATTATTGTAACTTTCCAAAAAAACTGTACGGTACAGATATCTCCGTCTCACATGTTTCAATGTCGGTGTCTGTGTGGCTTATGATTTCTCTCTCTCTCTCTCTCTCTCTCTCTCTTCTTCGGAATATTAGTACAGGATATAAACTTAAAACCATAATTTTTGTTGTGACGGAGGCCGTGGATTATGGTAAGCTTTGCCGTGGGTAAAGACGATGATGCTATACCGTAAATTTTATGCTCTCGTTCTGACCTTGGCCCTAATGATCCAAACCATCCAAGATATACTTCGAGATTATTATAAAAGGGCTGCGCAGGATATATCATCAGCCACGTTTTCCCAATCTCTCTCTCTCTCTCTCTCTCTCTCTCTCTCTCTCTCTCTTTCTCTCTCTCGCTCTTTCTTTCTCTGTTTCTGTCTCTATTTTCTCTCCGAATCGCACTTTCTAACGCGAGAACTGCTCAACGTTAATATTTTATCAACGAATCAATTATAGTTTTGTATGCTTGTCTTTCGTTGTCCTTTATAATAATATATGTGTAATATAAAGAATTTTCTAATGGAGTGGACGGTAAAAATGTATTTCCACTTCATATGCAAGGCAAAAAATTACCTTCTAATTTATGCGGAAGCAAATAACGGACCAATTTATTTCTGGACGTTGACTGAGAATTTACTGTAAAAACAGGTTAGAAAATATAACAGGTTAGAGAATCAGGGAGCGAGAAGGTTCACCAGATTTGGTCCAAGGTTATAGACCAAGTGGGTCATCATCTTCTATATATATCGTCTGTAGATACAGCATAATGGATGAGCGGTCGGAGCTTTTCTCCTCTTTGGAAAAGACAGAGGATGCAGGGCGATCGGGAATTCCCTGAAGACCTGTCACGATAAACAATTTTCTTCGGGTTCGATGCTCGCTTCGCTCTTCTTCTTCTTCTTCTTCTTCTTTTTCTTCTTCTTTGTATTCTCTATCTTTTGGCCATAAGCGAGAGCTGTTAGGATGGTTCAACTCCAGCGGTACCAGCCGACCTCGAAGACCCTCGTCAAAGGCTAAAAGACACGCTTTCGCGTCGACCTGAATGACCGAAACGAGCATTCCTATCAACCTTACGCGCTTATTCCAATTCCCCGAAGCTCGTGACGGTCGCTCCGAGAATTCTCATCTTAGTCTCTACCAGTGTCTCTTCTTTGATATGCTTTCTCGTCGGAGAGCTCACGTTTTCATTAATATTCTTTTCGATTCGCTCAGTCGTTCTCGTTCCTTGTCATGAAGCCTATCAAGTCCCCCAGATTCGAACATCAAGGGGGAAGTGCGGCACGAGAGGTGGGCTTTCCTCATGAAAGAGACGAATATTTATGTGGCAGAATCTCCGCTCGGGGAAAAAAGAATCGTCAAAAAGAGGACTTGTATCAAGATAGATTTAGCTCGACAGGGGATCCATAGCAGAATGTAATAAATTTTGGAAAGTATTGAACGAACAATGGAGTCAAGATCCGCGGTATTTGGGAGATGTATACCTCGTGCCAAGTCTAACGAGAATGAAATGATCCTCTATAGCATACACATGAGGAACTCTGTGGTCAAAATGGATCGATAGAAGTCGCGTTGAATATTGGCGCGGGAACAAATCACGATCGAAGACCTGTTATCGCGTGCCCAGAGCAACAACGTCACCGTGCTTTTTCACTCCTAGTGGCTTGCTATACATTATTGCCGCTGTGGGCTCTGGCCCGGCTCACCAGCGCGTCGATCCATCTTGCGAAAATCGGGATAAATCGGCTTTGTGTGGGCTTTGAAAGCTCCACCACCACGCGGACCTGCGGAAATTCCAGCTACGGCCGCGGCTCACCGCATTCGATATTATTCCGTTGTGCTCTTTCAGAGCAGAGCTCACAAAGAAAGATGTATCATTTATAGAGAGGAGAGAGACGCAAAGGGATTGTTTAAAAAAATGGGTCGATAGTCTATCCTATGATCTATTTAACGAACGGAACACAGAGAGTCCGAAAATACACTCCGAGTCCTTCTCCTCGAACTTAAGTTAACTCGTTGGAAAGTTCAATAATTCATCAAAGTGCCAGAGGGCAGTGCTGCTTACTGCAGCTTTAGCACATCAAATGAAAAGAGCTTTTATTTATCTCTCTTGCAAAAAGCGGTGAGTTCTTCAGTGATTCAGGTTGAAAAAGAATATATGCAATCTACGTAATTAGATATTTATTCAATTGCTAAGTAAATAAACTTGGCAGAGGCGCATGCTCGTAGTTCCTGCCTGAGTTATCTTGATATAGGTATATACGGCGTCTAGGTATAACGCGAGGTAAAAAAAAAAAAAAAAAAACATCACGAAATTAATCCTTCACCCTAAACTCGCCCCGGCCCCAACGTCGATCTTTCCGCTGCTGCTGGCACTCTCGAACTCATCATCCCCTCGAGCCACTACTGCTCGCTCTCGCGCCAAAGTACTGCAATATAATTTGTGCTTCGTCGAGATATACGTATATACCGTCGACATGAAAGAACTCTCTAATTTTTTTCTCTCCCTTCTGCCCCACCCCACTGGCCGTCCGGACCAGCTGAATTTTTATCTCTACCCTGCAGAATCTTCGCGGCTACTCCTTATATATTACTCTCGTGAAACTGTATATATATATATATATATATGTATATAGAACATGGCGAAAAGATTCCTTCGCAGACTCATCGCAGACTGATTCAAGCTCATGCCCGTCCAATCTATATACCGTTCCTCCGTCTTCTCTTTTGCCGACTCCACTTTCGTCTCGACGTCCTACCGGAGCTAACGTCGCGCAGTTTCATTTCATCAAGATGATCCTCTTTGCCTCTCCGGTTCTTCTTACCTCTTCGATTCGACCGTCCTTACAATCTCGGGCTTCACTGCTTAACAATGGGCAGGAGAGTGAGAGGACCTCTATGGAGAATCGGCATTGGGCCTCAATCAACAAACGAGTTATAGCTAGAGTGCAATCACATTCTCGTTCCGAAAGGAAGAGAGAGAGGACACCGGTAAAAACGGGATATTCCTCAATTCTATATAACGAACTTGGTCTCCCACGCCATTGTACCCTGTTCATTCATTCATTGACTACGCAGAGATATACCACAATGGCTCGGGATATACCCCGAGTTACGGTACGCCCACGACTGTTTCTTATTCGCCAAAGTTTGTTACTTTGGTACAACATCGACGGGTGTAAGTGGTGACTCGGTGGAAAAGGTTCGACGTCAGTCTTATGAGCTATGTGCGTGCATGCTCTCTGTCGATCGATGGAATAAGAAGGGGCGAATGAGATCGAAAAGCTTTGAGCAATCATACACGGCGATAGACTTCCCGACGAACCTTTTACAATTTACAGATATGATACGACCTTCTTTTTTTTTTGGTTAGACTGGAAAATCCCACTGAGCACCGTGTCGAGAATGACGTTCTACAACATTCAACAAAGCTATCATCTCATCAAAATTCATCGACCGTGTGTCGTTCATTTTTTCTTTAGCAAAACGATGACAATGAGATCGTGACTCTCGGAGATATGCAGTTTCCATCATTTTCTAACTAATCCTGTCGATCATACTGTATTTTCGCCAACTCGCTCAGCCTCTTTCCATAAAACTGGACAACCCTCATACTATCAGTAATGAACTCGCCATTTTACAGCAAGCACAATTCAAATATAATTGTACTTAAAATCATGGGCAGATATTATAGGATATCCAATCGGTCCATTTGCCATTATAGAGAATGCGGTCCGATGACTAGTGGTTTTCAATGACAATCGCGCTCTTTGATCTACTTTTCGCCTGGGAATATATCTCACGGTGAAGAGAAAGCGCATCATTTCGAAACGAATGGAGATTCTCGAACAGCCCGTTCGGAGCAGTTAAATTAAATTGGCAGTCGATGCGTGATTCGTCCTATGCTACAGTAGTATACGTGTACAAAGAGGATCACGCGTTCTCTGATATTCGGTTTCTCTTTCAATCTCGCTCTTGCTCTCTCTACTTCATCCAGGCTTGGTTTTGATTTAATTCTTTAAAATACTGGATGTATCTCTCAGTGCGACAGGTGTATTATTATACAACGAATTTTTTTTTTTAATCTTAAATGACGGCGTCATTTCAACTTCATCGTCGGGCCAAATATTGGGATTAGTGTTCAGGCTTTATTTTTCGTCGCTTATATTCACTAATATCTGTATAAAAACGTCAGACTTAATTTTTCGCACGAATCTTATTGCTCGACTACTTTGTGCTGCCTTCAATTCTTTCTGGTCGTTTTCTGTACTCATTTGCACTACCGCATACTAAATTCTCTCTGTGATCCACCAACTTTCATTCTTCGGACAGAGAGAGCCACCGGGCAACGCAGGTTTTAATAGGATTCGAGGTATAACCTGGCTCCATTGTCGTATGTGTGTGTTTCAATTGCCCTTAATCCATGCTAAGTTCACATGAATCATTAGAGATTCTCTTTTTACGTTAGCACTGAAAAATTCTTCTTCACCATCACGCTTTCATGGTACAAAAAATACTCGCATGAAAGAATAGCAGAATTTTTTATTACTAGAAAGCCCTGTATTTCTTACGCATACGGAAGGAAGATTCTTCCTCTGGTTTCTTTTATTTTCCGGCGTAACAGTTTGAGGCTTACTGTGTGGGCAAATTTCAGCTGGATAACATCAAAATTAGCTACAGCGAAAGCGTTCAGAGGCATTTTTCTTTCAATGAAAAATCAGTACAAATCCAAAATGTTTTATCGACTCACAAAAGTCACGCCAAACGTAGAGGAGTGACTGATCTAATTGTGTGGAAAATTTTAGCCGGAAAACTTAAGCCTTTCTCAAGTAATGAAGGTTCGAATTTCGTGAAACTGGTACCCCCCCGCATGTATTTATCCATTTTGATACTTTCTTTACATCAGATTTTTTAGCATTTCGGTGGAACATTCTCCACACACTCGAATTGATAATCCGAATTACTGGTTCATGAAAACAAACGTTTGTGCAAAAAGAAGTATTCATAGTCCAAGTTGTTATCCATGGAACTAGAGCATCGGAGCACATTTTGTGTGCAGGAAATTGAACAGTTGAGAAATTTTTAATCTAGCACAAACTGCATTAAAAATAGAGTTTGGACTATACTCAAGTACGCGGTGGCTATTCGCGACTGCATGATATTCTCTCTACCTATTTTTCCCTGGAAACTTCATTTAGTAAACGTCAGACTGGCGTGAATTTATGGTCAGAAATTCGGAGTTACAGTTTTCCCTGTATACGGACCACGATTTCTGGGGACTAGCTCTCGGCTATATCGCTGCGACTGTGTGAAAGTACTGCCCGGCATGCGACTATTTACGTGGGTGGCACTTGGAATTGCCGCGGGGTCGAAGTGGGGCACGGCCTAGGGAGAGAAAGGGAGTGAAAAAAGAGCAGTAGGTAGAGTAACTGTATGTGCAGAGAACTTTTGTTGAAGGGTGCATTGAAAGTAACCGGGCAATGTGGGCTAGCTGGGGCATGGGAATGGATTCAGCGAAAATTATACCGATATCTCGGTCATGTTGGCGTTTCTATCGCCTCCATCCGTTAATGATAACAATTTCACTAATTCTCCGAGGGTGAACAGTGAAGCAAACTCCACCACTGTGTGTGCCATCAACCTTGAGTACATGATCCATTAACCATGATCATGATCATCCTCTTATTCATACACCGTATCATACGATCCGTACAACGGGTTGCCAGACTCTGCAACGAATTACAATCAAGTTATTTTCAATCTAACAATTCTAAAGACTACCCTCGTTCTACGACGTTGTTCGTATTCGCATTCTAGAAATTCGTTTAGTCGCATGGAATAAATTGAAAAAAAGTGATTGGCGAAAAACTTTTTCGCGTGAATAACGGGTATAGCACGAAGGACGCAGTAACCATTACCCCGGGATGACGAAATTGCGAGGATAGCGGTGGCTATGTCCTTTCTGTAATAGATTTTTCGTGTCTGTTTTCACCGCGGGAGAGAGGAAGAGTTGCATTACTTTACGGACGGGTCGACAGTTTTCGAATTTACCTAAGAGTGCCGGGAAACATGAAGCCCCCAGCGGCGAAGCAGCGAGCAGTGTGTCACGTCATTTGTCTTCGGTCCTGGTGTTCGCCGATAGTTGGAATTTTTACACTACCACCGTAAAGCCGAGAGAAGAACGCGGCGCGACGAGCGTACGGTCTTGCAAACCCGTCAAACTTCCCTGCTACTGCGAGTGATCGAACGTTCTGCTATACAGTCTTTGTTTTCTTGTCCCTCACCCATCCTACATCTCATATCCAGACTGGTAAGCGGTTTCTCACTCCGCCATAAGACAATGAGCTGGCAGAACCCCCTTGGTGTAATATTTCATGATTTGTATACATCGCCATTCGGGTGAAATGGCCTTTTGAATTTACTCAAGAAGCCGGAAACTCTCCTCACGTATACATATAATACGAAGACGGGGGCGGGTTTTAGCCGAGGGTTTATGCTGTGTCATTTATTTTCACATCGTGCTCCGTCAGAACGCGTGCGTGAATTTTCTCACCTTCAAGCGATAATGGATATTGATGAAGACTGAAAGGTCACGAGTTAAAAAAAAACAAAAAAATAAACGTCAGTGTTGAGTTGAGTAATTACCTGTCAACTCTGGCGTTGTTCTCATTATCAGCTTTCTGGGAGGAATGACAGTAGGAGCGACGGACTTGAACGAATATACTTATATTTTATGCGTGGATAATGAAGCTTTCGTTCCAATTTGTGTGCAGTATAACGTCCGGAAAAGACATTCGTGTATACCATAGCCCCATTGGCCCTGGCCCGCGTTGCTGCGTCAAGTGTAAATGTATGTCGTGTGCGCGAAGATAAAGCTTAACTCACACAGGAGCCTACGAGCTTCGACAATCACCAGAGGTGGCATGAAAAACGGGTAATACACCGGCTGATTATACACCAAGACCCTTCGAGGTATGGTTGCACGCTCGCATGGCCTCAGCAATGCTCTTCCCGTTATTACACCACGGACCATTCTTCCGATAATCTAATCACTTTTTTTTCTGCTCCCCTCTACCTCTCTTTCTTTCTCTCTGGCTTTCACTCTCGTTGATGCACTCTGCTTCTTTAGATAGTGCTACATCGTTCGTTCACCCGTTTGCCTGACCTATTTGAAAGCATCATATGTAAAAAGAATAATAAAATTCCCGTTTGAAATAATAGATTTTGCTTACTCGAAAGGATCATCAATTTTTCAAATCACGAATATATATTTAATCTGACTATTGGAATCTTCTACAGCCCGCCGCTCTCGCACCCCCAACTGGCAAGTGTAATGCTTCGATTTTTCTCACGGTTTTTTTTTCTGCTGGAAAATGATTAATGGAATCGTAATAACGGTAAAGACGCCGCAGTATTAACGCTCGATATGATCAATGATTATTGAATTGTTGATGAGGTGCATATACGCTACACTGCCCTTTATTTTCTATGGTGTAGCACTATAAGAACGGAGCACATTGGTTGGTTAAAGAATGAGAAGTGAAAAAATATGTGATTTTATTTCTCGCGCGTTCCTTCACTAAACTAACAACAATCCTCCGAGGGTCGGTGTAGAGTTTCCCCGGCAAGCCCACTTCGATGGCCTAAAAGTACCGCCAGTTTTGATAAGCGCGACGAAATGAATTGCATGTCGAGCTTTCTGAGGTTATATTCTCTCGTGTACCAGTAAAATTCAAGGAGAGGAGACCTGAGTCTCTTGAAAGTCCTCGTTAGGAAACTCCGGCGAACCTCGCGTGGAAGAGAGAAATTTTCAGAGCTACCGTAATAAGGTCAGTCAATGTATATGTATACAGCTATCCCAAGCAGTCATGTTACGTGAATTCCATAGTATCTCAATTTTTAACTAGCAACCATCATATACTGATTCACCTGTCAAAAATAATAAATCTTAAATTTTATTCCGATAATTGCCTATCTAAATTCGATGCATTTTTCAAGGTATCTCTACAAAATCTGTGTAATATCAAGTGGAATATTTCTGAACAATTAGGTATTCGGTTCCTTGCATTTTATGTATACGATTATTTGAAAGCCGATCTTTTTCATTAAGCATCCACATTGTGGAAATATAAATGGACGCAATATTGAGTCATATCTATATGAGAATTATGTACATAATAATATGGAACGTAATAAAACAATCGACATGCAGGCCCATGTTGAGAAATATATTCAAAACGTAACACGGCACATCTTGGTAGACTTGTGGATATCATTTTGTGCAATATTTATTGTAGCAATGACTCGAACAGATCTGGATCAATTGAAACGTCACCTAATGTGATTTTTCGCATAGCTATTGAATATCGTAGTTTTTTAGTGCCTGGTAGCACACCACCCCTCGAGAAATGAATAAGATATGCGGTGATGTTGATGTGACTTTGGATAAATCGCTCGTTTGTGGTACGATTCAACCCAGACCTACTGTAGCCTACGCAAGCAAGATATTCATAGATTAGAAAGACGTAGCTATAAAGGGGGAAATGTTGGATGTTAGAAGGTACCGCATTCGAGGACAGCCGAAGCCGAAGAACGCGATCGAAAGAGTGATCGATGAAGATTCGAGAGACAGGACTGAATAAGAGTGAAGAGGTGCTCTAGGGGCTTTGCCCATCGGGAGATTGACCCCCGTCAGGGCTTTCTATTACGTTGAAGAGCTAGAGACATCAGGGATTCACAATCCTCGACACGCTTGAGCTGGGCTAGCTTGCGTGCGGGTCAGGGATAAGAGATCGATTTATGTCGTTGACTCGTAGTGGTTGGGCCTTGTAGTGTCTCTGGATGAGAGACGAACACCACTACTAGCCTGCAACCGCCTGTGCACACGTTTCTGAAGCGTGAAGGTACGCTCGCGGGCGCGCATCCGGTCCCTTCTACCACCATCGTGTATGCTATATGGAGATAGCAGTGGCGTTATATAAATGAGACCTTCGGGCACAAGCCCTCACTTCACGAATGTCAACGAGACAAAACGAGGTCGTGAATGCTCGCTGAACCCTCGGCGTTGAGAAAGAACGGACTGATATAAAATACGCTCTCACTCTCGGCAGCTTCTGCCCGCAGTAATTCACTTCGTTGCCACATTTTATCCTGCAATATCTGTAAATACTATTCGCACATTGGTTCGATATATAACGAAAAAAGGAGGACCGGCTAATACCAACAGATAGATAGATAGATAGATAGATAGATAGATAGATAGATAGATAGATAGATAGATAGATAGATAGATAGATAGATAGATAAATAGAGATAGATTGATAGATAAATAGATATTTTATTATGCCCTAGCGTACTATGGGGCAAATTGTAAGAAGAGAGAGAGCGAGAGATAGAGAGAGAGAGAGAGAGAGAGAGAGAGAGAGAGAGAGAGAGAGAAGGGAATGACCTTCGATGTAATATATCAAATGCCGCGTTCAAAACATATCGTTGCAGTGCCGTTCTCTCGCAATATAGAAAGACACGATCTCGTGTCTTTCCAGTTCTTTTTTTTTTTATTCCCATCTGCCCCTCCGAACGTAGACGTTTGTTAGTGACTGTGGACCCTGGCCTCTCTGAGGTTGACCGCGACCGTCTAAATTCAACTTCTCAAATCAAATATCCGCTTCTGTTTCTCGAGTACGGTTTTCCGACTCTCGTCGCTCTAGTTCTTATACTTTTTCCAGAACCTCTTGCTTGGACTCCGTGATCCGAGATGCGAGCGCGGTAAAAGTCGAGATAGGAAAGTTCTTCCATCGGCGTTATACTATATATTATACTCGTATAAAAAATATAACTACGTGGGAAAAATTGTTCTAGCGTTTTCACCTTAGCCTTATAGCCATGAAGCGTACGATAATTTTGTTATATATCCAAATAGCTATCTCCTCTAGGCTGTTTCACAATTAAAAATCAACCTTTCACTGGAGAATCGGAAGATGCACAAAATAGTGTTATAGTCTTTTTCATTCAGACCGATGTCCGTAAAGTATGTAAAGATGTAGAATTCCAAAAATTTATTCTACTTCAATGGCTATCTCGTCTCGAGAGAACCGAATTTTCGGATAAATGCTCCACTACACTTTTCGCTGCGTGTCCTTTATATACCAACATAAATATACATACCCAGAGCATGTATACCTGCTACGAGCTATGGTCCATGGGCCACTAAGAACGAAGAAGAGCAAGGAAAAGATGGACCCTCTGAATTCGAAGTAAGAACAATTCGTGCGAAACCGTGGAACCCGGGGAACAGAGAGGGAGAAGAGAGGAGAGCGTATGGAATGCTCGAGAGATCGAATGAGTTTTCCGGACGATTTAGCACAGTATTTATTTGCCCAGAGTCTTATTCACTGCGTACAGAGGAAGATGGGGAGAGGGACGCTCGCGCTTCTGCTCTTCCATCCGCCTCTCCGTGACGGTATAACTATCCGCATATATAGTGGGAACATCTTTGAAATCTTGGAGGGAATGCTCGAGGACACGAGAGAATCCAAACACGTTCGTGGTCTTTGGTTCGCTCATGAACGTGCCGCGGTCTCACCCTCAATTTCCCTCACTTTTCTGTATCCTCATAGCCAACGGTTCGCATCCTCGCTCTGTTTGGTGGCTCGGAGGGTTACCAAAACGGAGTCAAGGAAAAGAGAACTATTCTGTGAAAGACCGAGATGGCAATCCTTGCCAGAGTTCTATACATAGTATCGAGAAACGGTTCAGATATTTCGGGTGACCCTCGGCTATTCGTGTCGTGCGCTTGGATACACCGAGGAGGCAAGTTGAACGAGATTCGAGGGTGAGAGAAGCTAAGGGGCCCGTGCGATCGTGCAAATTGCTACCAGCACCCACAACGCATACAGGCTCTCTCACTATACATAGTCATATATACGAGGACAAGGAACAGAAGACCCTACATACCGACTTCTCTTCTCGGTGAATTTTCTTAAACCACCCTTTTTCAGGCTCCCTCTCCTTCTCTTTTTCACTGTCGTGTCCCATTCTTGAGAAGCCTCCCTCTCGCGATTTTCTCGAGAATCGAGGACTCCAGCACCCCTCTACAAGCTGTGCCGTATCTACTATGCCAGTGGAAATAAGCACGCATATCTATATATATATTCGGGTGTTTCTTACTTTTTATTTGCTTTTCCGACCCCCACGCTGTTCAAGTATATATTTGAACGCAAAAGGGGGCGCTGAAAAAAATTCTCAGAGGTCACTTACTCAAATGTCACAGCATTGGAGCTCCATCTTGCTTTCTCATAACACAATTTTATGAGTGAATTTTATTGTAAATACGCTTGAAAAAGTTTCATATGAATTTCGGCTAACCCTGACGACTCTACTGGTATATAACCGAATATATGACTCATCGGATATCCTCTATAAAACTCTACAGTTTTCGTACAAAAACGAAATTTCCATTGGCTCAGCCGTTTTTGAAATATATCACAGTTGTACTTAGGGAAACACCCTGTATCGGTATAGATTAAAAATGGATCCCCCACTCTGAAGAAAAGAAGTTTTTACCTCAAAGTGCACCGCGAGTAAGTAGTTATATAGCTAGAAATTAAGTCTAAGAGGTGCCTCATCACTCGAGTATAAACGTCGAGTGACTCACCTCTGAGGATTTTTTTCCCCTAAGAATCCTCTTTCGTGAAATTTCTTTTAAAAGTCCAAATCTCTATTTGGAAAGGCCAGGAGTTGATTAAAAAAAAGTAGACAATGTAACACTTACATACATATAAAATATTACAATACATATAATCAGCGATGAAAGACGAAGTTGCCAATTTTCATTCCTATCAAAATTCATATAAAAATGGCAAAGAAACTTGGGGATTCTCACTTTTGTATATTATTTAGGTATGTATATAGGGGAGAGGCCTCTCCCCTGTTATAACTTTCCGGCGTCAGTGTGGAAAAACAAAGAACATCGGATATGTTCAAACGAGGCAAGGGCAATACAAGAGGGCTGTACAGTATTACTGTAATGAGTGCAAAATTTCAATGATCCACAGATGGACTAAGTCTCGTGAAATAAGCATATAGGGTAGACGTACCGGTTTCGAACATTCATTTACGAACAGCGATCATATTATTTCAAATTCAGAACTGAAAAAATGATCGATATAACCTATAAGGTACACAGAAACGAATTGTTATCATTTAAAACCTTTTCTGGTCATGATGAATAAGAAAATATGAATTTATCTCGTAGCTGTCATTTTCTCCATTTGTGGCCATATTTGTACTACTTTTGGCCATCCGAAGTACCAGTTGTGGCCATCAAGCTTTGAATTGGGATACGAATGCGCTACCAACGAAAGGTGGATTTTTAGACAATCAGTATCGGCAGATTCGAGTTAAAAATAGTTATTTATTTCCGTAATAAAAATATTACCGAAATAATATAAGCGTGCTCTATTTGTGCCATAATCTGACCACAAATAGAACAATCACATTTTGAATGTACCACTTTCGGCCACCACATAACTGTCAAGTATTTTACATTTGTAGCCATATGGCCACAAATAGAACAATCGCGTTTTGAATGCACCACTTTTGGCCAACGTATATTTTTCAGGTATTTTAGCTGATATGTCAGTTTTTTATAATTCCAACTCGCAAAATAAGCTTTAACTGATGAAATATAAATTTTTTATGGGGCGAAATGATTTTAGATCCTTTAGATAATGAGAAACCGTAGTCTTCGCACCTCGGTATCCTTTAACACTTCTGACAAGAAAACTAACCAATCGCTCAGCGTTCACCCATTTCGTCATATTTCGTTGAAATAAATTAACAGATATTCAATAAAGCAATCGATAGTGGTGCGCAAACATCTCGAATATCGAAATATTACGCCCGATGAAGTGAGAACACAGCCTTGAAACTTTGAAAAACTCGAGGGAAATGCGGAGTGGCCACAAACGGTACAGTGGCCACAACTGGTACCTCTACCCTACGTTCGTATCCATTTTCAAGAGTCTTCCATCCCCGAAAAAAGAACTGCTCCATTGACCGATGGAAATACACGGAAAGTAAGGAGAAAGTTGTTCGAGGATGTATTTGATTCCATGTACATTTTACCGTGGTACTTGAGCAAAATATCGAACTGTATTCTGCAGGCAGCGCAAACATAACGTGAATTATTTTACCGAAATATTTGAATAAACATTTGGTTATCCTACAGCCCCATGCATACTTGTGAATGTAAATCGGATATAAACATATTTCTGGGACGTCGCTTATCCACATATCGGAGTAAAGAATTCTATGTATTCTCAACCAAGCACGACGAGCAATTTTTTTTTTGTCTCGAGTATACGTATAAACACAGATGTTACACATAGGATACTCCCCGTCATCATTCAACTTTTTCTATTTACCATAGCATGTACGTTTATCTCACTACCTTTTTCTGAATTCTTCTCAACCCACGCTTTTTTCTCCTCTCTCTCTCTCTTTCTCTCTCTCTCTCTCTCTCTCTCTCTCTCTCTCTCTCTCTCTCTCTCTCTCTCTCTCTCTCTCTCTCTCTCTCTCCCTCTCCCGTATTCTCTTTTTCACTTGAGCGTTCGTCGAAGCGCTTAATTCGAACGAACGACTTTTAATCACGCGAGGCAAGCGCGCTCTTCTCATTCCCCGACGGCGTCAGCTCAGCTTATATTCATTCATCCACAGTCAGAACGACGGAATAGGTCAGCTTTTACTTCCTCCCCCGGTCACGTCTCTGTGCTTCAAACGTCGCTATTCAACGGCCAGCCGGTATAGTATAACGACAAAATAATTCAAACCTACCGAATCTGTCAGTCCGCGAATCAATGCGGAAAACAATTATTATCGTGGAAACCTGTTAGATCCCAGTTTTGGGGGATAAAATGGCTTGTGCTGGGTTTTTCCTTCGGAAAAAAAAAACTCGGTTCACATAAAAATTCTATTTCATTAGAGTCGAAAATATACACTGTGAATAAAAACCAAAACCGTATTCAATGTAATCAGTTTGAATAAAGAGTCATCTCGATTGGAGATTCAGTGTACATATAAATACAAACTTATTTTTCTGCATCGGACAGGTTTTCCACAATATCCCTGTGCCCTCGTGCAAATGTGTGATAGATTCGAGTAGTGTATTAGAAAATCGCGATTGTGGAAAACACTGGAGGGGGGGGGGGGGTGTCTCAAGACATGAAATAATCCAGGTAAATTGGCGGAATAAAGGGATTGCATACGTGAAAGGCTAAGCAGGACGCCCTGCGATTGGAAAAAGTACAATTTTCAAGATGATTCGCACACACCGAGAGTTGACTGTCGATGATAATTATATGAATCGCACGAACCAGCCAGTAGTCCAGGAATACCTTTTATAACCAAGAAGAGTAACAAGAGGTATATAATATGCAGCAGCGACGAAAGAAAATACTCTGACTCGCGAAAGTCGTTTCGTTTCTGAACGATTTGCTGTCACACGCAATGACATGGCCGTCGTCATCGTCCTCGTCGGGACTTTCATTCGAATCGCGTCTAAAGATACGTCGGATGGTCGCGCGTTTCCTCGTGGAAACTCGGTGTAATCGATACCAAGCCACGTTTCCACCCCCGCTACTCGGGCGTTTTCCCCCGCTCTATCGGTGACTCTCTTCCTGGAATTCAGCGTCCCTCGGCATCGTGTCCCCGTGTGTACGGGCATTGCAAGCGAGGGACGCACACTGCTACTCGGAGGGGGAAGGGCATTGGGTAAAATGAAGCTTGGCGATAGATTAATCATCGGCCGATTTTAATATCAGGCATGAATCGATACGCCGTATTCACCCGTATATATCAACGACCGCTCCCGCTGGATTCCCCTCCCCCTCTATAATTTATTAATTCATTTCTTGGTGTATATACGTTATAGATTGAGGGGAGGGATATCCTCCCCGGCGTGTAACGCTCTGAAATGAGAATAAAAACGAGTGGGAGAATATGACGGCAGTTTGCATTGTCCATGGGTGTATGGAAGGACAAGAGGGGAGAAACAGCGTGAGAGATCCTGATAATGGGAAAAGAGAGAGAGAGAGAGAGACCTGACAAAGCCACCGACCAATAATTCTCTAACCGATCGGCTAAACGCTTTCCGATTTCACGTCGGTCTACCGGGAGTAAATTCAATTTGTTCCAACGCTGCGAAGTCAAAGTCTCGCACTGTAGCTCGATCGTCGTGAGAGCGCGAGAAAAATATAGCTGAACGAGCCTCCGGGCAACTTTGAAGCTCAAAGCACATAATAGTTGGCGGGAGAAGGGTATATTATTTATGCAGGATATGAATCGCTTTCATCTCAATTGTTGTAAATATTCAAGATTGCGAGTGAAACGGTACAAGCAGAGAATCAAAAGTACGCCACATTGATGGATCTTTATATTTTGTGAGAATAATAAAGCAAATTGTAAAACGACAAAGCTGGGCATTCGATATAAATTCACTTTTACTGACATCTATTATTCTCTATGATTTCCGCGATTAATGTCGCATATACACGCACGTCAATTTTTGCTTCCTCGTAGAGGAAGCTTTTTTTTCTTGCACCTACGAAATAAATATTCGCGAATGTTAACCATGACGTATTATAACAAACTTTGTTTTTCTGCTATATCTTACGCAATCGATAAAGTCCCTTTATCTACTAGATTAAGCTTGCTCTGTAGGGTCACGGCTGCATCGAAGGCATACGATGAATTTCCATGACATAACGAGTATGCAGGAACAAGAAACTCCGAAAGTCCCATTACAAGTGTCAATGTTTCGATTAAAAGGAATGTGCGAATATGCAATCTGATACTTGCAACACTTGAAATAACAAACACGGGTGAAGGATAAAAAATTTTGGGTTTTGTTATTTTGGATGAGAAACTGCAAGCTTGTATTTTGTCTCAAATGTGCTCCGCTACTTGTTTTATCTAATTCCAGACTCTATCGATAGTTATGAAATCATCAATCTATTTCCACGATATTTTTCATGAAATGTAAAATATTTAAGCATCAGCCAGACGCCGATGACAAAGTTTTATGCTTTCCCGTATGCCCGCAATGTAATTCGACGTGCAAAGTATGATTTGAATATGGTTAATTCGTTCATGCGCGCATATGACAAAATCGTATTGGTGCCGAAGAGTCGTAAACAGTCGAGAAAATTATGGGGATGTGCGAGTGAGTGCATGCAATCAAAGGATGAGGCAGCGGGGGATGCGTATGATGGAAAATAAGTCGCGAGCATGCGAGTAAGCGCGCATCTCCCACTTCTCTGTCCTCCTCCTCACCCTCCGCGTCTTTCCCTCATTTCACGTTCATCCCATTGGGCGCCACTCGCTCTAAACTCCGAATGTGGCAATCAACGTGAATGGAGATTTGTTAGCGACATCCGCCCACCTGGGTGCGCTGGCCTCGCGCTCCCGTGCTCTTCCATCAACTTGTCTCGCTACCTTATATTCGCTATAGCGCACACAGACCGCAGCTTCGATCAAAATGCGAGACTGAACTTCACCCAGCACGCGTATATATTCGCCATCACCGCAGGGTTGTGTACTTGCGCATTTTTACACTTCTCACCACCATTCACATGCTATGTACATACATAATACACTTTTACAGTAGGGGTGAACTAGAAATTCGTGATAGATTAAAATTTTTATCAGACACAGAAGCTACGATATTGGTGCGAATAAACCGTGCAAATTAAAAACTTGCACATCCCTTCCGTATTAAATTATCTCGCTCACGAAGCTAGTGAGGATGATGAAATAGTGAGGCAGCAATGTGCGAGTTTTTTTTTTTTTTTTTTCGGGGTCATTGGTCATTTTTGGAAAAACATCACTTTTATTGTTTTCGAAAGAAGGAGATTTTTCCGTTCACTCGTGGATTTTTATTTTTCGTCGATTTAACATTTTTTCGTTAATAAAATACCCATTAAAATTAAATCGAATGCATCGTCCATCTTCAAATCGATAAATCATCAGAACAACTGGCTAAAAAAAATTTTTTTGAATAAAAAAAAAGCTCAGTATTTAATGCATCATTCGCCTAAAGTTACAGAACTTTGAAAAACAGAGGTTCGGTCTTCATCTGCCGCAAGGCCTCATATATATATATAGGTAGAACGTTGAATATTGTCGATTCGAGCCCCAATCGATTTATATGAGAGCCACACGAGAGATACTTTCTACCAGTTAATTCAAGACCCTATATGTGCACTTGTCCAGTGAACGAATGCATTTGCCAGACGAAATGGATACGTTAATAGCCAGCATGCGCAATATAATTACCCGCTCGATCGTTATTAATAAATCGTGGTTTCGAGTCAGTGAATCAATCATTTATGTATGAATGTCGATCACAAGCAAAGTGTAATGACCGGGTATACGAATTGAAAACATAATCATATTATCCGCTTAAAGTTGATGAGTCGACGAAAGTGTTTAGGGTCGTTCGATTCCGGGGGAAAAGTTTCTCCTGTCGCACAGTGCATGAGTGAGTAGGTTAAATTTAGTCGTTCCTCCTTTTGCATTGAGGTTCGTCACCCAGCGGGATTTATCCACATTTATTATATTATTACTTCAACTGCGGAGGGTTCTGGAGTGGGACTCTATTTGCGAAGAGTTTCTGATTCACCCCGACTCGATATATATATATATATATATATATATATATATATATATATATATATATATATATATACCGCGTTATTAACGCCAAACACAACCGGGTGTGTTTAATCGGAGAAATTAATTATCGGCCTCTTAGCACGACATGACGTCACCCTACGTGCAGGATGTCTTTGCGAACATCGAAATAAAATCCCTCCTATCTTGGGATACATGTATGTATCCCAATATGTATTTCCAGATCCTCGGTGTGCATTTGCTTTTCAAATGATAACATTGAAACACAAATGAATGCTTATTCCATCTGTTTAGCTATACTCAGAATAAGTTCATCGGTTAAAGACTGATTTCTATAAAAACATGTCTCGTGCATGCACAAGATCGTTGAATTTCACGTGAATACTCGTTTAATATGCTGAATAAACAAACGAAACCCGAGTCAATAGAAGTAATATATATATTCAAGCGATTCATTACGTTTCATACTTGGCACTCCTGCTAGAAGATACAATCATCTTTCCCCGATAACAAGAGTGAATCGAACGGATAGCGTTACAGTACGTAATTGAACCCTATTCACCTTTGAATCCTTTGAATCGACACGACCACATAATTATCCTAGCGTCGGTAATCATAAGATGGTATACATGTGGCAGCGCGATGAACACAAAATTATATGTTGTTGCGTGTTTGACTTGTCACGATATACAGTATATTTATCAAAAGTTCATTACAAAAAATTATAAAAAGAGCCAAGCCCAGATGTGCAAGATAAAAATTGTAATATAAGGATAATTAATTGCGTTACGCATTAGTTTTATGACTGTTAAGTAAGTCTTTCGTAAAGAGATGGTGGATCGATTCGGTACGCGTTGTCTGGTTGAATCATTATTATCGCGTCGACGCGCCCGGGCTGCCGGTACAGAGCTCTTCTATATCTCTCTGGGCGAGAAACGCGCAGAATGTCGACAGGATGAACTCTCGTCAAGCGAATACCTAGCGGGAGGATAAGAACGAGGACGAGGGTGGTAGGAACAAGACACCTCTCCTCTCGCTCCCGACACTCTCTCTCTCTCTCTCTCTCTCTTCCTCTTCATATATGTTTAAACCTTTTTTTCTCTGTCTCTCTGTCTCTCTCTTCCTCTCTCTCTCTTTCTCGGTATTTCATCATCAAGTATGCTAGTACGCTAACCACGCGCACCTGTCGCGGATGAGTTCAATCGCGAGAATCGTGATTCGCCGTCCGGTCGCACGGCATGTCAGTGGTGTGATGTTCGCTCATCTATACACATACACACACGAGTATACATAAGCCGACTATACCATTCCAAGAGTCGATATAGATGGTATACGAAAGATACCTATTACCCATACCCCGTTTCAGTCTGCGTGATACCCATGAATATTGATTGGAAAGCGTGAGGAAGGAAGCAACGAGACGCCTACAACCCTCCACGGTCATATAGCACGTTCCCCTATTGCATCGACACAGCGATGGCCTTTGGCGTTTCTCACGCAACGTCTCACCTAATACATAGCAGGACGACGCTTTCACACAAGACTGTCTATATATCTATGATTTTATAAGCCTAACTCGTAACCTTCTCTAGTACGAAACAAATCGATCTCTGTCTATACTCCGAATAGAAATTCAAAATTCCGTATAACACGGTCTCCATGTAAGAATCCGAATCACACACAAATTCGACGGGTTTTATTACCCGATCAATCAATCCTAAAACTCCTTAAGCTATCTGGACTATTCTTTCTACCAGCAGCCGAGAAATTGATGGCGTATCGCCCGCTCCTTACTGCCAACGATGACTACGTCAATTTAATTCGCTTGTTCACAAAAATGGGTCCCATATTCCTGGAGGTAGGTTTGAGCATCAGCTTCTCTCGATTATCTTATAAAAATATTGCAAATAATCTTCTATAATAATAATAATGATAATAATAATAATTATTATTATTATTATTAATCACGACATTTTGGTTGTCAGTAATTTTGGAATGTTGAAGCTATACATCTACATTGAGCTTACAGATAGAGAATCGAGGGCATAGCGGATTAACCTTCATCGACCTCCACTGAGCAAAGATGAATGATCGTCTCTACGTAGCTTATCTTCTTCCTTCTATGTGCATACTCAAGAAATGCTGAATTCTCTCTCTCTCTCTCTCTCTCGTAATCTCTCTTCCACTTTCTATTGGAATCAGAATTCCGAGGTCAAAGGAAGACCAGCATCTCATCTTGCCTCCGCGTTGGTATGAAACGAGAACCATATATAGCAGCTACATATAAGATATACCTTCTCCTCTATAGTATATTACTGATGCTAATGTCAGAACCAGATATATGCAGTTGCCACGAATGAATATTGATCACCATAGTGGATTAAAGTGTGATATAGTAACGAGAGGAAGAGAGACAGAGAGAAAGAGAAAGAGAAAAACAAAGAGAAAGAAAGAGAGAGATCTTTTGAAGTTATTTTCTATTCCTTTGATCATGAGATTGTATGTAGCCACGAAAGGTCTTTGAATTTGCCAATAGATATCATATTAAATTTATCTTCACCAGCACCGAGTGCTGCTTAACTTTAGATTTATGATTTTTCTCCGGATCCTCTTTGCCATCGCAAGCAGGGGAGACGTCTCTATTACATTAATGACAGATGCACGAACGCCCATTTGATGATCCCGTCTGTTCGAATCGTAACAATTTAACAACCATTGACGGCCCCGCAATCAAATACACATATCAACTCAACCGGATCATCGTGGCGTTTGTCGGTCATCTTTGCATTATCCTTGAATAACAACGTTCCTGTTGGCTGATTTATAATTGCTCCGAATCATAGCACGATTCGAAAAATATATTATTTATGAATGGAACTTTGCTAAAAACGTCAATGAATTTTGATCGTCATAGTTTAACGAAGCCACGGGTGAGAAAATGAACGTTCTTCTTCGGTGGTTGGGGGAAGGGAGGGGTCGACTCTCGGGAAAACCTCACATTGTCTACCATTAACAGTATATTATGCGGCAAGCGCGTAAAGTGGCTGTTTTCGAGCGAGGTTATGTTTTTAGAACGAGCCGTTGGCTCACCAGGCAAAGCCAACGGCTCGTTCTAAAAACATCACCTCGCTTGAACAGTCACTTTACGCGCACACCGCATACCATATTTTTTTCGGCACAGGTATTGAAAAGCTACGTTTCGACGCCTGGGGGCTTATCACGGTTCTTTCACGTGAGAACGCTCACCTCGTCCTAGCATTCTTATTGGCTGACTCAACGCCGCGGACCAATAAGAATGCTAGGACGAGGTGAGCGTTGTCACGTGAAAGAACCGTGATAAGCCCCCTGTTATTGATATGTGAAGTAGTACTTGTCGTGGCTAACTTCGTAGCTGACACGAAAAATTTTTCATGGCAGTTCTGAGACTCGTGCCCGTACTTCCATAAAAAATTTTGTTTGTGTCAGTTGCGAAGGTAGCTCACGAAAAGTGCTACTTTACGGATAGATAATAGGCGTCGAAAAGTGGCTTTTCAATGTCTGTGCTGTAAAAAAAATTATACATACTAATTGTATGTATTTTTTACCTAATTTTTTCCCGTGATTCGCCTCATTTGATACCGCCATCTTCATCTATGTAAACTTATTTTTAATCCTGCATTCTCCTCCTCTCGTTAGGTTCTCTTTAAAAATTAATTCATTTTACATGGTATCTGCTCGCTCATGTATACACTCTCACAGGTGTTCTTTCATATTCTAGGCTCGAATGTTCAGGGTACAATGTTCTGCGGCACAAAATTTAATCACAAGCAGCTTCTGAGCTTGACATCTAATAAATGATGAATAAGAGGATGCACTTGGAACTCACGTTTATCGCTGCAACTATGTAACTTCGTTAACGAACTGGGTAGCGTTACTTATAGCTGAAGTTGGTTATAAATTGAACAATCTTCACCTGCAATCGTAACTCTTGAACTGAATGATTCATAACCAATGAACTCCATTCATTTTCTATGCCTTCTTCGCAAAAACGTCTTGGGATACGACTTAAAAGACGAGTGTCGAGTTGTTACAGACTGAGATAGCCAACTTAAAGAACACTGATAAAATTTTAAAATTACGCAGTACGTTTGCCTGGAGTGTGTTGTAGTATTGGAAAATTTTGAAAAGGTTCTGATACATGAAGGCATATGAAAACTTTATAGTACAACTTTAGCCACGTTCATTGCCGATTGATATAGTTAGACATTGGTTCTTGGGAATTACGAGCTTTCATTGAAATAGCTAATATCTAGCTATGGTGTCAAAATTAAACGTCTGGTGAATGCTACGCAACCCTCGGGACATGACGTATGTTTATGCTTGACCGGTTTTTCTTTTTATCAAGTAAATTATACGCCTAGTTTTGGTAGCGAAAATACGGACCGTGTCATAAATTATATATATGGATATACACGATGACAAATATATAGTGTATTGTTACCAGCAATGTTGCACGTGGTACAGTTGAAAACCGTCATTAGGGGTATATATATGCATGGGCTCTCAGCATTTGGGCAAGGAAACCAATTAGATAGCTACGTTATGTACACGTGCTGCGTTCCCGCATTCTCTCTCTCCCTCTCTCTCTCTCTTCTCTGTGACAAATTAGCTGTATCCGGGCTGTGTTTGCTCGTGTCCTCATGGTCTGTGAGAATGCACCGTCGCGACTAATAACGTGCGTTACTATACAGACCCTGGCTTATCCAGCCAGTATGCTCGCAGTCGGTAAAAACCGGCCGCAAGCTCCCATCATCACAGCAGGAAGCATTAATATATTTTTCAGTGTACTCGTGGCTCGTGTAATTGTGCTTACATAATACCAACGTGTAATAGTGCGTACATATATACCAACAGAACTGGATAAAATCGGTGAAAAAATTTACAATTCATTGACATGTCCGATGTTTCAGGTTATTCTGAATGCGCTAGTTCTATATTGAAATGAATGAGGGTAGAGATGTCGAAAATTAATTTTCTAATATATTCCCCCATTACATAACTGTACACGATTGTACGGTATAGGTACATGAATAGTCTCGGTAAAATATCGTTCCGATATTCTTACGCAATTGTAATTACGAGAGTAAACAGGACGAAACGAAGTGTGACTTTGAGTACCTATCGCAGGATTTTCGCGGTACACCGGTAAATTAGGTGAAGCCGAGCACCACGGTAGGGCAGTATATAATATGTATATACGTATTAGTAAGGAATACATGTGACACAGCAGCGCCAGCAGCAGCCCTCGGCTGTCGGTGAGCAAAGCCACAGATCACTGCGGCGGATAGAGCGTGGTCGGCGGTACTTTCCGGCTCGCGTTATCGGATTACCGTAATTTCCAACCGTACGTATAGACATACATGGGACGCGTTTACCTGCTGAATTTCATCACTTCTATATATATACAATATACATACATGTGCTCTTCAAGTTAGTTAGAGAAAAGATTCGTTTCGTCAAACGCACCAGATCATTTTGTCTTACAATGACCGGCATTGCCGGTCATTTGACTGAGCGGCACTTTAAATAAAAACAGTATGGACCCAATAGAAGGTAAATCTTTTGCAGGAAATATGACAAAAAAAACGCATCCTCTATTCAGATGTTCGAACAATGCAGTTTTGTAAGATTGGCTGGGAGATAACGGGATGTTCTTGAATTCTCTTCGTAACGAAAGCCATCCACCTTGAGTCGCAAAGAATTTTGTCTTCTTGCAACCCATATTTGTAACATTTTAAATGCTCTTTGGAACCTGTTTAGCATTCATCAATTAGACCTTAATTAGACCTGCAGAAAAAGTTACCGGGTTGCAGTTTCCGATCAAGCCTATAGCACGTAGCATCCGCACACAGTCAGCGTTACGATTGTTTTAACCCACTGGTATAAAGCTCACAAGAAAGAAGATTTTTACCAAGGAATAAAGGAAGACCAGAAATAGAAACGGAAAATTACGTGTGGAAGAAAGCATTTGCGAAGCGAATCTTGCGACGCGGCACTAACGTTTCATGGTATCGGCTAACGCAACATAACAGGCTGTGCCGTACAGGTTTCGTTCGATTCTGGGACTCTCGGGGTCTGATAAAAACACGGGTAATAGCGCCGCCGGCGAGCGGAAACACATAAAATGTTTTCAGTGCGGGAATGAGAAGAATACGAGGTCGGACTCTGTACTGACGTCGATTCTCTTTTTCTCCAATTTGGCGATATCGTACCTTGGACAACTCGGAGACGACGTATACCAACGTCGAAACGAGCTCTCTATATTGAAGAGTGCATTACTCCGGTACTACCATCCAAGTGTCCGCACCGACTGTTTACTGTTTTCGATCTACCACTCCCATACACCGGGTGATCTTTGCCATATCAAATAAAACCACGATTTTCACCCATGCTCGAGATTCACTGGAGTGAAATCGACCAACAGTACTCTAAAAATAAGTTTCATTTCCCGAGTCGTCAAAAGTATATAGGCGATACATGATGATCATCAGCTGTGACATTGGTTAAAAATATTGTACCCATATCGGCTAATAGATCGCATCTATTTTATAACAGGCGACCAGACCGACTTTTCATTAAGCTTATCAAAAACGATTAGCAAACGACTGACAGGTCGATCGGTACGAGCATATTTCGTAGTGGGTATCAATACAGCTGGTGCAACATCACGAGAAGTGAGTAGGATTTAATTCGACTAACGTGGTTACCGGGCCATGCTAGATAATCCCAGCAGGATTCATTTCAGAGTTGAGCCAGTAGAGAGTACGGGCATACGGAAGTCAATCGAGCTACAGGAAACCAGCAGCAGCAACACAGAGCTTATATTGATACCGATCCCGATATCCTCTCTATCGCACTTTAACGACTACCTATATACGCTAGTCGTTACCGATCCTGGACCCCTCTAAGCTCTCCTTCCTCATCTCGTCGTTTTCTCCACCGTTCTAGCACTCGTGCCCTCTCTCTCTCTCTCTCTCTCTCTCTCTCTCTCTCTCTCTCTCTCTCTCTCTCTCTCTCTCTCTCTCTCTCTCTCTCACTCTTGCGATGAACCAGCTCATCCTCTTGCGATCTTCTCTTCACGCTCCGATGCAATACTGCGCTTGATCTCTAATAGTATATATCCGCCGCTACTTTCACCCTCACTTTTTTTCGTTCTCAAATACATACACGGCCGAACTCCACAGCCACTTTCAAGCGCACCCCTGGGGGCCTATAACGTAGCGAGTATCGAGCTTACATACGCGTTTTTCGACAGCGTGAAATATTTTCAGCTACTTTCAGTATACTTGACTCGAAGGTGCAATACCATATGACCCGGGGATTTTCTCTGCCGCAATGGAAATAACCGGAACGGGTTCCAACATCCTTGAGAATCCTGGCTTCGGAATTAAGAGGGATATATATATATCGATAAAACAATAGAAAATCTGGGTGTCTATTTTCATATTGATCCGAAAAATCCTGAACGAGTATAGTCATCGTCTCAAATTATAAACGTATCGTAAATCCTATCGAATAACAACATTGAAACTAGGTAAAGAGAGAATAAAAGAAATATATGGGGAGAAAGTCGAGAGAGATGTGGAACGGTTAGAACTCGATCGACGAGCATTGCTGAAACTCCTTGAGAAGAGCACACGAGAAAAGGGAGACTCCCTGAGGCTTCATCGGCCATTACATGAACCGGGAACGTCGGTGAAGCTTGGCAAACTTCGAACCCTCGGTTTTCCCCGCTAATCGTCTCGTTTAGTCGACAAAGTTGCCCAGAAAGTGTGAGCACTCTCGATCGAGGCTTCCATGGCAGAAACGCCCCGAGAATCGTCCGATTGCCCTCTCAGAAAGTAGTAAGAGCGCAAAACGCTCTTCCTGATTTACTCCGTCGTTGCGCCCGGTGTGTCTCATGACCAGAGTTGATTCGCAAATCCACTATAGTACACTTCGGTATATCACTGTAATGTGTATAGCTACTCGACCGATACGTGTGTTGACCACGCCTAATCTGTTTTGAAGTTCAGAGCATGAGATCGATCCATGTCCCGGGGCGTTTCAATCGCTGTTTACAACCCGACGCAAGTATAATTCATCGTGTCCTCTCGCTATAACTCGTGCGACCGTTACGCAAAACATGACATAAACATAGACACAGTGTACGTCCATGCAAAATCGTTACCGGCTAGAATGGAAACTGGCGTGTGTTCTATTACAAAATGAATGTAAATAAAACAGTGACCTTTCCATCAGTTTTCCGTTAATCCCGTCTGTTCGGGTGTTCGACCCTTTGATATACACCCTTCATGTGACAAGTCCATGTACAGTTGATTGCTTCATATGGATGGTTTTGTCGTCTTGGCATCTGGGTGAATAAATGGTCACTTTTTTCTGACTTCTTCGTTCACACCAGTGGGAAAAGAACGAACAACTTCTTGGCCAACACGACAAGCAGAGGCTATCGTGTTACTAATGGTCGACACAGTAATGGCTACTGTCACCTGATAGCTTCATCTTCGCATGATGCTTTAGCGTACATTCTTTCATATCTGTACATATATATTACATATATCTAGGTATATTTAATGCCAGGGCAAACCTTGAAACGGAAAATGTCGCATGCTCTGGTATCGTTTTGCCGTCGCGGCAGAACGTGCTTAGACGAACGGAAAGTCGAGACATTGCCAACAGAGTTTTATGGAAGATAAAACGCTACAGATACCGTAAAACGGAGCCGATTAGGTCAACGTGGGCGAATGAAGTAGGCAATATATCATGCGTAAGATAAACGAAGGTACATGGCAGCGTTCAGATGAGTATATTATTAAAAAATAATTATGAATAAAACAAATTCGAAATTATTTAATTAAACGCATCAGATGCGAGCGGCATATTTACAATTCTACGCGAAACTTTATTATTCAATAACAAAAATCTATGGGAATTTAAGCTCCTCGAGTCGAAGCGATGGGTCCGAGAAATGTAAAGGGAAGTCGGGAAATCGAGACAATGTGAAAGAGACTTTGCCAAGGGGATGATGTACGATCTAAAAGGGAGTCGAGTTGAGACGATTCGGCAAATTTCATGGGCAAATGGATGAGAGACTCGCGCCTAAGCTATTAGTAGGATGAAATTGGGGACTGAAATACCGAACGCTACATGTATCTACGGAGCTAATAAATCATGGGAGAATAACCCGTTTTGTGGAATGAGAGAGGACAGGGTTTAGACCGCAAGACAGCTTTGTGGAATTGAATTTGTTCTCCCATGAGTTCACAGCTGGATATTAAGACTTTTCGCGTAAAATCAAGACCCTCTCGGTTTTTCATTTCACGCGATATTCCTGCGTAAAACAAAAAATAACAGTCAACTTGTGGGAGTGTGAAAACAAAGTTCACGAAGGAATCTCAATTATCAATGTATTTTTTTTTTTTAATTACTGGCAGAACACATTTGTAGGACACATCCATTTTGGGCAACCGCAAAACGAATCTCTTCGATAGCTAAATTCTCATTATCAAATTATTGGGGAGTCAATCGAGGATTCATCGATGAATTTTGCATGATATAATTGATCGTTAAAATCGATGATTATGGGGTTAGTTGAATTCGCTGGAGTTGTCTCTGTGTCACTTCAAATCGAATCAGTGCAAACCGCTCTCTGCCTTACTACATGTATATGTGGGATGTATCGATGTATATATAACACCCAACATACATACATACACGAGGGGATGCCGAGGTTGAAGAGTTCCTGCTACGAGAGAGAGAGAGAGAGAGACAGAGAGGAAGAGAGAGAGAGAGAGAGAGGAAGAGAAGGAATGAGAAAGAGAGAGAGAGTCAGGCGTGCTTCAGCCCGTTATACACCTACGAGAGATACGAAATTGCTCCGATTCGCGGATATCCTTCTGCCAGTGACAAAGCTACGCCATTTTTCGAAACGACGGAGTCTTCGTAAAGCGAAGATAAATAGAATCGCTATCCCGGAGTGTATCTCGCCCTCTATATTGTTCGCCTCCTTCCACCCGCTCGTACGTTATACACCGTATGTACGATATATAAGTTGAAAGCGCGGTGTGTATATATGTATATATAAGTGTGCTGCGCTACAGAAGAGAGGAAGTGTAACGGGATAAGAGAGAAAGAGAGTGGAACCGGAAAGGTAGAGAAGAGAGAAAGTACCAGAGCGAACTCTCCGCAGTAGTATAACGGTCTCAACTGCCAAGCCTCCGCCAGTTTTCCCAATTTTCCGACCTCGCTATTGTCACAGACTCCTGTTCAACGTCATTTTTCAGCGGAAAGTCTCTCGCGAAGCTCGGCATGTGTGGCACTGTGGGAAAGGCTTCTCGCTCTCCATCTTACCCTCACTCTCGTAATCGCTCGCTCTCTTGAGTTTTGCCCAAAAAGCGTGCACGATATTACTACCGCTCTCGAATGCAAGAGGACTGTCCTCGTTTATCGGATGACAAGTGTGTAATATATACATATAAATGTAGGGAGCGACGTCCCCCAGAAAGAACTAAATACGGATTGTAGATGAATTGGGCCTGGGCAGTGGTCAGAGCACTCGACTGGCAATCGAGAGTCAATTGAGAGAGTTCGAATCCTAGTCTAGTCACCCGAAGCCTAAATTTTTCTGCGATCCTATATATATACATATATATATATCGTTCTATATTATATAAATATATCGCCGCCGCCGCCGTCGCCGCCGCCGTCGCCGCCGCCGCCGCCGCCGCCGCCGCCGCCGCCGCCGCCGCCGCCGTGTCAAGAATGTATGGGGCATTCCGTCTAAAATCGACCTATCTAAAAGCCTCATATATGGGGCATTCCGTCTAAAATCGACCTATCTGAAACCCGATATATGGGGAATTCCGTCTAAAATCGACCATCTAAAAGCCTGATATATGGGGCATTCCATCTAAAATCGACCTCCATAAAAGCCTGATATATGGGGCATTCCGTCTAAAATCAACCTTTTTAAAAGCTTGATATATGGGGAATTCCGTCTAAAATCGACCTTTCTAAAAGCCTGATATGTAGGGAATTCCGTCTAAATCGACCTATCTAAAAGCCTGATAATTCTGCCTGGTGATTCTGTCTCAACTTGATATATCGATATGAATCGATATATCGATATAAATCGATATATCGATATGAATCGATATATCGATATGAATCGATATATCGATATGAATCGATATATCGATATGAATCGATATATCGATATGAATCGATATATCGATATGAATCGGTATATCGATATGAATCGATATATCGATATGAATCGATATATCGATATGAATCGATATATCGATATGAATCGATATATCGATATGAATCGATATATCGATATGAATCGATATATCGATATGAATCGATATATCGATATGAATCGATATATCGAATATCGATATATCGAATGTCGATTTATCAAATATCGATATATCGAATATTGATTTATATCGAATTTTGGTTTTTGATAAATCGATATATCAATCCGTCTAACATCAACCTACCTAAAAACCGGATATATGGGGAATTCCGTTTCAACTCGACCTATCTGAAAGTCTGATATTATAGGAATTCCATCTCATTTCATGTATATACATATGTTATGTATATACTAGGGTGTTAAAAAAAAAAAATTTCGATTTTCCAACGGGTCACACCTAAAATAGTTAGTTTAGGTAGAAAAAAAATTCATGTCAAAAGATGAGAATTTTAGGTTGAGTGGAAGATTCGCCGCAAGTGAGTTAAAATTTTTTTTTTTTTCATTTTTATCGAATTTATAATGAAAATTTTTTGATTTTCCAATGGGCCACACCTGAAATAATTAGTTTAGGTAGAAAAAAAATTCATGTCAAAAGATGAGAATTTTAGGTTGAGTGGAAGATTCGCCGCAATTGAGTTAAAATTTTTTTTTTTTCATTTTTATCGAATTTATAATAAAATTTTTTTGATTTTCCAATGGGTTACACCTGAAATAATTAGTTTGGGTAGAAAAAAAATTTATGTCAAAAGATAAGAATTTTTGGTTGAGTGGAAGATTCGCCCCGCATTTGAGTTGAAATTTTTTTTTTTCGTTTTCATCGAATTTATAATTAAAATTTCTTGATTTTCCAACGGGCCACACCTGAAATAATTAGTTTGGGTAGAAAAAAAAATTTATGTCAAAAGATGAGAATTTTAGGTTGAGTGGAAGATTCGCCCCGCATTTGAGTTGAAATTTTTTTTTTTTTTAACGAATTTATAATGAACATTTTTCGATTTTCCAACGGGCCACACCTGAAATAATTAGTTTGGGTAGAAAAAAAAATTTATGTCAAAAGATGAGAATTTTAGGTTGAGTGGAAGATTCGCAGCATTTGAGTTAAAATTTTTTTTTTTTCTTTTCATCGAATTTATAATATAAATTTTTCGGGGCACACCTGAAATAGTTGGTTTAGGTCGAAAAAAATTTTATGCAAACAGATGAGAATTTTAGGTTGAGTGGAAGATTTGCCGCATTTGAGTTGAATATTTTTTTTTTTTCTTTTCATCGAATTTATAATGAAAATTTTTTTATTTACCAACGGGCCACACCTGGAATAATTAGTTTAGGTAGAAAAAAATGTATGTCAAAAGATGAGAATTTCAGGTTGAGTGGAAGATTCGCCGCATTTGAATTAGAATGTTTTTTTTTCTTTTCATCGAATTTGTAATGGAGTAGTAATTTTACCAGAAATTATTCATTATAAATTCGATAAAAGGAAAAAAAAAAAATTATTTAAATGCGGCGAATCTTCACTCAACCTGAAACAGAATCGTGTCAAGAATCGATAAATTGATATATCGATACGTCGAATCATGTCACGAATCGATAAGTTGATATATCGATATACCGAATTGTGTCTAGAATTGATGAATTGATATATCGATGTATCGAATCGAGTATAAATATAACGAAATGTGTCAAAAATCGATATTTCGATATATCGAACCGTGTCAAGAATCGATATATCCATATATTGAACGGAGTCAGAAATCGATATATCTATATATTGAACCGTTTCAGTAATCGATATATCGGTATATCGATATTTCAATAAAACCCAAACTCAACCCAAACTCTTATCCGAAAACCAATTAACACAAATATAAACAATTTTTTTTAAAAACATCTTTCCAGAATGTTTTTCTTTAACAACTGACACAAACACAAGATGGGGGGTTGGCGCGCGAAGCGCGCAGGGGGGCGAAGCCCCCCTAGTATATATATATATATATATATATATATACAGTCAAACCCCAGTCCTTGTTCACTCTCGGGACAGAAGGTTTCAGTCCCTGTCCACGAAACAGCTGACTGTTGAGAAAGACGCTCGTCCAATCGCGAAAGAGTTGCGGGTTCGTACCAATTCATTTTATGCCCCCGGGCACACATGCGTCACAACAAGATGGAAATTTTCTCTAAATCTTTTTGCAATACGACACTGGCACGGCGGACAGGGACGGAAGTTACGGTCCGGACAAGGACTAAAGCTGGACAGGGACTGAGGGAACAGGGACCGAGGTTTGACTGTATGTGTGTGTGTGTGTGTGTGTGTATGTAAATAAATACAGGTGCATCCATAAAGTGAATTCTATAAATTAAATTCAGTTAAATTCTATAGAGAATGAGAGCGTGGAGATGCAATATCTTATACTTGACTGACTCCTACTTTGACCTATTCGATACTCTTTCTCTCTCTCTCTCTCTCTCACACACGTCTTTTTGCTCATCTTCGCCAATCTGAACTTGAATCTGAATTTGAGTCTTAATATTGAATAATTTACAACTTTGTAAACTTTGTAGTACACTCTTCGACCGTCCGCTGTTTTATTTCTTAATGAGCTAGAGCCGTATCTCATACCCCGTTCATGTAAGCTGACAAGTTGGAGTTGGCGTGTTAGTTCTTATGGTTGAGTTAGGGATACTCTATTATAGTATTTAGTTGTACTCAAGCCTTAATTTTACGAGCTAACGTCAATTTTAAGTGAACCTCTCGCGTGTATAGTCTCCTGTTTTCTCTATACTTCTACCAATATATGTAGGCCAGAGCCTGTATTTCGGTGCTACCAACACTAAAAATGTTTTTATTCATTCATTTTCTTAATTTTTAAATTTATTGTATCATTTGATCACTAGACCATGTCTACTTTGTATTATCAGATTTTTCCCCACAGCTTAAAATCAATCAATCAATCTCTCTTTCTCTCTCTGTAGATTGAACGATTTTAAACTACATCGTTCTATATTATACAGTCAAAAGGCTGCACCTCTTGCCCATAAAAAGTTTTTTTTTTGTTCGCTGATATTATACGCGAAACATGTGTAAGAGAGCTACCCCATGACCCTTGCACTCCGCGCCCTTCGGGGCGGATAGCAAAAGTTTTCTTTTTTTTTAAAGCCCTCGAGGCGAAAACGACGGGAGATTCGATATGATTGAATCCATCGGCGCCGTATACATTAACACCTCGTAAGATGGGGTTCGCGAAAAAGAGCCACGGGGACTTGTCCACGATAGGGACGTACGCTTCTACGGCATGCTCGATGATATCTGCGGAAAGCGCCTTAGGGTTAGATGTGACGCCCAACTTCTTTTCGCCCCTGCTGCCTTCGAAAGGCGGAAACTTTTTTTCCCCTCGAATCCCGACAAAAACTGATATAAAAATTGGTATCTTATCGTCCCGAACGCCCGAAGCATCGGACAAAACTCGCGTTATATTTACTTGTTGCCTGCGTGGTAGAATATATCGAGTGCGGAACACGTAATGTTCCACATGGGATATTTATCATTCAACGCGTATCAATTTTATCGTATACAGCCTGCCGCGGACATTTCTCATCTCATCGATCCGTAGAACCTGAATAAACGCGATTGAGCTTTTTTTTTGTTTGCCGCGTCGTTTCAGAAGCGAGAAACGCTTGTAACAGAGTTTTAGAGGCTCTTGTGAGTTTCAAAAAATGTTCTCGCCAGCAGCCTGCTGATGCCTTTTGCTCCTTTAGTTTATATAATATTAGGCTCTCCATCAGAAGTTGACTATATTTCACATTGTTAGCTGTTAGGACGAACGAAAGTTGACATCGAAATAGCCATTCTTATCTCTCTGTTAACAAACTGGTTGAATAGAAGAATTGATTTGAAAAAAATTCAGCGGAAGATGAATACTTTGCTCCGGATAACATTAAACTGCCTTCAGTAAAAAATAGCTGGAAATGAAATTAGTTCATTTGGATAAAAATAAAATGGCATCATTTTTCAACTGAGTTTTTTTTATAAATTAAGTCATCATATACGTGTGGTGAAAGTTACGGCAAATAATGAATCTTAGTGAATTTGCTGGTACAGCAATTGCTATATCGACGATATTCGAGATTTATATTTACAGGATGCTCTTTGCGTGAGAAAAAAAAAGTAAAGCATAAAAAAGGTTTTAAATTGCTAACCCCGTGTTTGAAAACCATCCCCATTATACCGTAGAACGCCCCGTGGGTATGCATATACGTATCTCCAAAATCCTCGAGCACTCTAAGCTTTTTACGCTGCTTTTCCCGGAGAGAGTGTTCGACGCGCCTGCGGAATACAAATAGATCCCTCACGTGTAAAAGGTTGACGCAGGCTCTAGGGGCGCGAGTGTCCGATGCTTGCGACGCTGACGATCGGTGGCACGAAAATGTCCGGATACACGGCGGTAAACCCCCGAATGTGACGTCAGGAACATGCGATGCGTTACTACTCGGTCCATTATATTTTTCTTCATAAAACTCTCGCGCGCCGACACGCTTTCCTCAATTTTTTTTTTTTTTTTAATCATCTACTAACAGAAAACCTGTCGATTGGACATTTTTTGGTATAACGAACAATTTCTTGTATCGACCTCGAAAGCCGAATAAAAAGGGAGGTTTTAGGGGAGAAATGACAAAGCGCACAGGAAGATCGGCAGTAGCTGAGGAGTGGGAATGTAATTTGGGGTGACACGATGAAGTGACAGAGGCAAAGAGAGGAATGAAGAAAGAGGAAAAAGACGAAGAAGAATAAGTGATGAGAGAGGTGGATGACAACGACGGTGATGTGGAAGTGCGCGCTTAGTTCGCGGCGAAGGGAGATGCAACGTCCTCCGTAACAGCGGAAGTCGACAATCGGAGGACGAAGTAGAACAGAGAGAGAGAGAGAGATAGAGAGAAAGAGAGAGAGAAGAGACGAACGACATGAGAATTTCTTGGCGAAGAATCACAATTGCAAAGCAGTTTCGTAACTCCTGGCGATATTAGACAGTCAAAAAGTCTGCCTGGTTCCATCTCTTGGTTGTTCGTACGTCGCTGGTTGGTGCTTGTGCAAGTGGCAACCACTCGGAAACAACTGTTCATGCTCGACTGTGAGCACCACATCGAGATATATAGTATATATATAAAACACATTATACCTATACATGTAATATTCACAGACGCATGCCCGTACGTACGCATACGTATACATATATATCTATGCGAGTCACCGAACGTGTCGGGTGACTTCCTTCCACGTGCCGCAATATTTCACGGACTTAATAAACGGAAAAGTAGTCCACTAGCTGAGAGCATATGACGATATACCCGACGACGAGGGAGGGTGTTTCATACAAGAGAAAGCTCGAGCCAGACAAGCTCCACGAACACACGAGCGTCGAGCGCGTGAGTGTTGGCTGAAGCGAAGGGATAGGTGGAATCTACAGAACGAGCGAGAGAATAACGAAATAACGAAAAAGAATGAGCGAACCGACAAGATTATTCGGTCCGCACGGTGCCAAGACAAATCCATGCTCCGAGAAGAGCCGTCCCATTTTCTCGCATTGCCTCGTGCACTTTCCACTTCCAGAAACTTCGTTTATCTCACACACCGGTGCGTCAGTAAAGAAATACAACATGGTGCGAGTAAAAATTATCAGGAGCTTTTTCTAATCCCTTCTCTTTCGTTAGGTATATATATATATATATATATATATATATATATATATATATATATATATATATATATATATATATATTTTCTCCCGCAAACAATGAAGTATAAGTGCGATGAGAAAACGTTATGAAAATTGATGCAGAAGAATATCTCAGATTCTCCTTTTTTCGATCTATCTTTTTTGCTATTTGACCTTCGTACACTTAAAATTCTGAACTATGCTTGCATACAATTAAATAAATTACTTTTCACGATGCAAAGTTCCGTTTCTATTTATGCAACTGTATCCCTAGGCCCAACCCAATCCTTCGTCTTTGTTTTACTCTATGAATTCACACGGTTAGAGCTGGACTGTTTTCCTCAATAGCAGGTTGTCAATGGATACCTCACTGACATGCTTATCGATTAATTTCGCGAACGAAGCTATTCGAAGCGATGCATATTGTGTATTGATGAAAGACAGCATATATAGAACTAGAGTTTGACCGCGACAAAGTCACTGTCGTGCGGTATTTTGGGCGAGTAAAGTTTTTCCATTGGCAAGCATATACCGAAAGACGTTCGTTTATAGATGAAACTCCGCTGCTGACTGGAGGGTTCCGAATCATTTCCGTTTTACAATTATTTACCACCGAATTCGTAACAAAGTACTCTAAGAGCGAAGTAGCAAATACACCCATCGAATCTCTTCTCCGATGCATACATGTTTATACCATGTATATAACCTTGCTTTCCCAGTGACGAGATCCATCATAGTCGAGAGAATCCTTTGCACGCTACCGGTGCTTTGCCACGCTCTAACGCTCCCGTAGTTCATTAGCGAGCTTCATTCGCAAAATCCCAGATAAACCGACGGAGGGAGTTTCGGTACGGAGAGAGGTGATAGCAGGAAAGCGCCCACGATTGGGCAAAAAGCGTCGAGGTAAAAGAGAGAATGAGAAAGTCGGGTGAGCAATTCACTTCCGACTCCCGCGTCGAATGAAAGATGTCTTTTATTCGAAAACTTCTGACACAGCGAACTCTTGCTTACTGGCGCGCTCTTATTATTGCTTTACCTTTACACGCGGGAGATACATCCCTGGCTCTGTGTAACTCGGTCTGTCTCCTATACCAAAGTACACACGTAAATCGGTATTCGTATATATGTTCCAACGCTTTGGTCTCAAAGTGTTTACACTTTTGGGTAGTTCGAATTTTTTATAAAATTCACAACGTTCCGAATGTCTGAAGTGATCATCGTTTACGTTCGTCCTTGCAATACAAACGGGTCATCACAGTCTCTCTAATTTACCTATACGGAGAGCAATGCTGGTTGTTAAGATAAGCTGACCTGAGCTGCAGGCCAAGAAGTAAGGCTAAGCGATGGAACGTCGAATCTCCGTAACGTGCAGTATTAAAAAGATTCCCTCGCTGTTAACTAGCAGAACTTGCGACGACAAGGAAAATTACGCCGAAAGGATCCTATTGCCCGGGGCATTCCTTTTGCCCGAGTGAAAATTAAAATACAGAGTACGAACCTCGAATATAAAATATTTTTTTACGGCACAGGCATTGAAAAGCCACTTTTCGACGCCTACCTATTATATCGATCCGTAAAGTAGCACTTTTCGTGGCTACCTTCGCAACTGACACAAACAAATTTCTTTATGGCAGTTCTGAGAGTCGTGCACCGTACTGCGCATGACAAGTGCCATTTAAAGTCTTTTCGTGGCACTTGTCATGCGCAGTACGGGCACGAGTCTCAGAACTGCCATGAAAAAATTTTCGTGTCAGCTACGAAGTTAGCCACGACAAGTACTACTTCACGTATCGATAACAGGCGTCGAAACGTAGCTTTCCAATACCTGTGCCGAAAAAAATATGGTATGTGGCGTGCGCGTAAAGTGACTGTTCAAGCGAGGTGATGTTTTTAGAACTCTCGCCTTTGGCTCACCAGGCAAAGCCAACGGCTCGTTCTAAAAACATAACCTCACTCAAAAACAGTCACTTTACGTGCTTGCCGCATAATATACTATTATTTTTATAATCTAGAGTTTAGTGGATGACGACATTCTTCAATAGCAGTCGACAAACCAAATCGAGCGATATCGGTTGATGAAGGGGTTTAAAGAAACGTGGATAAGATATGCTCACACAGGCCTTGTGAGATGCAGTATTATCGGAAAAGAGCTGCTACATATCTGTGTATATAACTTTAAGCTGAAAGATTTCAGCGTTGTCGCGGAGATGCACGGAGGCGAGGTGAGCAAAAACTTTATCAGAGAGCTCGGGAAGAATTTAGAGAGTGGAAGAGTGAAAGAACAGGAAAAATCGTCGCGTACGATCCAATGGTCGACGAGACGCTTTTCCCATGGGAGTATAACTTCTCTCAAGATTCTCAGTTGTGAATTCTTGGCCATTTATTCTGAGTCGCGGATGGATGAGGACCGCGGGGCTTCACCCGCGACGATGAGAAACGTTAAGGGCCGGATGGGAGACACATATATATATTGCGAAGAGTTTATATATTCGACGCCAGAGAAGGCGTTAAGCCACAGGCGCATGGAGCGACCGAGAAAAAAAAGAGAGAGAGTCCATCACACACATTTCTTCGGCATGTCGCGGCCTGTGTGAGTGGCGATAGATAGAAATTCTGAACCCGGTCGTGGCATAGTCTCGCGAGGAACGAGGCCGGATTTTCCGATGATATTCTCTCAAATAAAAGAGGAAAAAAAAGGTGAGAACGAGAGAAGAGCTTTTGCAGTGGTCTCAATGAAGTTGGATTTGGCCGCAGGGTGTGGATTGTAAATGATGTAAGTTCTGTTCCATATATACGTATTCCTTTGATATGACACTGGTATAGATCAACGTGAAACTCGGAAACATACAGAAAAAACGTTGATGTACTCGTTGGGGGCTTCTCATTGCTGATTCTCGAGTCTTTGTTCTACTCCCTGAAAAACCGCCCTGTCCTATTCTCTGTTTATCATCACGCTGATATGAGGAACGCGGGAGGGCACAGAAATAACCGAGAAACTGCCTTTCCTCTCCCTGACTATCTACCTCCACCCCGGGTGCTTCTCCGTTAATGACTTTTTTTTTATATGCTTGTAAGGATAATAGGAATATAGATCTATAGGATATGAAAGCACGCGTGCGAGGGTGCATAAACCTCAGACAGAAGGAAAAATAGAATCGGACTTTTCGTCTGGTCGAAAAAGGCACGGGATTTCAAGACTATTTCCGCAGGAGGCACAGCATTGTTGGCTGTCGTACATCTGCCATGCACCGACTCGTACCTCTTTTTCTCTCAGCCCGGCGGACAAAGATGATTGTGCACGGTATGCCCCTACGGGGGAAAGATTGGGACTAGGTGGCCGACATCAATGAATTTCCCCTTACCCGCTTCACAGCAGCGAAGAATGAATTGATGTTGCGCATAGCATGAGTTTTTTCTTCCTTTTTGAGCGTGCAAATTTCAAACTTGTACCTCGCTTCCTCCCCATTTTATTCTTGTTTATTAAGCTCCCACCGGGAGCGAGTAGGTTTGATAATTTTACCTTATTCATAGAAGACGCTTTGTGGGCGAGGTAAAATACCGAGAGAGCAACTGCACACTTTTTTGTAAACTAAACTCTTTCCAATTAATTCAAAGGTAAAATATAGGTTCGTGATTATCCTTGAGAAAGTACGAGACCCGCACCACGAGGGAAGTCGAAATTTAATATAACCCAGATTATATTTTACAGATTCAATTTATATCTTCTTACTTTTTCTCAATAGACTGTAATTGTCTGATGAATACTATACAAAGCACTTTGTGATTTCTCCGTGTAAAGATTCACGTATCGTAGCATTAACCGTATAGTTAAGTGGATAATGGAGATTTAGATACAAAAGCACGCAAATTATGCTTTGATACATGCTGAAATGAAGATATGTGTGGTGGTGCCCAAAGTGCAAACATCCATACTCTGATTATGTTGAAGATTTTACTAGTATCTAGGGCAATTCAGTCTCAGCTTCTCCTCTTGCTACCGTACTAATATCACTCGACTGCCCCGAGCTCTGCGGGATATCGAGGATATATAGATACGGATACATCGTGCGCTAAAGCTCGCTCTCAGTTGCTTCAAAGACTAAGCCGCATCGAAGTTAATACCTTACTGCTGCTGCATCCTCTTTACGATGTATATATAGAGCATCAACTCGTGCTTCATTGCGCTTCAAAGACGCAGACACAATTATCAAGTATCTCGAAGCTTCTCACTGAGACAATTGATACACACGATGATGTTTCTTTTATTGACGTATACAACGAGAATGCATCGAGACCAATGAATCGGTTGTTGACTATCTCTTTGAACACATTTCTTTGTAATCGATAAGAATAATTGTGGGCGTTATCTGAAGGAACTCTTTAGACAATATTAAATCATTCTCAAACGATGATAATTCAAGAAACGTCATCACGATAAAACTGTTGATATAGCTCTTGCAAAAAAAAGTTGAAAAAAAAAAAACGCTGCTCAATAAACGTGGCCTTTATGAAAGTACGCTTGCCATCGAATCGAGAATTGAGGGCCGTCCTTCGTGTACTTTATTGCATATGCGTGGTTCTTATGATTTTATTAAAAACAGTTTACAAAAGTTTGTTATTCTGTAAAAAAAAAAAGAATAGTTTCGGTACCAAAGGCAAAAGAAAACGAAATTTCCAATACTAAATGTGAGTCATTAAGCCAAACTAAATTTGAGTCAGAATGTAATTCGTACGAAACAAAAAATATCTGTTGAAAATAATATGACGCGGAATATTCGTCTACTGGAAACGACAGAAAGTGGTGGCAATGCAATGTCGGATGACAGAATATTGAATGAAGACAAAATCGTAGGAATACCTCCCGGATGAGTAATCGTAATTGGAGGACATGTGGAATAATGATGATATTTATATTCAAATATTTGGGAATCGTTTTCATTCGATGGGTAACGATTCCTGAAAGGCTTGAAAGGTTGGAACGGCTCACAAACGTTTGACTGTCAATATAATTTCTTTCACTGGTTCTTCAGCTACCATCAGTCGTCTGGTTCGCGCTTCAATTTTTTTTTCTGTACGTGGAAATTCAATTTAAAAAATATAGAATACGCATAACTCTTGAGATATAGGATATTTTGCTGTGCACATTGCGGCTCCGTTTAGAGGATTGGCGGTGCTAATTACCTCGCATCTGCTCGCAGATTTCGATGAATGATCTTTCAGATGCATATTGGAGACGTATTCCCGTGGAATATATTTAATATTTCCCACAAGACTATATCCACACCCTATGCAATTTCTATATACGTATATATATGCTTTCATGTCGTCGCACGCTATTGATTGGATGAATAAATATAATTAGCTGCTAGTCGTGCCATAAGCATTCATTTTTAGATCAAAGTGAACAATCTCGCATAAGCCCTTATTGTTTTTTTTTTCATCGGTAATGATAATCGACACGAAATACGTCTCTAGCATAACAGAGTGACGCAACCTCCAACTCTTATCAAGAGATGCGTCAGCGTCACGCTACCAAGCGATTGCTGATGAATCGTTACAAAAATATTCATCTTTATCATCCCATTGAGTCCGTGGACGATATAAAATTGCCACGCTCTTACAATATACTCCAATATCACATGGCAATCATAATATTCCAATTTTACCAATGAATCACGTTGAAAAATCCAAAGTCTCGCGACACGTTTGCGATCTCGCGTTTCGACAGTATCGCAACGTCACATAAATATAAATTAATTCCATTATACTTTTAAAAGAACTTTAGTAATGATATTTTTGTTTTGCTATAAATTAATATTTTTCCTTTGTTCGATAATCATTTTTCAATGAAACTATAGATAAGCGTGCATGTTATTGTATATATTATTCGCCGATAAAGCCACCACAGAAAGAGAGAGAGAGAGAAGAGGGTTTTCGGTAGAATAGAGCGAGAATAGAGAGAAACATCGCCCAGCGGAAAGATCGCACAAAGTAGGATGGCAATGTAGAAAGACGAGTTCACCACGCCTCGAGGAAGAACAGTTGCACCAGCGTACGCAGCGTTTCGTGCTGAATACGTGAACAGCAACTGTCGTATACGTATTGCTCAACACGACGAAGACGACGAGGTAATAAAGAATGGAGAGGTGGCTGTGACGAGAAAGAGCACGAGAGAGAAGTGGAGTATGCAAGTGAGAAAAAGATTGCGATGAACAGGAGACCGTCGAGGTGGAAACTCTTAAGCCATATAAGGATCCAAGTATGGAGCACGCGACTCATGCGACGGATGGCCTCGTTGTGATGGCTTTCATTTCTTACATCCCGGAGTATTTCATTTTTCCATCAACGAAAGACCGAGCAGCATTTTCCAGAATTAAATTTTCCTTCCTGCACGAATAATATGGGCATACCAACGCATCACACCTCGTCGGCATTTCACGATACAGCAAATTATTTTAAAAAATTCTTTTCATTGGTATATATCCCGCGCTACCTCGAATCTCGCTATATTACTTAACGCTTGATATACATGGCTCGACCAATGGGATGACTCGACAAATAGTTTTCCATTTTATTAAAAAAATGTGAGATTTTCGTTCTTAAAACTGTGTTTATTGGTGCAAATTGCATGCTTCCTGGGAAACTAACGGCATATTTACAACTCCATCAGGAAATAGCTCTTCTTTCATGACCAAAACATGCTTGAAGCGTAATATTTCTTCTAAAATGCAGGAACATCTATGGTATAGCGATACCACAGAGATAATAAACGATTGCAGGTTGAAAACGCGCATATCGTCGCATCTCCGATTTGCCAAGTCTCATGCCGTTGAGGCTGCGCAGGTAAATACCAGGAATATGTGATTGACCCTAAACCACGTGACCGGTCTGTATACGTAACATGGTAGAAGCCAGAATACCCCGGATCTTCTCTGCTTAACGATGCTGGGGTGTCCCGTCTCTGACTTACAGTGCAGCGCTTCGATGTGCATGCATACATATACGTATATATAACGACGGAAGGAAGGTAAGGTATTACCACGTTAGAGGAAAACCGTGCGTTGCAGAGCGCACCGTTACTCCTGTAACTCGAGCTAAACACAAAGGACGCGGTGGCAAGTGAGACAGAGACATAGAGGAAAGTGTACTCTAGAGCGTATACGGGGTAGCTATATATAATATATATTATATATATATATATACATATATATATATAAGAAGGATTACATGCGTCGAACAGAATATAGAGTAGGCTGTGTATGTATATGTGTATAGTGAATGTTAGGTATGAAGGAAACTACAGAGGTTGCACGGTTTCCCTCGTCGCGTGTTGCAAGCGAGTGTGAGGTTAGGTAAAGCGAGACATGGCTCTCCAGAAGTGGAGGAAATCTATGTGTATGCATGTATTTGTGTGCGTGTGTGTGTGTGTATTGCTTACATCTTCCTTCCTCGTGGACTTGTGCCACTACCAACGGCATGAGAGATCACGTGAATTCTACATATTACATACTCTATGTACAGGCATCCTATGTACTCCGCTATGAGACTCAGACCGTCGACTGCAGAGAGAGAGAGAGAGAGAGAGAGAGAGAGAGAGAGAGAGAGAGAGAGAGAGAGAGAGAAAGAGGCTTCCCATCGAGAAACTGAGACACTTACCAGCCGGTAGTCACCCTCCTGAATCATTCTGCATTTTTTTTTGTTTCCCACTCTCCGCCAGGTGTACGTCGAGAATATTTATACATGTATGTAAGCACACGGGAGCCATGGTGGCAGCGCAAGTTGGGTCCTGACACACGACTCGTGGGACGAAAAGCTCTTGCTGTGTCGAATGAAAACGCACCACCCAGATGGGCGCACCAAACACCCGGAAGAGACAGATGAAAGAGCGCAGAGCACAACATTTTTCGTTGGCGAGTATATTTCTCTTGCATTTTGCATCTTTCCACCTTACATTCATTGTCAACTGTCTCTCTTATGTTAGTCCTCTTACTCAATCTTTCGCTTGAATATATGTATATTCAAGTATCTATATATGTATCAGCTTCTCTCTAACTTGCTTCCTCGCTCTCTGTACTCGGGATATATTTTTGCCTCGCGATTTTGCGAATCGACCGAATCAAAGTTGCAAATGTATTCGAAAGGAAGCGTGCTAATGCTCTGTACGCTTGTTCCACCTCTCTATCGGGGGGGGGGGGGGGAGGAGGCGGCATTTTAAACATCTCTTCCTCTGCATATACGCACGATAGGGCGCGATGTCCCTGGCAACTATAAAAGGGATAAAAGGAAGATTTATTCTTTCTCGAAGTAAATCGTAACCGTGCTCACATACGAGATACGCACACTCTCTTCGTTTCTCTCTCTATCTCTCTCTCTCTCTCTCTCTCTCTCTCTCTCTCTCTCTCTCTCTCTCTCTCTCTCTCTCTCTTTCTCTCTCTCTCTCTCTCTCTCTCTAGACGGATTTATGTAGATATATACTTCAGATAGCGGCGCGACTTGATCCATCAAGGAAAAAAGTGGGTGAGAAAATGTTTCCGATATCAGCTGACACACGCGTGAATCAATTCACCCGCAGGAAGAGGAGATTTTCACATTCAGTCCCGTCGTATTGGCTGCTATATCCATGAGAAATAGGGAGATTGAGTCGACGACGAGACACCTGACGATGGCAGACTTTTCCAGTGACAAAATATACCGTTCCCCGTACCGTTAAATATATTTATAGCTATTCTTTATCCGTTTATCTAATAAAACTGATCGTTCGATAGATTCAAGAGAATGAAGGGTCTTTTACAAAGATATACAACATTTGTATATCTGACGCAAAGAATTTATGACCACTCGAAACACTTCCTGAGTATAGGTTTTTCAGACTGAAGTCAAATTTGAAAAGTATGTCTGGGGAGCGAGGAGGGAATCAGCAATGTTACATTGCACATATGTACCGAAACAATGAATAAATTATTTATCAAAGATCGAGTCATGAAAATCTTGCAATGTCATGACGAAATTTACAATATATTAGCTGTCCCGTAAATTATGCAAAAATGAACAATTCCGTCGAAGAAATCGAAAATAAGAGAGCAAGCTCTTTAAAATTCGGACGTCTGCAAGGGATGTCAAAATCTCTCTGTTACTTTTAATAACTATTAAAGCATTGGAACGCCCACCATCTACTTGGATAGGACATTTCAAGTGCCTAATGCGTATTTTCGTGCGAATTCGGCCAAAACATGCGAGAGAGTGAGTGCAGGAGGGTTTCGCACGACGGATTTTCACAGACACGATATCCCGCGAGCATGGTGTATATATATCAACGCAGGATTTGCCGTGAATATTCAACCGTTTAATGGAATGCAAATGCGGCGTGACCGAAAGTGGTAGAGTGTATACGTATAATTCCGTAGAGGTTCCCGCGCGTATGCGAATTTAGATTCGTATATCTATGGCTAATGCTTCGGAGGATAGATACGGAAAGCTCCGATGCACAGTAGAGTTGAAATAACTATTGAGAATCGGCGTTCAAATGAACTATTGGACAGTACATTAGTTGATATAAAAAAACATGCTTAATTTCATATATAATAAAGATTGAAAATTATATATTTTTTCCGGAAATCGTATTTCACATATGCTCACTGATAAAAGAAATCATTTCCTTGTCACCATATGTAGATCAAAGATCGAATAAAATTTTGTCGTATTCCCTAGGCATATAGGGAGATATATATCTGAACTCAAAGAGGCGTTGATAACACACTCGATCGAACGAGTTTGCTAAGCCGAAGGATTCACATTAATTCTGAATGTGACAGACACATGGTGTTTTACTACCGAACAAACTGGATCAGCAGGTCAAGGATTTCAGAGACACTGACCAGATATATATAGCTGCATACCGTAGGCAACGAATAAAGTCTGTGGATTTACGGAGGGTACTAGAACATATACACGTATATCCTACAACCAGCGGAGTTGAAAATCTGTAAAGCAACGGTGTCATCACGGTTGAAGTGCTTCGCGGGTTCCACACGGACACCTCGACATATAGGATATAAAATCTTTTGCTCTTGTCGTTTCCATTACCTTGGATGAGGCGTATCAAGAGAGAGCTCTCTCATCAGTGAACTCGGGGTGTTAACATCGTAAAGTTCCGTTTCAGATTTTCACACTACGCTAAATATTACGAAGAATTCATCGGGGAATAATTATAAAATAGAATTAAATAACCACTGCATTATCGTTAAAGCAACAGGCAGAGTTCTAGCCAAACAGAGAGCTCTGATAAAAAATTAAAAAAAAATATATGTTTGAATCGGACCCAGCATGTTACGTGTGATTAAACCTATAGATCCTACCTATAAAAGGCTATAATGGACTCTCTCTATGAAAGAACCTTAACATCAATCCGTTGCCAGTATCTTTCGGGAACATCCCTTACCGCAAACAACGAAAATTCTACTTTTTCTATTTTTCTTCGAGATACGGATATTATTTTCACTGTTTGGATTTCTGCGAAAAATCAATTATGTGATGACTCTTTTGCTCGAGACGACATTTCACTTGTCTTGCCGTCGATGTTATGGAGAAGCCCTCAAGAATTTTCACGGTCTAATCAGTACGTTTCCGTCTCAACGTTTCGTAACACACGCCCTTGTCTTTCACTTCGCTGTCACTGCGTCTGTTTGTCTATGCTCTTCGTGCCATTCTTTTATCGCCTGGTCAAACATTGCCAAAGAGCCAGGGATGGAGAGACATTCAGCGGTGAGCGAAAAGGAGGTTAGCACAAATATTAGACACGCTAGCCGCACCTTTCGGCCCTCTCTCGCTATTTTGCAAGTCCATTAATTTGCATCACTTTCCGTAATAGCTCTTAGTTCATGGTGCGAGGGTTGCAACGATCTTTAAAACAAAATAAACGCCCGTGTATATAGCTCCTGTGTCGAAGGAGGAATACGAAACATGTCGGGAAACAACGCGGACTCCCGGATAAAGAAAAAAATAATCGAGCTGCCTCCTATATTTACATTATTAGCGTGGCGGATTCCAAGACACCCTTTTTCCGCGGTCTTTTCTTATTTAATATGACTGGATACCAAATTAGCCGTAGGGTAGGAGGGCTGTACTTATAGTCGCAATTTAATTTCTCAGTATGAGCGTGGTAGAAAGAGCGAGAGAGAGAGAGAGAGATCGAAAGAGAGAGAGAGAGAGAGGAGTCGAGCGATAATCCATGCCTGGGTCATGATTAAAGAGACTTGGTCGACTCGGGTATAAAAGCGATGGAAAAGGCGAGAGGAAGATGCCGACGATTTATATATACGACCCGATGTCGGGGACGGCCTCTTATGTTAGCGAACTGCATGGAACTATGCAAATGTTTGCATGGCGTTAGGGGGATGAAAATAATAAGGTGTAGCGCCCTTCCCTGTCTTCGTCTGACCCCTTCTCGTCCTCGATACTCTTTTCAAAAACTGTACAGTGATAACGCCCCCCCCCCCCCCCGCGAATCTAGCCGCCAAATTCTACACTATGAGAGAAGAGAGGAAAGAGAGAGAAGAGAGAGAGATGCCAAGAAATACAGATACAACCTTTTGGTCTCTTATAAAACTCGGTGGTGGTAAAAGTAACATCTACGGGCATTTGGGAAGAGAGGTTCTCTCTCTCTCTTTCTCTCTTCGTCACCCTATCTTTTATATATATATATATATATATATATATATATATATATACTATATATATACGAAAACACCGCGGAGGGTTCTGACGCATAGAAGTGCCTCTCTCGCGCATTCTTTTATCCATGCAAACCTACTTTGTACCTCGCTTTTATAGTTACTCCTTTTCTGTCTACTCTCGTTACTCCTCTTCTCTCGTGTCGGCATCGCTATAATCAGACGATAGCGTCGAAAAAGCGGGAAAATCTCTAACGCAAAATCATGCCACGTAAAAGAGGTACGACGAATATGTTAATATTAAATATTTTCTCGCTTCAAAATTCTAAAAATTTGTTGTTAAAAATGGTTTTTACGCAATGAGATTTAATTTAAGTTTGTTGTGTACAAGCATTGAACGTAGGAAAAATTTATTTTTTCAAGAAGATATTGAGGAAAAAAAAGACGCCTTCGACGATTTTGACAAGAAAAAGCCACTTTCAAGTGCATATGAAAATTTGTGTCCTGAAAAAATTTGCTCAAGGTGATGCACATATGTACGATAGATATGAACGCGCGTTAATCAAAAACAAAAGGCGGGAAAAATCGTCCAAAGCGAAGCATCGTTTTGTTTCAAGAGAGGATAAGCTGGCAGACGTCGGTGCTCAAGTTTCATATCTGATGTTTCCTCCGCAGATATCTCGTGGGGCAGCCCAGCATCGAAGCAGCTTGCTTCACTTCCAACCGTGCTCTCAGCTTTCCCGCCATGCTGCCACTGCTCCTCGAGATATCACGAGAGTTTTGGCGTATATATACATACACATGTATATAAAGCTTTGCCGTTTGCGTAACGTGTTTCCGTTCGCGCCAGTGAAGGGAATAAAGAGAGTGAAGTCGCGGTTCGTGGAGCTTAATATATGTACAAATTGTAGCATGAAGTTCACGTATATATACATACATGTCTCTACTTGTCGTCGTCGTTTTAATGCGTTAAAATACGTGTGAGAATAACTGACGCCCACTAGCTATGAGAGAACCTCCTGTGATTCGCATCAGTGTCTCATGTGTGCGGAAATTATACGCAAGAGAGCACGTCGTCGATGTTATTTGAACTCGGTCGAAATGCCGTCATGTCATTACGGGAATTTGTTCGCGGGAATTACTATCGGAGTTACATACCAGACATGAACCTCTAGGAAAATGATCGAAAGATAGCTATGTTTGATGAATAAACAGGACTTGCAATAAGGTCTCAAAGGATTCGTTTCGCAAAGGATTTTCGTGAAAATGGAGTCTTGCCGAGTTTGACATTGGGAATCTATTCGGCTTTAACGGTATTGCGCCATCAGCGTCAATATTAGGATTGATCACATACACACACATTCGTTACATTTTTAAATGCACGCCCCATAGTTCGTAACAACAATGGGTTATTCTTAAAAAGAAGCGAGACGTATCCCATATACCTACTCGAACTCAAGACATTTCCCCATGGAAAACGTCTTCATGCTTCTATTTATTTCGCATGGAAGCCCAATTTTGTTTTTCTCCGAAATATCGTACAGCCTTGCAATTGCTTCAATTTCGCTGGCTCATCCTGACATTCATTTCCGCATACATAAGCCAGCTACATGCATATCTCTCGATGTCTCTCATTCGTTCATATTTCAGTCAGACATATATACATACATATTTCAGTTCTATAGCACGTTCTCGCGGCTAACCGCGAGGACGAAGAAACCGCGGTTTAGAGCATCGGCTAGAGGCAACGACGCACCAACCAGGCTATGCTCTAATTATCTTCTACTTCCTGGGGCGGAGGGAGGGGAGTCACATGGGAACGGCGAAATGCCAACTCGACGACGTGGCGTCCATCCTAATTTCCAGACCCCTAGATATTATTATTAATCTCGGGAGAGAGACCCGGTCGACTAACCGAGCAACCGGGGAAAAGGGGGGAGAGTGAATAATATATTATCCGGCTACTGACTTTTTGAGAAGAAGGCGGACTTGCCAATTGAAGCGGTATATACCTACATATATCCCGGTTGAATTGCCATTTACGAATTATAGTTGTGGGGAATGTTTTGGGGAGTTGGTTACATCGTGAGTCATTACCGATAAGACCACCGGCTAATATATCCAATAATTTCTCGAAACACACAGACGTTCAATAATGCACGGCATAAAATCGAAAAAAAAATAGTTCTCAATCTTTATGAAAATAATACGAAACCAAGTCGACTATAGGTGAATTTAAGCTTCTCGATGTACAGAGATTTTATTATTGCAATCCCACGACACAAATAAATATGCATCCAGCCGCAGACATATTTTTCTCCCCTATAATTGTGTTTCTCATATGTTTTATAGAACACATTGAACAGATTGGGACAGAAGTTGAAAGAAAAATTTCAACTAAAACAAAAAACATCTCCGATTGGGGAAAAACGAAGGAAAACAAATAATATATCGGCCCATGCGATGTAGCAATAGCAGCGACGACGAGGGGACAGAGTGGAAACTGGAAAGTAATGCCCCGAGCGGAATTACAAATTACATGGTGCAGAGCTGCGTGGGCAGGAATACGAGAAAAAAAAAAGAGAAAGAGAGAGAGAGAGGGAGAGCGAGAGCACCGGAAATCCCGGGGTGTGCGACCCCGGTTCATACTCGCCAATGTAGCTGCTGCGACCGCTACTAATACTCGCGTTAGAGCGAAGGGCTCGTTTCTCGTTCGTTTCGTTGATTATGCAAACAGCGTACCGCGGGCGCATTGTATCACACGCGTTACGCACACCCGTTCTATTTCTCTTCATCCCTGCTTTCTCCGCGCTCACCCACCGACACGACAAAAATACCGCTATTAATCTTTATTACAAACAATTCCGCGCGTTAATTCCATGCAATTTCGCCACGAATACTGAGTATCCGTGTATACTGTGCACGTACGACGAACGTTCTTCGAGCCAAGAGTGACGTTACGTGACGTTTTTCTTTTTTGCATATATTTCTAACGGTGAATAAACAGATTCATAAATAGTGCTGGACTATGAGGAATGAATGAAAATTGCAATATTCGCTTCGGACAATTCCTTTCGGTCACGTACCGCATGGCAATCGATACAAACGTTGACGCATGAAACTGTGTATTTTCGGGAATCATACATTCATAAAATTTTAATCATATATTTCCTAAAGCGATTAAAAAAAAAAAATCAAATTTTAATTGTATAGTCTTTTTTTCCTCTGTGAATGAAATACGCGATATTTTTTTGCTATCGATTAGTCTTAACTAAACTAAACTGATGAAAGCGTGAGAGTCCGTTTGAGCATAAACAAATTATTTCTCCGATACACATTAATACTCGTTGTGTGTATTAATTAAACGCAACAATTATGCTTTTATGCCAGTGACAAAACAAGAAGTTGAATGAGAAGGAGAATACTAACGTTGATTAATGATGAAGCAGCACGTCCGCAGTGAAAATTTAATTTGTCCGGAGACACATGCACGTAGTATATACCAATTAGATGAAAGGTGAAGGACCTCATTAGTGATGATAATTATATTCGCACAGTAAAAACTAAAATTCTCACGAAATTCCGTTATAATTGCGATTCACTATCAAGGATTTTAATATCAGAGAATGAAAGCTGCATCTGAACTGGAAAGATTGAAACATATAAAATATAATAATGACTCGGGTTAAACACCGCAGGTTTTCAGGACAGTATATATAACTATAATTGCGGGCATGACGATTCGTTCATTGAACGGGTTGAATTCACCGTAACGTATTTACGTTTATCGTATCTATGTCATACGTGATAAAAAAATTGATATGTTATCCAGGATAATCCAAATGACGCGCAAAAGTAATTTCGAAAAAATCCACATTGAATCGGGAGCTATTACTCTGGAGAAGTGAAAGAAAAATGAGGAAAGTATGAGGGGAGAGGATGACCTCTCGTCGACGATGCGTTCGTAGCTTTTCTGTTGCGAATGCGAACGGATCTGCACGGGGCTCCGCGACGTATATATGTAGCATGGCGAGTGGGATTTTTATTTTTCCTCGGCGAATCTAATGGAACTCTGGATAGAGATAATGAGCGCCCCGAGATCTTCCACGAATGGCCAGCACTGACATTTGACGCGAAAGCTGACGACGACTCGTGTAGCGTACACACAGATATATAATGCATGTATGTACCAATATATAGCAATGTAGGAGATAATGGCCAAAAGCGCGCAATAGGGAGAAGATTTTTCCAATCGTCGATTCGTGACCGGGGACCGCGACGTTCTCTGAGATTTCGTCGTGAAAAGCTCTCTCATGAAACCTACTGAAAACGAAAAAGAACGCACGTATACTCTCTCTCTCTCTCTCTCTCTCTCCTTCCTTTCTTTTTGTTTTTTGCTCTCTCTTTCTCTGCATGACTCTAGCATAGAAGGAAACATAACGTTTTATCTCTCCTCATTTAGCAGGAAAGTATTTTCGATATCATTGCTATCTCCCGCAGTTCTCTCTCTCTCTCTCTCTCTGCTAGCTAGTTATGATTTATCATTCTATATATTTTTATGATTACACATGGTATCTTAAATTATTGTATTTATCTAGTATTATATCTCAAATTACCACCTCTCAACTGTATCCTGTACTTTAAGTTTTGCCTTATGGTGTAACCACGGCATATAAAATATATCAATCAATCAATCAATCAATCTCTCTCACTCACTTTCTTTCTGACAAGACAGCACGAATGCTCTATATTTTACGATTCGTATATTCGACGTTCGTAGTATCGTAGGATTTCTCAAACAAGAGAGGATCTCAATGATATGGATCATTTACGTAATATGCAAAAGAGAAACTGTCAATGTTATGAAAACGAGAAATAATATTTTCTAAGAAACGATAACATGAGAGAAATATATACCATGAAAATGGGAACTGAAAGGAATCGTATTTCCTTTGGTTGCTTTTACGACGCTATAGTCCTGAGGCTGGCTCATATACAAACCAAGAGATGAGTGACAAAAAAAAAAACATATTCGGCAATATGCTCCATCATTCAAGAGATAAAAAAGCTTCGACTCGTCGTTTAAGCTCCTATATATCTCTCTCGCTCTTTCTCGGGAATATAAAGTCGTGGGGAAAACACGATTTCGTTTCTATCCTACGTTCCAGCTCTATGTGCGTTCTATATCCTGTACACCTTTCACAGTCTCATCTATATCCACTTTCGTATCTGCTTATTTCCACGCTCAAGGCGGATAATCCGCGCTGATAAGCTTTCGCAGGATCGCAAAGGCACACACCACCACTTTCCTGGCTACCGGGCGACTCTCCCGGACGAGACACCCCCGCGCATAATACCCTTTTTGTTCTCTGATGGTTAGAGAACCGAGACCTTTGTACATCAAGGGATGTCTCCGAGATCTGTGTGCGTGTGCATGTGTGTGGGTGGAGCTGTGGTATGTGTGTGTGCTTGTGCTTGCATGCAATACGGATTTACCGGTTGAGCTCTTCCTCGCATTCTCCCCATATCTTCGAGTCTCTGGCTTACGTATTACCTTTGGATAATTGCCCGGATGGCTATAGCTGCGATATACGAGTAATGCTACTGAAGTTCTTCATGATGAAGGGGAGGTTGCTACCTCGAAACGATAAACCACGTAATGAATACGATGCCCACATTTGCCCATGGCTCTCGGTACTGTCAACAGTTTTGGAAGCTTTCGCACAAACGAATAAATCGCGGCACACACTTTGTGAAACCTCCATTGTCTCAGTTGACGCAGAATTTAATCGTTACAAAGGGGTCAGAGATTTTTTTCGAATTTCATTTTGAATTATACATCTCGAATGATGAATAAACAATTTCAAAAATGTACCTAATAAAAAATGTGCACTTCAAAAACACTAAACAATATTTATAAAATGCCGACGATCAGATGGAATGAGCATCATATAAATGGATTATAGATACGAATTTGCATAAACACTTTCTGAAATTCAATTGACATTGAAAAAGAGGCGCGATGTTGCATGGAATTTGGATGGTTCAAGGAGTCCCATCAATTCTATAGACCTACCTACGTTGCTGCACGATTATTTTCAACGATCTTTGAGGTTATACACCGCAATAGGTCACAATAATTGTAAACAATATTTGGAGACCCCTGGCATTTCAGGGAAAATGTAAATGCCCGCCACATCCACCAAAGTTAGTCAGGTGTGTGACTGTTTTTTTTTTTTTTTGTTTTCACGAATTGTCATAAAGCGTCTCTGAGAACGTTTATTTCAAAAATTTCAGCTGCCTCTTTCGCACCCATGCGTGTGTTTTACATATCACCGTAAAGCGAGCCGCAACTTTCCTGATTTAAAATAAAACCTGTTCCGGCTCGAACTCATAAAATTATGTACATCAAGTGTGTTTTCGTTATACGGTCTTGTTCTCTATCGCTAATCATCCCTCAATGCCCATCCCTGGACTTCGGACACCGATAATTCTGCAAACTCCAAAAATGAAAAATAATTCATAATAAGAACCGATAACAGAGTCAACGCGCAGCTTTTTCGTTATGATGCACACAAATGGATGTGTCGTATGCATATTTATTGAAGCTTATAATCGTCACTCGCTTCCATATCACACGTATGGCATTCCGCAGGTAGCTGCCCAGAGCGAGATCGCGGTGCAGTGACATCCGGTTTCCATTAACTCCGTTCTAGCAGAACGGGAGCCAGTTCATTCCCTCCCGCCCCAATTGGGTTTAAACTCGGTTTTCTCGCTTACTCTTCCTCTGTCGCTTGCTTTGGGCAATCACATCGGGGAGGAGAAATAGGAAAGGGGGCGGAGAGGGGGAGGGGGAGTCGCTCGTTATCGTTGGGAGGTGCATCGGTCCATCGAAATGCCTAAATCACCCGCGTGATTTCGACGGTACGCCCTGGTTACCACCATCGCATCAGGTCACTTTTGCCCATCGGCGTCCTCCTATACTGTCCTTCCTCATAGCTCATGACCACAACTGCGAATCCACCCTCTCCATCCTCGTTGCCACTCATTCCTATACACCTTGCATAGTGGGGTTGAAAATCCACGGTTCTTTTTCCGTACGGCGATAGTTTTATCGCGTGCATTTGTATACCGATTCTCGATCCCTCTATCCCTCTTTCTCGGTATAGCTCTAGCGGCCGTAGAATAAATCGCTTGCCTCGAACTATCGACTCTCGCACATGCTATTCTCTCGCGTGTATGCGTAGATGCATGCATCTGTGTGTGTCATGATGGCTCAATACTTACCGATTTGATCTGTAGCGTTGCGCTATCTATACATCTCTATCGCTATCTATACATCGCTATCTATACATGCGCATGCCTATAAATGAATAAATAAGCGTCGATACCACTCTGAAAAACCCACGGATTTTCAAGAATTTTTGCTGGAAAATCGAATAACGGACTGTGCCTATAGCGTAACCTGCGTGATCCACGCTTTTTTATTGTCTCCCTTTCTACGCT
>OY751313.1:38045365-38148775 GCA_963564615.1 Rhorus exstirpatorius
AAAGCTCGGAGAATGTGGGGAAGAAATTGGAAATGTACATTAAAAGCTGCCGTCATTCCAACAAAAGGACTCTCAAACTAGTTTTGTGATTAATTAACAAACAAGAAAAGGAAATTGGCGTGACGATACGAAAATTTTGTTTTACATTTGATTTTTCGAGGTTTTTGTTCATTCTGGTTTAAATAATTTTGGATTTTTTTTTTTGCAAAAAGCAAAGCTTCCTACACGAGGATGCAAAATGATTGTAAAAAAAACTCAATTTCGACGCTTATACCTGCAGTCAAATCCAAAAAAGTTGATGCGAATACGAAAAAAAAATCTTGAATAAAATACCGCGAGTCGATAAAAAAAAAAAAAGGCCACCGATAGTCAGGCGTTATACTTGCAACATCAAATTGAATACACGGATATTCTATTCTCGTGTCGAAGGCGCACAAACGTGACGAATATAACATTCGGCTACATGACAATTGATCCCAGGACAAAATATCCCTGTAATAAATATCCCACTGAGATATTTGGTATTGCTTATTGTACGGTAGCGAAGAGTTCATTATTCGTATTAGTTCATATTATAATTTTATCATTCATTATCTCTATATCTCATTATCTCCATATCATTATATCCTGTTGGCAATAAATATTTATTTTTCTTCTTGATCCGTGTGTACCAATACCAAACATTCCAGTGGCATATTTATTACTAAGCAAACATTGTCATACAAAGGCCGAACTTATGCTAGCCTTTGGGCTGTGCAGTCATCTTTCCCGTCTATCCCCGATCGGTTATGCCCCTGTCATACGGAGGCCGAACTATAACTCAAAGCTTTCGTCTGCGAAAATCACCTTCCGCGTGTTTTGTGCGGGATGTTGTGTTGTAATTTTGGTTATGCCCCTGTCATCCGGAGACCGAACTACCAGTGGGATATTTAATCACAGAGATATTCTGTTATGGGATATTTTGATGGGGATATTTATTCGGAAGTATTTTGACGTGATACTAACCATTCGGGGGTTTCACGTTTTTCAGCGCAAACAAGACCTTTAATAAATATCAGGGATAGCGTGCCTAGTGCGAAATACAGTGACCGTGCGACCGATACCGCGCACCGTACGTGTGGGGTATAAATTATACCAACATTTTCGCCTGCATCTTCACCATCTAGTGAGAGATAAGAGGCCAGAAATGGAGAACACATGCACGCGAGTACCGGAGGTATACGGATCTGAATAATCGAGGACATCAACGTGGAGACCGAAATGTATAGGAAAAGTGGTAAAGGCAAACCATGAGATAGCCATAGCAGCAAGGTTTTCGGGACTTGAGAGAGAGAGAGAGAGAGAGAGAGAGAGAGAGAGAGAGAGAGAGAGAGAGAGAGAATAAGTTTTGTCCGCCTTGTGCTCGCACGGCTGCTCCTTTCCAAGGACGGCGGATTCAAAGGAAGGAACAAAAACGAACTTTTGGTCTACCGCAGTGCTTCTGGGTCCCCTCTGTTCACTGCCTCTTCTATACTACTGTCCTCTATACAATGTCTCTGCGCTCCTGAAACACACATATAGTGCCATTTTCCAACAGCACCCTCTGCCGTCATCTCGCTTCTTCCATCGTAAACTACGTTCAACCATCTCGTTCTTTCCCTCGTCACAACCCGAGAGACTCAATTTTCTCTCTCGCTCCAACTTTTTTCCTCCTGCTTCCAGGACTTGTCGCTGCATGGCCCCATAGTCTTGTTGGAGTCTCGTCTCACCTCTCCTTTTCCTGTCCCTGAACGTGAAACCGCCAACCCCAACCGCGCTCCCCTGGCATAAACTATGCAAATAAATATGTCGCGTATTCTTTTCCAAGGCATTGTAGTCGACGCTGTGCTTGCTGAAATACCGCCTATTTATACATATCGTATGAGCTTTATCCAGAAGCTCCGAAAACCCGTGGTTGCTGTTATATACCATATATCGTACACACATATATATATATACAATATATGCAATATAATACATATATATAATATAAATGTACCGTATAGGACAATTCATATATATACATGAAGAACAGCTAGATACAATCCTGACACGGTAAACTCACGAGAAACGGTCGCCGTCTAGCCACACTTTCATATCACTTTTTCCGAGCTTCAAGCGAACTGTGCCGGCCAAGAAATTTTCAACGAGATTTTCCATGACTACTGTCGGAGACACAGAACATACAGAAAGGGACACTGGGGAGTGGAAAACGTCGCGAAAAGGTGCCCTCGATCGTTGTTCTCGTTGCAGTCGTAGCATACTGAGATCGCACACGAGGTATAGTACTGGTCTCGAGAAATTAAAAGAAAAGACACTTTCGTTGTTGAAGAAAGCAAAAAAGGAGAAAAAAAAACATCATCGCTTCATTACATCGATATTAAGAGAGAGAAAAGAGCTTTTTCCATGGTCCGGGTGATTCGCGATGAGAGAAAATGCACAAGGGATTCCGAATGAATTTTCGTCTCGAATCCTCTCGTTTCTCCCTCGTTATTGGCAAGGTGCACGACGAAAACGACATCTGTCGACCGCATTAAATCATGCTTTATAACCATTGAAGACGAATGACAAATTTATATAAATAAGAAAATAAAAATTTTTGGTCCCTAGAAAATATATACAAGTGACAAAATCTGAAAGGGGCTAATAAATATAACGTATTGTGTTGAAAAAAAGTAAGTATACAAAATTTTAATGAATATAAAATACATTTTATTTCGAATGGAATAACGGTTAGGTGTCAAAAGCATTAGAGTTAAATAATCATGAGTTAAAAAATTTTTTGAACATTTATTTCGGAGTCCAAGGGGATCCATCAAGACTATAAAAATATTATTTTATTAGAAATTGACAATTACAAAAATTTTTTTTACCCCACTAAATATGTTGCAAAGTTAGGTTATACATTACTTACTTTTTTCTCTTAACTGCATTTATCCATTTTTTTTCTTTGCTCCAATTTCCAACTAGCAGTTGGAAATGTGTAAAATTTGCAGCTACTATTCCTGCCTGTATTTTTACAATTAACTACACAACAACTGTTATGCACCATTTTTTAAATGTCTTTTCATTCACTTATTCACAACGTGAGAATGATTTTATGTTTATTTTGTCCACAGCGTGCGCTGCAGTCGATTCGGTTGTCCCCACCATATACTCTGCACCCTGCCAATACTATCGTAGGGGGAGGCTTACTCCCGATACTCAACGAGCTAATCCTGTTGACATTTTCATCAATGTAATATAGATATTCTGGAATTATATTGATCAAGATACCGCGAGCAAAATGACGATCGGGATCACAAGGCTTTTCGGGTCTCTTGATCTTCGCTACAATTTTAACTCCGAAATTGTAAACGAGTTTGAATATAACTGCATAAATTTCAAGATTCGATATAGCATTACATCGTGTATTTGGAAAAACGTGCTTTTCATTTCCGAACTTAACGTGTATAATTGCCTTAATAATAATTAATGCATGGACTGGATGCGCATAATTTAATGATAATTAAATTCATGTAATAATTATAATTTCATTTTCTGAATTGATAAAGGCCAATTAGAATGGCACGATCATCAAAAATAAATATTGTTAATGTATCATCGTCATCAACCTAGCCAACGGGCAGATTGAGAGAGAGAGAGAGAGAGTTGGTTGGTATTATCCGTAAAATGAAAATAGTACTAAAAGAGCCGGAACGTTCCGTGGTTTTCCTTCGACTCACGGCGGTACCGGTGATATTCTCTTTGTTTGCACATCGCTCGCATGACTTCGTAATACCTTCGTTCCCGCCGCAATTTACGGACGCGAAGACCGAGAAGAAAATGTAATTTCACATTTTCTACCGTAATAACATTCGAAATTCTCGCGAATTTCAGTCGACCCGACTCTCGAAAATTGAACTCATACACACTCGCGAGTTTTGTCAAATTTACACAAGCTAAAAGAATATATGTGTTACAAAAGACTAACTGTTAATACGAAATATCATTGGCGGAATAATAGTCTGTAAAAGTACAGTGAACAAATGTGAATTTCGTGAAATAATTGACATTTCGCTAATTGTCAATGGTTCATTTCGATTAGAATGCAATTTTCATTGTACGCTAGTTTTTATTCTACCTATGATTTTCATTTTCCATATATACGATGAGACCTGAATTTTTTTTTTTATTTCGCTCCAATTTTCTCGTATAACGCAGGTCAGCAGACATTTTTGCCTCGATACTCGCAATTAAATTTCACAGCTTTTCCGTGTTTGACGTTCGGAGCTCTCGTACGTATGGCAGTAATATCTACACCCTCGCCATATACGGTACAGCTGGGATTCAGTTAATAAAGGTCGGACGTTATTAAGGTCGCCGACGTTTGTATTGACCGTGGCGTATCCACGTAATGGCCTCTCGTACGTGAACCATCCACCCTAATGGTGCACCACTGTGCACATAAATATTATACATAGCATTTTTTTTTTTCTTTAATCCCGGACAAGAGGAAGTTTCATGTTCGCTTTCTCGCTTCCCTCCAAATTTATAATTATCAAAACAGCAAACATCCCATCTAGGATCTATTTCCGGTGTAAATTTAACCATTCACTTTTTATTAAGAAATGATTCGAGGGAGAGAACTTTTTTATATTTTAAATACACGGGGAATATATTATTAGGAATATATTGTATATTACTATGTTGAATACATATAAGAACACTGCAGTGTCTTGACGCAACATAATTCAAAATAAATTTTGATTAATGATACAGGCATTTATTCGAACTTACCCAGCAGTCAAATTAATTTTCGACATGAAATCAAATTTTTTTAAAAATTAATCGTAAACTGAACAATGGTAATCAATGACACATTAATTATTTTTAATCAATTAATTCGATGTCGACTGCTCGATATATCGGGCACTGGACGTTTCAATTATTTCGTGTTCCAGCTGAAAAATTGATCCGTACGATGCCCAAAATAATTGTAAAATAATCACGTTTCATATTTATCGTTCGAGACCGTGGGCGTCGATTATTCAAGCCACGTCGCTAATGAGATGTGAATTTAATAGAACCGAGAATAAACATCGGTCCAATGAAAAGAGCACTTGACGCGGTGAAAGGGAGGTGTAGTAGGGAAAAATGAAGGGCTGATGAGGGAGGACTCGACGTATACCGGCCGATAAGAGGATTTCGCCGGGGTAAAGTTTTCCGACTGGAGCTCCTGCTCCTAAGGCCTCGGCAGACCTTATTCAGAGGGCCAAGCGTACACGAATTGGCAAGTTCCTTTCTTTATTCATTCTCTTTCGACCTAGTTTATTATGAATGTCGTATTTTTTTTTTTCACCGCGTTGCAACAAGAGATGCTTTTCGTTACTAAAATGAGAACACGTTTCGCGAGTCTTGTTATCATATATAAAGCAATAATAATGAGTCGTAATTTGAGAAACAGAAGAGTACAGCCATTGACAGTTGAAGTCGAGATTGGTGAGCCAAAAAACTACCAGAAACGATGTTATATGCGAGTAAAGTAATTTTTTTTGTTATTTTTTATCGGCTGTGTCCACTCTGACAATTTCATTTTCAAATTTTTCATAATTTTTATTCGAAATATGCAATCCCGACACTTTTTTCAATCTTGGATAATTTTGGAAAGTTGATGATCGACTAAATCATCACTCGAATGTGTGATTACTGTTGACACTGCAAATTTGCTTCGTCGTGATATCGCTGGTAATTGAATACCATCCTACCCGGGATCACGGAATACTTAATTACCGAGGGGTTTGAAATCGTTGATTTTACGGATCTATGGATTAGCGTGACACGCTTATCGGAGGTAAAACGTATATTTGCCTCGTCAGCTCAAGATTCTCGTTAAACTTGAATGAGATATATTCTCGTTACGTGATATTCTCTCTCTCTCTCTCTCTCTCTCTCCCTATCTATCTATCTATCTCGATAGATAGTATACCCATGTATTGATATATATCTCTTTCGATTTATATGTACATACATACACAGATACCGAGAGACAGTTAACCCTTATACCATTTACTGCTGAGAATCATGCTATTCCCGTAGGATTTCAAACTGGCTTCCTATGCAGTGATGAAGCACACACCTCCATATTGGTCCATAAACTACGTATTGTTTCTCAAACAAAGCTGCCTTGCACGTTGTACATTGAGTGGCGATTAATACATAGGATATGGCATTGTGTTTTTGGCTATTATATGTTCAAGGAGGTTATCAAGTTCTAATGGGCAATGATAAGCCGGTAGAAGCCATTTCGACAGTCACTCTCAATGGTAGAGGAAACTCGAGCTTCATAAAACACACTTTCCGGATTTTAACTTTTATGATTTTCCCATGGAATGATCAATTAGTTGGAACATTGGCTCGCACTCGTATATGACCCTTGACTATGCTAATAAAAAATTGCCGATATTCGGGGTTATTTGGTCCCAGTCGAAAGTTACATGGATCTCAAAGCCCATATTATGTGATAACTAACTCAAAATTGACGACAACGAAGTTGTTCTTATGTAATCCTGTTTTAGACTACATAAGACTATCATATGAGTGGCAAATATGCTTAGGTTTTTTTTTCTGTTTCTGCCAAAAATTTTCATTGGCGAAAAATAAGACTATATATATATATATATAGACTCGTCGAGTAACAAGAAGCGCATATTCAGGGCTAACCTAAATCGGGAAGATTTGCGTTCCGTATACAGCGCTTTAAAGTAGAGTGGACAGAGAATTATGCGAAAGTAAAATGAACGTAGAATACGAATCAATAATGTTTCTCGTTATATCGTAAAGTACAGTTTCAAGTCCGTGCATAAAATTGCTTTCGATTTTATTACTCAGCGTCGAGACGCTGCCGCGTCTATTATGTACATTACTCGAAAGTTGAGTGCTGTGTGTTTTGAGGAGGATCACATGATTTTTGTAATTCACGATGACAACGGCGATGCGTATAAAGCCCAAGTCTTTCTCACCGTCGTTTGAGACGCAACGATGCGGTGAGCATAATATAACTGCACGCTCGAACAGCCGAACGAGGGCACGTACGAACATTATCAGGAGTCAAAAGAGAAAATTACAAGCAGAGCTTTGGAGCTCGGTTAAAGTTTCCACAATTCAGCGTTACATGCGCATATCCGGTGAAACTGCGTACAAGAAAAGCTATACGGAAAGTTTAAGTGGTTGGGTGGGATGTGTATAAAGAGAAAGAGAAGGAGGAAAATGGGGAGAGAGAGAGAGAGAGAGAAGAGAAACAGAGGAGAGCCGTCGTTGTGGCTTTGCGCTTAACTCTTGCCGGGTGCATAATTTATGAGAGCCACGTGTACCGCCCTATCGGGCGTGAAAAGGATAATTATTCAGAGCCTCTCGACCGCTAATTCGGAGTTTGGTTTTATCGTTCTTCTATCATTTTATATATGCAGCTCTCTTGTACTTTTAATAGCCACCAGGCCCATACAGAATCTATTATGCTAATAGTATAGTCAAGCTCTCGGATATTTTGCCAAATAAATAATGATTATGCTTTAACTACTTGTTGGTCAAACAGTATGTAAGTCCTCAGACTGTGGCTAGACTGTATAGCCAACTATAGATATCCGATCAATATGTGTATGTATATATTTATGTATGCCGATAAATATATAGATATCATCGATGATCCGAATCGGGAAAACGTTATGCACCCTCATCTATCTCACGACACGCGATCCCCCACTCTTATGTATATCGGTATACATATAATGCATATGAGCAATCATAGTTATTAAAGTATTGTCATTTCTATCCATCGATTTTTTCTGTTTTTTTGCAAACACTGCGGGAAATAAAGAAAAATTGTTCCATGTTAAAATACATTGCAAATGATCATATCATTGACGACTATCAATGTTCTTTGAAATAATTATTCCTCAACGAATAATTATTTTCGTAAAACATATTTTCATGAGCCATCGACTGATGAACCATTCGTTCTTGCACCAACGAGTGTCCTACTTATGTACATGACTTATATTACTCACTGGCACTATACCTATCATACCTTCTGGAAACGATCGATGAAATCTCTCACTATTAGTTACATCGATTGATGTCTCAATATGAAAACTCAGTAGCGTGACCTGTGCGAGCTTTGCATCACACCCAATTGATTCAGTGAAATTTTACGTTTAGCTCACACCATGATAGACTTCGTACACTTGCAAACTGTAGCCTCTGACAGTTATTCAGATTAATGATAATAAAACGATATAGATATATATATATATATATATATATATATAATCGTCGTAATTAAAGCCTGGGCAAGACCGTGCAAGCTCTCTGAAGCAAGAGCTTGCATGCGGTACGTGAGAGGCAAAATAGAACACCACAATAGTCCGATATTTTAAAACGTTAGAGTTTTTTTTTTCGTACAAAATTTTTACGCCACCTTATTTGGGCACGAAAAATATGAAGATCGTAATTATCAATTTTTCTCAATTCGTGAACCCTTGCCAAACGTGAACCTTCACTTTATCGTATAAACATTTTTGTTACGGTGCGTCGATCCATACACATCGTGTATAATAGATTGAAAATGGACAGCCACTTTGAATTTTCGATCCCGGAAAAAGATAATAGTGTGGACATTACATGATCGGTAATGTTCGTGCAAGCACAACAAAATAAAAAATGTAAATCGTGAAATGCCGTGCATGACTCGGAATACGAGTGACTCAGAGTGTCACTAATAAAATACCCCGTGATGACCCGACAAGATTACATGCTTCGAAGAGCTTTAAAAGTACGGTCACAGCCCAAATTGTCCATTCTATATGTAGTTTGTGCGTCTATCTGTTATACATACCATCAATTACACCCCCAGCCCTTATATAATATATTAGCTTTTATGTGTGTTGGTGTTCTTTTTTAATATCAAAGATATCACCACGTTTGAATGTCAAGATGATATTATCAACAGTCGAAGTTTTTTTTTTTTTTCATTAATCGTCATGACGTAGAATTAGAAAATAATATCGTGAAGGACAGAAGTCTCAATTCATTGAAATTTAATTTCCTTTAGACATTAACTGATGCTCGTCAGTGTCGTTTTCTTTTCTCTAAAATAACAAAAATTTTCATTATGATATTAGAGGGAATTATAATTTATGGGATGTAATCATTTCAGTTTAACGTTGCATTTTTTCCTGCAGTATATCATTGCAACTCACGTGAATGACGATACTGCATATTATATAAAAAATGTCTTTATTCGTATAATAAAATGTACAACTGTAAAATCGTCACGAGGAATGCAATCGATTATGGAAATTGGAATGGACAAAGTGATGAAGCGTATAAAAGACGAGGAACGCCTTATACTATCGGAGAAACTAAGAAAAATAGACAAAGAAATAAACAAATGCAACTTTAATGTGCACGAAAAAGTCACGCGATTATATACCGTGCGTCGTATTTTCGTGCAGTTTTTCCGAAAGTTACATTTGTATTTTGACTATATCTGCGATAACATGCGTTCAAACAAACGATGATTCTCACAACAAAAAAAAGTCTCGTTACTCCAAACGTATCAATTCAATCAAATAACTTTTGAATGCATCAAGAAAAAATTCTTGTAACGATTGAGCATTGCTTCGAGCGGACGAAACCGAGGATATAGCAACACAAACAATCTTTATTTTCTCAGCCTGTCACTCAAGAAAATAATTATTAAAAAACTGGGTTATCATTGTGCGCACAGACGAGTATCATGTTTTTTTTCCTGCCACGCATGTCCAAGTGTAATGTGACAATGCTGATTAACGATCGATCAATGAACGGAAAAATATTTTTTTAAATCTTTCAAAAATACGTTGCACCCAGCCGCCCCCCCCCCCCCCGCCCTTGCCACTGAATCGTCCCTGAACCGTGATATTAGAAATTTATCAAAAATACGTTGATCATCGGACTCACCGATCATCATAAACGAAGCCGGCATTGAGCGTATTGTAATAAAGAGCAGCGGCAACGATGGCACAAGCTACAGCGAGGATATCCATGTCACATCGCGGCCTCGGCTTTGCGAGAATCGTTGGCTTTAGCCTCTTAACTTGTTGCACGTTAGCCAAAGCTCTCGCTACGAGGGCAGTTCTTCGTCTTTTTCTTCTTCTTGCCGGTCGGTGGTCGACGTAAGTGATGGTGGTGGTGGTGGCGATGGTGTTGGTAGTGGTGACAACGACGACGGCGTCCGGCGAGCAGCGAGCTCGATGGTGCCCCGTCGTCCTCGCTGTCGCGCGCGCCACCCGATAAAGCTTCCAAATTCGAAATAACGAAAATAATGTATATACGAGCTATCACAATGCAAAACCGTTCCACGGCTCTTTCATGAATTTTCCAAAAATTCTCGAAACTTTCGAAACCGTTTTTTTTTTTTCGTCGAACGATCTTTTAATCCCAAATACGACACTCGTACGTCACGATAAATTTCACAAATTTATTGCACCGAAAGACCTCGAGAGACTCACGAAAGTAACGTGCAGCTTTTCCAATATATAATTTTCCAAGTCACCGGACTGAGATTGATTCAATCATAAGTCAATCTTTCGGATAAATAAAACCACACTTCACGTATAATGCCACACGGCCGAGCAAATCCACACGAATACACTTTGGCGAAACTTTCCGAGTTGATTATACAGCTCTAAGCTTGCGATAATAATACGAGAGGCTCTCGTGAATTATCCGCCCAGTCTCTACACTGAATCCCTTTCCTATTGTATCTATTTAACTTCGTGAACTAAACTTTGCTCGAGGGACAGTACGATGATTTTCGTATTCTCGAACAAGCCACCACAGTTTTTGTTCGATGCGGAATTACGCTTTACGTCTAAAGTACGTATGTTTATGTATACATATCCCCTAGATTCGATTGTCCCGCTGGTATAAACTCACTCGGCGTACGTTCCTTTCGTACGAAAAAAAAACAATGCGAGAAGATGCGATCAGTTATTATATCCTCGTTGATCGGTATCGTATTTTTTTTGTCAGAGATGCCTTTACAAGTAAAGTATGCAGTATGGACAGGGTTTTTTTTTTTTTTTAATTTTACCTCTAGTTTGTCATTTTTTCATCTCTTTTTTTTCGTTGATCACTTGAACATTGTGCTTTGATTCTTGTGCGTCTCGGTTTAATCTCGATTTAATTTCTCTCGATTAACTTCTTTCTTAACTTATCTCGATTTAATTTCTTTCTCAGTTCCCCCCGCAATGCATTTTTCCTTTTCGTGTTTTTTTTTTTCCTTTTACTTTTGATTCGATGAGACGAATTTTTTTTTTTACGTCTGACCGTTCCGTCGACCTTATCTACTTGCCGTGAAATCGGCGTGAAAATATTTAGCCCTCACCGTTCGTCGAGAACGAACGACGTGACGGCGATTTTTTTTTTTTTTTTTCTTCTTCTTACGAAGAAAAACACGAGAGATGATTCTCGATTTTGCGAGTCATCGAAAATTCTCGTTTCGCGATATTACCGCGATAGCGAAGAATCTTTCGTGACTGAATGGACCGAAAACGCCTGGAGGAACGAGTCGAAGATTTTTTTTCTTCGTTCTTCTCGCGATTTTTCGCCACTACGTTTGCCCGAGCTTTGCAGTTTAGTCGTGTTATCTCGTGACAAAGAAAAAAACGTCGTTGAATATCGTTGATTACGGTCGTAACGGTCACGAGGTACCGGAGACCCGGGACGCGGCGCATGTTACAAGTGCTATCGCGAAACTGCCATGCACCCCCCTGTGAACGAGAGCTTTATACCCGCGCGGAAGAGACGGGGGCATCGATCGGACGAGCGCTTGCGCCTGCTTGCCTCTCTCGAGCTTTTCACTCTACTCTCTCGTTCCCATCGCATTTTCACGCGCTCTCTCTCTCTCTCTCTCTCTCTCTCTCTCTATTGTGATATTTTGATTGCGGGCCTACCCGAGTCGGACATCGACGATCGTGTTCACGTTACAGCGCTCTGCACGTTGCTAAATGTCCCCATCGGTAACTCACAAATCATACAGATCAGACGTATGCGGACTATCAAGAACACTATACCACTCCGCGCTCGCTCTTTCTCACGCTCAATTCCTCAGCCCTCCGAAACTCGATACTCGCTGCAAGACGCTCGAAAGGCACGGTTAAGGCTAAGCAAGTCCACATCTCTTTCTCGGAGGCCCAACGCATCCACATCAATGAGTTTCTCCCCTCTGCGCTTTATCACCTGCTCATGCGTGCTAAGACGGTCGCCAAGGAAAAACGCTATCAATACGTCTGGACTCGAGATGGAGTCGTTAACATCAAGAAGTCCTCAGATGCTCCCATTATTCGTATCACCAATGTTGACCGGCTCCAATCACTGATTTAACTAGATCAAACGCGCCCTCTGCCACCTACCTCCAGCTTTATCTCACCGAAACTCCACATCTGTCAGATCAACACTCAATCGCTTGTACCTTACCACACCGAATTTTCGCAATAATATCTAAATCGAGCCTAGCCTATCTCTTCGATAGCGACTCGTTTCCGTCTCGCCTCGGTTCTCACTTAAATTTAACTCAACTATAATTTAATTATAATTATCTTTACTCGATCCATCTGAATTGTATAGTTATTTTTACTCACTCAACGTGCATTATACTGCTCACTTCTCTGCTTTTGTTCATTAGTATAAGACTATTTTGTAAGTTTATATCACTCTTCCATGTTATCATTTATACTTTGGGGTGTTCACCCTGGTGTAACAACTATACTTCTTCTTCTTTTTCTCTCTGATACCTGTCTCTGTATCACTGTGGATTATATTAACACGTAAACACGAAGGAAGATTAATTTGCATAATTGAAGCAAATTTTATTCGATTCAAATTCAGTCCAGAACTGTCACCGTCCTGATGAAATTTCATTTTCTCGAACGACATTTGTGTCAATCGAATTGAAAACATTTTTAAGGATTTTTAGAGATTTTCATTTGACTACAGCTGAGGGGATGAAATTCTACAATTTATTTTTTATCTTTTGCATCTATGTCACTGTACAATTAATATCCAAAAGAATATCTTACTGTTGGTATGGATAACACACAATGGACAACGTCGTAGTTGATAATGTCGTTGATTATTTAAAAGAAAAGGGGCGGGAGGGAGGAGAGGGGTGGCAAGTAACGTGCCAATGTATTGAGTACTCATTTGCCGAATTACTCGTATCTAGCATAGTATTTTAATTTTACAATGCATAAGAGGAAATTGAATTTAAAGCTTGTCAAAATTCTTTACGTAATATCAGAAATATTCGATAATTCAATGTTTTATGCGAGACAGAAATCCAATTTACGACGAAATGAATTATAGAATTTTTGAAAAGCCTTCATCCGGACCATTATAAATTATAAAGTTCATTATCTAGAGAATTTTCATAACATCTACAGGTGTATATATGGAGAAACAGTGAGAGACATTCTCGCGGTTTTCCCACAGCTCCGTAAATTGCGGTTAGTACACACGATTCCGAATTAAGTCCGAGCATAAGCATGTTCTGTGTAGGAAAATCTGGCCGCCATCATCATCAACATGAGACAGACACATGGTTCATACACGTACAGCTGCAGTCGTATGGAAAACGGATGCAGCCTCGACGTACGAACCGACTCCTATAGTCGCGTATGTATCGGTATAAAATGAACCGTTACGAGCTAAATCGAGTGATCCGGAACCCTCGTACTTTGGGCTTTGGTCCACAATTTTTTTTTTATATTCTCTTTATGTAACCCTAAAAGTCCTGCCGATTTTTTGTACTTTTTTTTCACTACCCCCCCTGTTCGACAATGATTTTTAGAACAAAAAAAACGTGAAACGGAAGCTTGAACACGAGGAAATTTAAATCACACATACTAGAGTCAGTCGGCGTTTGCTTCTACTTTTGTCGATCGTTTTTTTCGTTTAATTTCATGTATATTTTAAAAATATATATCCTTAACAAACAGCAGAGTACGGAAAAAAAATCTAGAAAAACAAGCGTGTATTTTTAGAATTTTAACCCTCCATGTGAACACACTGTGTGCCTTTGAGGGAACAGTTGAAATTTCAATTGTCCTTGTTTTCCCCACATTTCTGCACAGATTTCAATGTTTATTTAAAAATATGCTTGACATTTCACTTGAATGACTTTTGGATAATGTTCTGGACACTCTGAGAAGTGAGCATAATTTTTTTCCCGCTTTTTTTAGAAGCCCGGAACTATTTGAGAAATTGGAATGTCCCTTAAGGTAGTTGTGCAGCAAAGAGCGTTTTCTACAGAATCGGCTGAAATTTGGAATACAGTTTTATTAACGTGAAATCTAGGTGGACAAATTATTTCAGATTTTTTTCCCGTCTGAAACGCGAAATAATCGCCCTCAAAGTTGGAACTTTTCACATGCGTTCCCCATGTTAAGTATATGGAAACCGCATATTGCTAATTTTAGTACGAAAACCGTTCTATGTATCGTTACGAAACTAGCATGGTAGAAGGATGTTTCAGGATTGAAAGCCTTAGAAAAAAATGGACGTGATTCACCGCGCCTAACGTGCATGAGTAATGGCAAATTGAGAAATGAAAACGTGCTATACTTGGTGAAATAAATGCCGAACGCAACTTGCCCCGCACGTCGCCCCTGCCGCGCTGTACGTTCCCCTTGCCGCACCCAAGTATAGAAGCACAACTACCTTAAAGCTCCAGTGTTCACACCGAAGGTCTGATAAGCAAGTGTTCAGGCAGAGGGTTAAGAACGATTAAAAAAAAATTGTGAAGTAAATTCAGGAAATGATGAAGTTCAATGAACTTTTGATTTTGCCTGGAATGCCCCAAATACAAATATTCACATGCCAGGATATGTGTGTGTCTGTTTCTATGTCTCTGTGTGTGCGCGTGTTTCAACTACTCTACACTGCTCTTTGTCGCCCTCTTTCTCTAGCTGTATGTGCAGCCTATTATTTGTCCCCAGACTACTCTAGATTGAGATAATGGACTAATGCGACCGACCGTACGCCCACGCGAATGGAAAGAAAAAGGGACGCCAGAGAGCGAGAATGACTCTCATATATAGTGTGGCTCCCGACACCGCAGTGGTTATAACACGAGAGAGAGAGAGAGAGAGAGAGAGAGAGACGGATATACGTACATATCCGATATGTCCGGTCACCACGCGATCCACATACTCCCCCTCGTTGCAATATTCTTAATGCACCGTATCGTCTAATGGTACTCTCACACCGGATAAGCGGAACTTGTTTAACATGTATGTGCCTCAATCGCGAATCGATACAAGATCGTAATGTACGAAATATCGGGGAAAACATGCTAAAAATAATGAATTTTATCGTTAACCATTAAAATTCGGAGGCTGAGCAAGTCATATGTACTTGATGATTCGATATAGCAGATTTTTTTCATGTTACTTCATCAATTTTTCCAAATTTTCATCATTCGATACCATACCCTCATGAATCTTTATTTTAATAATTCTTCGACTAATGATGAGGAGATACTTTTTTCTCTTTAATGCGTCGTATAGTTAGAGAAGCTGGAAAAACATAATGCACCTGCATGAGTGATCACTAACGATAAGCAAAATCATCATCGTGTACTCTCGTAGATCGAAATAAAATGTGGGGGAACAAGCAGATGAAATGGCGCAGACAATAAGACGAGAGAGAATATCGAAGAGAGGAAAAAAATAAATAAAAAGTTGGAGGCGTGAATGTGAACGCACTTTGGAGTGAGGAGCGAAGAGTGTTTATTGGAAAATTGATCCCATCGAATGGTGTCGGAAGTGCGTTTTCTTCCCGCAACACACACACCGTTCCAATATTCCACCAAGCATGGTGAGCTTTATTCCATCCCTCTTCGCTTTCTCTACCACGACCAGCCCCTATGTCCTTTTGCCAGCCTTCTTTTTTCCTCTCACCGTCACAAAGAAAACTTCTTGTCGGCGTATATATATATATATATATATATATATATATATATATATATAAAGAGAGAGAGAGAGAGAGAGAGCACGCCCCCGAATCTCCATATTTATCTTTCCCCCGGGAAAGATAAAAGAGCAAGCGTTCTATACTATACTAGCCGGGTAGTGCCTTACTACGGCGTTTCTCGGCGCGAGAGATCCAGTTCCGGTAGTCTACAGTTATATATACCACGTTGCTCGTGTGCTGTGGTACTCATAGGTATACGTATTTTCACTACTTGGAAATGAAAGGGCGCAACCGAAACGATGTACCACGTAAAGTGATGCGAATTGGGGCCCCTTTTGTTTGATAACGGACGATATGTATGTATATACGTTTTCCAGTATAAGAGTAAGAGGTGGAGTCTTGCTAGCCGTCGCGTCGAGCAAGGGTAGACAATCGAAATGTACTGTTCCGCACATGAGGAGGAAAATGTGTCACGATGCAGCAGCAAATTATCATGAATTTCTTTTTTTCTATGTGTCGAGAAATTTTTTTTTTTTTTTCATATCTCGAAAAAATTTTTTATCACCGATACAATTTTACCTCACACTCTTCTCATTTATTTTTGATGAGGCATGACGCGGTTTTGCATTGACGAAACTTCATTTTATCGTATGTCGTGAAAAGCAGAAAGGTCGAAATGTTTTTAAGGTGGTTCTTGCAAAGTCATCAAATCTAGATAGACTGATAAAAATACGGCAAACGTAAAGGTTGAGGTTTCTATAGTATGCTTGCAAATTTTTAGATTCTTTCACCGTTTGCTTCCGGAGATATCTGCTCGTAAACTTTTTCAATTTGGCCCCAAATAGATAAACGAAGCTAGAGTGCTTACTCTTATCAAATTCTAATACTTAAAAACTAGATGAGCGGACGAAACTTTGCTGGATCGATGCAATAAACATTATTGAATATTCTGATGAAATTTCAAATTTATTTACCGTACCGTTATAATTAAAAAAAAAACGTAATTTTTTAGCCCCGGGAGCAGACCGATTCTCGCTTGTTTCATCCGTGTCCGCTCACCGCGCTCCGCCGCGCCAACGTTCCCGCTTATTCCTCGCCGCGGATCGCGCAAGAACTACTTCAAGAGAAAAAATTTGGCTCTGAAAAAAGTCTACGCACGTGACCGTTTTCATTTTTTTTAAGGATTCATCGCCGGATAATCGATGCCTAATTATATACCTACTTCACGACACATATAAGTTGTAGCAAAGTCGATTCGTTTCACGCAAAAGCAACGGAAATAGGGGACGGTAACGTGCTGACATTTGTAATTCGATGCACAAGTAATTTTTCGTGAAAATCTCTGGTATATATAATACGCATACGCGATTTACGGCACGAGAAAGAGCTTCGGAATTCTACATCATGTGATTAAAGACTAAATCTGATAAAGATCGGTCAACCACAGAGAAACCGCATGCTCATACAAGCATTCGAGGGAAAAAATAAAAATAAAAAATATAACATGCGAAAGAGGCAGCACAGCCGCTATAGAAATTCTCCGCGTCAACCTTTCACCTCACGTTTCCAATTTGCGTTTTCCATGCCCTGATGCGGGAGATAGACCGGGAGCTGCGAACGTGTGTAGTGTACGCTCGCGAGATGCTAGTGCGAAACCACCGAAGCACGTTCTTTTTATTCTTTATCTCCGTCTCGCTCTCACTATCTTTCTCCCTTTTACTCTCTCCTGCATTGATAAAGTGATGACGAGAGTACAAGGCAGACCGCAAAGGGGCTGCGAATGGAGGAAGGGGGGTCGGAGATGAATATACGGAAAAGAGAAAAAAAAAAAGATGTGACGAGAGGATGGCGGCGAAGATGGAAAAGAAGTTCGTCGACGGAGAGGAAAAAAAAAAAAGGGGAAGAAAACTAATATGTATAAGGATGGAAAAAGGTTGATAGTGGTGGTGAAAGGAAAGTAGGGATGGAAATGTAGGGGGTATCACGATAAGTCGTATAGCAGAGGTTTGGGGAACGGTGGCGCCGCATGAAGTCGCGACGCGCTGTACTCGCCAAGGCGCCGGCGTCCGGCCACCCTCAGGGTAGGAAACCAACAGGTATCCGTCGCCTGAACGAACGTGACACCTACCTCTCACCCCCTCTCACTCTCTCTCTCTCTCTCTCTCTCTCTCTCTCTCTCTCTCGCCTACAGTCTCTCGAGATCTCCTCCCCCCTGCCCCTGCCAGCGCATATACCGTCCCGTTCGGGAAACCCTTCCAACACGCAAAGCTGCTGCGTTGACCTGCGATCTTACACAAACCCCTCTATCATATCATCCCCAAACCAGCCACCTCACGGCCAATTTCATCAACCAATCATGTATGTTCTTAATTGACTCTATGACTTATATGACCTCAGGCAGGCAGTACTACCGTTGAGGACAGATAGATTATTGGATCATAAAAATGATTATAATTAACGTTACAAAAAACCAGAGTAATATTCTTTTTTCTTAAGCTAGAACGATTATGAATAAAACTTGAATATGTTTGTTAGAAAAGAATTGTTCAGGGATTTTCATTCGATGATACAATAAGACGAGAGAAGGAAATTCTACGTAGGTCCATACGTAACAATCGCTCGTTGTACGAAGTATAAGTATTGGAAAATGATACCGTAACGGCAGGCAGTCCTGCAGGAATATGCAAATATATAAGTATATTCGTGCACCCCTCTTTATTTATCCGTCGTGCAGGGCTCGCATGCAATAGACGCGATAAAAAAAAATTATCAACGAGAAAACAGAAGAGATAATGTTATCCATGAGTCTCTCGACAAGAAAATCAAGGATTCCATCAGTGTGTTCTCATTCGGGATTCGAGGTAACTGGAATTTGGTGCTAATGGGTCTTACTTCGACTTTCCATCTTTTATTGGCAAATAGGCGTTGAATTGTTGACACATTGAAGGAAATAATGCAACATTCTCAATCATAGCTCTGCACTAGTTGACTCGGTGAATAGAAAGAAAGGAAAAAAAAACCATTGAGAATGTCGCCAAGCGTTCAGTGAAATTGACACTTGGACAAATACGATGACATACAGGAGGAGGAATCACAGATTCTTTTAGATTTCGACGGGCTCCCCAACCTCCTGTTTCATGTGAAATTTGTTTATCAACATGAATATTAAATAACAGTTGGTAATGAAATATTTGACAAATAAATAATATTAAAAAATCATGGATCAAATCTCAGAAGATGAGAGTCACGGATCTAACTATATGGCCTGGAATTCTCGCACATAAAATCGCGGATTGTATGTACATTGTATGTACATACAATGCGGTTGTATGTACATGGTACATACAACCAGACTCGATGAAAATCGCGGATGATTTCCAGCGCTTTTATGTGCGAGAATTCCAGGCCAAATAGTTAGATCCGTGACCCTCATCTTCTGAGATTTGATCCATGATTTTTTAATATTATTTATTTGTCAAATATTTCATTACCAACTGTTATTTAATATTCATGTTGATAAACAAATTTCACATGAAACAGGAGGTTGGGGAGCCCGTCGAAATCTAAAAGAATCTGTGATTCCTCCTCCTGTACAACTCATCCCATTATCCAGTGGATGATCCAGAGTGTGCACAACGGTACTCGCATTGTTTACGACAACGACAGATGTGTGTAGATTCTATGGAGTCACAGGACAATGGGAGGGTGTTGGATACTGCGCGCCATGGGGGATGCAAGAATTCCGGAGGTAGCGTCGGACAATGCTGTGAGTGGATAGGGATGTTGATGACGATACATAACTGACGGGTATGCCAAGCGAGAGAGAGAGATGGTGCCATCTATCGTTAATTTGAAAATGCATCAACAATTTTCCCATCAATTTGTGTAATATGCACCAAAAAAAAAGATTAATCCACTATAATCGATGTCATCAATATTACAGTCGATATAGCTCACGAATAGACAGGAGAAAATATTTTTCTATCGCGAGAAGAAATACTTTGATAGAATAGATGATTCTAAATGCACGAAATAATATAAGAAATCAAGTTTTTCAAGCACAAGCACAGCTATAAAACAAATTGATTGCTTGGAAAAGTCGACGTCATACTATCAGACGAAAAAATTATATCAAAGAAAGAGGGATCTTCTGGCAGCGGCATTGTTTTTTAATTTTTCTTTTTCAAGCATTTAATTTTTCAGTACGGATTTTCGAATTCGTGGATTCATTTTTGATGCTTTTAATAAAGAATAAAATACATATTTATAAGCTAAAAGATTTCGTTGAATAATTGAATTGAATTATTGAAGGGTGGCCATTTTTAGAAATATTAAAACAGTATCACCAACATTATGCAGTAGTAATGGTAGACAGTTAACCCTTATACACAGCTTTTCGTCTTTTCCCTTGTCGTGCTTCGCCCCCTTGCTCACATTCACTCATGAAATGCGACGAGTAAGTATTCTACACATCGTAAGCGCGCGCATGGAATGGACTGCCTCTGGCAGGTCTTCGTGATTGAAAATTTCTTCGTTTTACGTTTAAAAAAAAAACGGAAATTGATGAGAAACGTTGAACAATGGTGATTCCAAACATACCACCACTGCTCCATACGTGTATGTAAGAGTTCATGTATTATTACTATTCATTTTGACACGAGAGCACATATACAAATAAGTTCTATTCAGTTCAAAATAAAAATATCCAATGAAGAATTTAATTAATTTCAAAATGGAAATACCATTAAGAAAGAAAATCGTTCCTCTTGTGGCCAAATCTTGGCATTTCGAGGGCCTTGAACATTTGTTATAAATCCTTTCAAATATCAAAGCTAAGCCTATAACGGAAGAGTGACCTATCAATAGCGAACAAAAGACCTGCATGACTCCACGTGGAAAAAGAAATATGACAGTCATTTTTCAGAGCACACATACACACACACACACATAAATGATATACATACATGTATACGTATATATATATTATAGAGCAGCATGTCGGATAAAAATGATGAGAAACGATCGATCGTCTGTGTCACAGTTGGTAAGTATATTGCTCTCAACTGATGTACGAACTCGTGAGTCACAGTCTACATGGTATTTTTTGCTTCTTCGTATTATATATTATAGAGGAAGTTGTGTTTCCGTCGGATCTTTTGTTTTCGAGGTATTCATGACAGATAGAGAAAGAGAGAAAGAGGGTTCAAAATGTTTCATATGATCAGATAAATTTTTTTAAAACGTCCGAGTAGACGTCGGTGTAAAAATATGATGTTGAGGGTGTGGAAATTGAAAAGGTTACAATTAAAGAACGGTTTCAGCTGACGGGATGAGTATGGGCGATATATTCAAGATAGAGGGGATCGAAATTCCCGAAATCTCTTCGCATCATTAAAAGAATCAAGTGTCAAGTGTTTCGAAAATTGTTTCAACCTCTCGCTTATCCATGTGCGTTTCACGTAATCTCAAGCAGATAAAATTTTAATTCAATTTATGAGAATTTAAATAGTCAATTGAAATTAAAAAAAAAATTATTTCCTTATTTCCTCGCAATCAAATATTCAGCGTGCGTCGTGACATTAATGCTATAATCATCACCACTATATATATAAGTAATACACATATATATATAGGGCATTCCATCCCACGTGTATGAACCTGTGACCCTGACCCTCTCGGATTTTTTTATTATTTTTTCTATGATGCTAAAAAACAACTTTTTTGAAAAATATGAAAAAATTCCTAAAAATCCATGATTATGTGTAGAACATTTTCAGCAATCGAGTAGGGAGATTTTTTTGCTCTGTGTTTTTCACGTTTTTAACGTCGAAAAAAATCCAAAAATTAAAAAAAAATCTCCCCACTCTGGGTGATTGCTTACAATGTTCCACATATTATCACAGATTTTTGGGAATTTTTTCATATTTTTTAAAAAAGGTGTTTTTCTTTTTTTGAATTTTCGGCATTTTTTCGACGTTACAAGCGTGTAAAACACAGAGAAAAAAATCTCCCCACTCTCTGGTTTACAATGTTCTACATATTATCACAGATTTTCGAGAATTTTTTCATATTTTTTAAAAAAGGTGTTTTTTTTTAGCAAAAATTTTTTGAAGTGAATACAGTCGAATTTGGTTATAAGCAATCTGGTTATAAGCAATTTCCCCTCCGATTTTTTTTCGAGTCCGCTCAGCGCGGTCCCCCACCACAAGCCAATTGCCTATAACCAGCAGCATTGCGCATTTCACCGACGCACTCACACACATTAAGAACGCTACATTGATGTGCTGTAGTGGGGGAGCCAGATTTTACGACTCTTCGGCGTTTTTTTTTTCCCCTACAGCCCCGAAGGATTGCTTATAACCAAATTCGACTGTACTTCTTATTTTTTTTAAACGTCTCTTTGGAAAAATCTAAAAAAAATTTGAAAGTACCCTTTAGACTCAATTTAATCATAGAAAAAATAATGAAACAAATCCGAGAGGATCAGGATCACGGGTTCATACACTTGGGATGGAATACCCCATACATATATGTGTGTGTGTGTGTGTGTGTGTGTGTGTAGAGAGAGAGAGAGAGAGGGGATGCTCGGTTAATTCTCTTCCTCGGGCACCAATGTATAAACGTTGATTTAACGACCGGAACGACCGCCACGTCTTTCCCTATTAAGGTGATTACCGATCGCGCATGACGTTAGAAATTTCGCTTAGCCATCGCGACACCACCAAGGGAGAAGGCTCCCAAGCAGTAAACCAGCAAGTAACACTGTGGATTAGCTTCTCGTGCTTAACGTACATAGTACGGATCAGGCGTGACCCTAATTTATTTTCGTAGGGAGCTTTCCGCATAGACCTGTTTTCGCTATCAACGTAATGTAGCTCGCAATTTCCTTTTTTTTTTTTTTTTTAATTCCGTATTTATCCATTTTTATATTTCTTTTTGTCACCCTCGCGTATAGCTTCGACACGCACACCTGTCACCTCGTGTATATTCTCGCTGCGCTATTACGCAACCTCGTTCTGACAATCTCTATGATTATTTTTAACATTATTATTATTTTACAATGCATTATACATGGCTTTCAGAGCACCAAGTAATCAGCGTGATCTCATGTCGAGCCCATGAAACGAAAGTTGATACATTTGGAAGTATTATAAACTCCTGACTGAGAAATTATCGAAGAAAAATTCATACACATTTTAGATCGAAGAAGTATTAAATAATTCCGGATATTCATTTCATTTGATGAAAATATACAATTCTTATCACAGTCGTGTGGCATCTGAAAATATTTTTGCAATCAATAACATGTTTTATTGAGATGAAAACTACAAAATTATTTCCTCACTGCGAACAGCTCAATATACTATCGATATTGAGGTTAAGGTAAACATCCCGCAATAAGCCGGACATGGAACAGTAGCCGGGCACCCCATGTTAAACTATATTATCTATAGTAGTTAATAGGTATAGTTTAACATGGGGTGTCCAGCTGGCTGATATACGTCCTGATATTGGGGACGTTTACCTTAATGCTTTTGCTTGTCCGATGACCTCCGAGCATTATAGATTCTTACAGATCGTCGATAAGCTTTTTTTTTTAATTTTTTTCACCAGGACGCACAGAACAAAAAGCTATTCATATTATGGTTTACGGTTTTTTCCTTGATCTGTGGTTTCTAAAATTTTCATGATAATAAATGTGGACAGGGAATCATTAAAACGTGTCAGCTAAAAAAATGACAAGTTCACCCATCGCCGTATCTGATAATACATAATAATGATAAGTAATGACAATAATGATAATTATTATTATGATCATTATTTATTATTATTCAAATATCTCTGATTCACTTAGGCCCATGGTCTTAACGCATTTATCCCTTTTTTTAAAAATAAATTACCTGTGGAAGAATAGTTAATGAATCACTGTTCTATTATCGAAATTAAGACATCTTTTAACGTTTGTGAGAACGTTAAAACATTTAAAATAACGATGACTCACAGAGAAAAACAAAACTCCCGTATTTTATCCGAAGGGAAGTATAATGAAATGAAAGAAAAAAGTTTAGACATCACATTCGGATAAACATTGTTTGAATCGAATCGTATTTATTCGAAATGGATAAATTCATGTACTATTTATTAATAGAATTCACTTTCGACGATTGAAGTGAAATAAAGCCGTTTCCGTCATTGCGCATCTTCCCACAAACGCGTACATGCGAAAACATACGATGGAATTTTCCATCGAAGATAAACATTTGAAACATCAACTTTCGTACATACTTTTTTTTCCATGCCGGCTGAGTTGAGTTTCGTTCAGCGACGAAAACCCGTCGGGCAAATGATTTTTTCACTAGAGCGAAAAATTGTTCATTCGTGCATTACATTGGAGTTTAGACAACGTGCAATGGAGCAAAGTGAAGAATAAAATGCAATAACGAAACGTATACGCTATCAGGGAGGATATAGATTTCAATTTCCCTGCTGTCGAGTGAATTTTTGAAACGAATGTATTCTTGGTGCGTCGATAACCAAATCCGAAAAAATGGACGTATTGGGGCACGAAACACCTCAAATATATCGCAAGTTTAAAATGATACATTTTACATCCACCCCAGATTCACCCAAAATATTTTAGAAAAATATTCCGTTTTTTTTTTAAATTCTCTCCCGATAATATAGGATGAAAATCGTGCATGCTTTATCAGCTTTCGGACGAAGAAGCTAATCGGCAGAATGACGCCGGAAACACGTGGGCGCTGAATATAGGTATGTCGTGGTGAAATCGGAGGGTGAAAGCTGCATGCGGTTTCGTTCCCCATTTAACGGCTCGTTGCTCGTCGCCATTATCCTACCCGATTTTACCCCCCCCCCCCTCTCTCTTTCTCTCTCTTGCTCTATACTCACAAATGTAAATCGCTGAATTTTGAATTCTTTTGTGGCCAAAAATAGAGTCAATTTTTGAACGCCAAGGTAACGGCAATGAATGCAGGTTGATATGTTAAATTTTTGAAATGATTTTCACAAGCATTTCATCAATTAATCGACAGCAGTGCCTGATACCCTCTGGCACAGTGTGCGTTATTAACATTTTTAAAAAATCATAGTAATTTATAATGGAATGAACTCAATGATCTCTACGATTTTCCGAAAATGTGCATTTTTTCACCTTTTTCGATTAAACTAAAGACAATTTTTAAAAATATCTCTCTAATTTGGCTAGTGCATAGACATATAGCATCATGGCTATACCTCGAGAGCATGTGAATGGCACTCGAGAGATATCGAACGACAATTTTTAAACAACTTTTGCTCAAAAGAGCCTTTAATGATGATCAAAGATCAGTTCGGAAATCAAAGGCATGTTTGAATGCCAAAATGAGAGGATCGGTACAGATCAGAATTTCCGCAATCCCAACATTTCAACGGGGACTACAAAAATTATTTACGAAAAAAGAAAATTAATCGTCGCTTATATAATCACTGAGATCTTGCCACCGTAATTATTGCTGATGAATACGCAACGGCGGACTGACAGATTTTTTCATTCATGCGCAATGATTCGCAAACTCTGACCCAGGACATATTCTATAATCCACACTGATATACAGACGGTGAATATATCTCTCCATTCATATGGCGAGTCTTTGAAGTTTTCGCTCTCCCCGTAATTAGTGGAAATTTGGCTCGTATCGAGTGCGAGCTAAAAAGGGATCGAGGCGACGGAGGAAGGAGGGTATACGAGCGTTTTCCATGCGCGCATGAAAACGCGGATGATCGATATACTCTGTGGACAAAATTGAAGTTGGCTCTCGCAGGTAACGACCTCCGACCGCGTATGGGATATGTCTCTGACAATGCCAGTACAGGCGATAGTGTGTTCGATGTTTCTGAATGCCCCTATTCGGGTGTGCGTGCGTCGGTGTCACATTGAACACGCGAACAGAAAACCAACGAGATAGAGAGAGAGAGAGAGAGAGAGAGAGAGAGAGAGAGAAAGGAAGGATGTGAATGAGCGAGGGAGAAACCGCTTTCGTTCGAACGAAAGCGGTTTAGGGTGAGGGGGTGTGTAATAGAGCCTAATGGACGACAGCGCGCGAGAGAAGCTCGGTCGAACGAGTACAATTTCATCCGGTCGTTTCTTCCATTCCCTAAAGAGAACGCGAGAGGTAAAAGCTCATTGTGAGAGAGAACGAATGAAGAAGTGTTTGAGGGTTGAAAGGAGGTCGAATGAGAGAAGGCCACCACGTGGTGGACCTCGCACACGGAGATCCTCGCACATACAACGGGGAGAGGGTGCTCGTAAAGTCACGTGCAGCCGAGAGAAACTATTTACGGCGAGCTCGGCTGCTGTGCGGTTCTCCCGAGGGATGTAATATCTGCGGCACGAAAAAGTAGACGAGTGTGCGAGGAGGGTGGCGCATATAAGAAGAGAGAATAGTCACGGAAGCGGCTGCGCAGAATTCAAAAGTCGATTAGCCGCGAGCTTTTTGTCTAGTATGTATGGCTTCGTTGGCGTTCGGCACGTAGACTAATAACGAAGATAGCGTTCGAGTCGACAGCGGAAAAGTATGAAAATTCATCGAAGAAAAAAATATTACCCAATAATAATAATAATAATAATAATAATAATAATAATAATAATATAAAGAAGAAAACCGACAGTAGTGGACGCGCGGTCGGTGTGCGGCTCTGGCGATCTCGCAAGTTAAGCAGTATTGGCCGAAGCCACTGCTTGGATGGGTGACCGCTTAGCCGTGCACTGGCTTGGCGCGCCGACTACCGAGCGGTAGGCAGTTTTACTGACAATTCGGATGGTAACATATCGGAAACTCAGTAAAAAAAAAGGCTGTCTGTATCGGCATGGGTTTTCCGCAGTTTCCCCATGTCCACGGCGAATGCGCAGTGTAGCTAATAAAATCAGCTGCGGATGTTACGGAAGTTAGGTTAGCTTTTAGCGAAGTGTGGGCAGGGAGTGATAGGAGGGATGAAATGGGAAGGGTTAATGCGTAAAAACCCGCAAGGGTATACGTTGGAATACACAAATAAAAAAAATATAAAGAAGGAAAAGCAACAAAAATAGCGACAGCCATTGAAAACCCGGCGTTTCTATATTTATTGGCATTTCAGAAATATATGTGCGCAGAGAAAACTTTAATTCAGCCATTTTTGAATCGGTTACAATGTCGCGCGAGTCTCGCACAATCCATTGACAAACGGCTGACAGCTTGTCTATATGTGTAGGGGGTTTTGTACAACTTGAATAGATGAAGGATTATATTATGCTCGATGCATTGCGAATGTCATCTCTGCTTCCCAATGATATATATATATATTAGGGTGTGCGGAAAAAAAACAATTTTTTTTTTTTCGGTTGCATCCACCAAAAAAAGTTGAAGTAAGGTAAAAAAAGAAGAATCCTTAAACGGGAGGTCAAAAAAAAATTATTTCGAACGGCGCATTGCATTTGAATATTTTCCATAAGAATAACACAGGAAAATATTGGGATTTCTGAATGTCGTAGTGCAACTCGTCAGAAAAAAATCACACAAAGATGTCACTAACATATTCTCATGAAGAATCGAATTCCCTACAAAAAAAGTTCTTACGAAAAATTAGCTCGGAACAACCGTTCAAGTGGAATATAACGCGAATGAATATAGTGGAAATAACGCTGTCTGAAATTGAATTGATAGGAAAAAAAATAATTCAAAAGGCTGTAAAAATCGAATTTTTCGCTTTACGAAAAAACTTTTTGGGGGTTTTTTGTAGAGAATGTTCTGCTCTAACATACTTGCATGAAATTGTTCTCAAAATATTTCTCTTATACAAAAAAAAATCAAGTAAAACAAGAAATATAAAAGAAACGACGTTCATCATTGATCGTGTTTAGAAAAGCTTTATTCAATGAATTTGGTTTAATAAGATAGAATAGGTTTTTTTTACATTATAATGCTTAATAATCATCGTTTCTTTTTTTAAGAGTCTGTTTGTTGCAATTAGGGTATTTCTATCGATAATTTAGCACTATGCCCATTAAATATTGTAGCTGCTCTTCGTTTTTTGTTAATGAACCGTTATATGCTTCTATCAAAGCGACGTTGTTAGAGCAGAGTATTCTTTACAAAAAACCCCCGAAAAGTTTTTTCGTAAAGCGAAAAATTCGATTTTTACAGCCTTTTGAATTATTTTTTTTTTCCTATCAATTCAATTTCAGACAGCGTTATTTCCACTATATTCATTCGCGTTATATTCCACTTGAACGGTTGTTCCGAGCTAATTTTTCGTAAGAACTTTTTTTGTAGGGAATTCGATTCTCCATGAGAATATGTTAATGACATCATTGTGTGATTTTTTTCTGACGAGTTGCACTACGACATTCAGAAATCCCAATATTTTCCTGTGTTATTCTTATGGAAAATATTCAAATGCAATGCGCCGTTCGAAATAATTTTTTTTTGACCTCCCGTTTTAGGATTCTTCTTTTTTTACCTTACTTCAACTTTTTTTGGTGGATGCAACCGAAAAAAAAAAATCGTTTTTTTTCCGCACACCCTAATATATATATATATATATATATATATATATATATATATATAAGCAGCTGGCAAACAAAAAGGGCGTAACCCATACAAATTTTATCGTTGAATCATATGAGCTACGCCCCTTCACTATCACTTCGACAACATATGGGACATGTTACCTCAAAGGGAACGATTTTTTGCAAAGAGTGGGGTTAGCGATTATGACACTTCATATTAATCACAAAAATGTTCTCTTTTCGAATGAATGAGAATCGAATGTTTAAAAAACTTAAAAACTAGCCAAAAGTTATGAAAAAAAAACATAATGTGGCAACGAGCTGTCCGTTTTGAAATTACGCCTTGTGTCACACGAATAAGAAAACGGGAAATTGGTTAGGACGAAAAGGAAGCGACGAGCGAACGTTGGAACAAAGTTAGAGGCAAAAAAAATCATGAAGTTCTCATTTTATTCCTCGGATAACCGCAAAGGGCGTTTCGCCGCGGGGGTAAGACGAGAGGCAAGAGTGTAGAGTCACGGTAATCGAATAGCGGATTGAAATGACATCCACCGCTTATACGACGTGGCATAAAGCCGTGGGGCTCCTTCTAGTTTCGCGCTGAAACGGATATCCTCGTCCTACGGGTGAATACCGTGTATATATAGCGTGTGTCATGAGATACGACGACAACGACGACGAGGCGAAAACTCTCTTGCTCTTCTGTGTGGCTCTCAAGCGCCACGATGGACTTTTGAAGTGTGTTGACCGAGAAGAAGAGAGGCTGAGCACGTACCACACCGCGGAAAAGCAAAGACGATTTTGATGCTGCTGTGTGCTTGTGCCGGGGGGGAGGGGGGGGGGGGCAAAGGGAGTGATGCGCAGGAAATTCAGCGTAAAATGGATCACGAGAGATGCTCGAAACGTCGTCAGCTAGAAGAGACAGGGAAAGAGGAGAGTTACGTAGAAAGACAGAGAAAGAGAGATACATTGATTGATACACTACTCTAAATTCCTTAAACTGGAAAGAAAAATTGTTTTGGGGTTGATTAACAAAAAAAAAAAATAAACACGAAGAAAAAAATCGTCCGAATAGGGCGATAAGAATCCCAACTAGGTATATCTCTTATCCGGTATACGTAAAGTATAATTCACATGGGAATAGAGACGTGAGAATCATAGTGAAGATGTGTCTGTACGTGGCCAACGAAAAATTGTTAATGAAACTTGGACATTCATTGATTAGTTCTTTTTATATACGATTCTCGAAAAAAAAAAAAAAAAAAAAAAGATGGATCGTTATACCTCACGAAAAGCTGGTAGAATAATAGAGTTATATATGGAGTCAGTTCATGCTTCATCCATCAATTATCTTACTCTATACTTCAATTAGGAATCTTTCGCAAAACTCTATCGAAAACTCGGTAGAGTTCGATATGATATATAAATATAGTTGCAACTTCCAAGTATCATTTCACGGCAGATGGATAACCAATTTTTCCTCTTCTATAATATATATATATATATATATATATATATCTATCTATGTATATATTTCCCATGTACATGCAGACGTTGATTCAAGGACCATTAGAGATGGAACGAGAAAATTCAATTGCAACGCAGGAGCTGAACGTCGAGAAATCGCACACTCAACAAGTCGTTTTTGCAACCCCCTTGTTACGTAGCGTATACGACGTGCCCTCCCACGTTTTTCCACTCACAGATATGGTATGTGTATATAACCGCAACGGGGAGCACCGCGCGTGAACTACTTATATGCAAGGCAAAAGGGATGCACGAGAACGATCGATTCTCGCGGGAAAGAGGGTCATCAAGCAGACTCTCCTCGCACGCGATACTCCACACCCTTACTCTCGCCTCTCGCTATACGTTTCGCTCGGTTTGCCAGTAAGTTTTCTCGTGTTAAAATCAACGAGCTTCCCCACCATTGGCTAATTGCAATAAGACAGCGGCTGTATACCGAGACTCTGTAGAGAAGGGTATTCGCTGGACTATAAATATATTCGAGTATACCTTATACATTATTTATAAGATATTTGGTATATCCAAGTGACCCTGTTGAGGAATAAAGATTTCTAAAGTGAATTGCGTACTGCCTGCACCGAGAAAAATCATTCTATATAATTTAGAATACGATTATAATTTGGGTGAACTGGCATTCGTATAAATCTGACCACTCGTGTAAGTTTTATTTCGTAATTTTATTTTTTATTTTTATTCTTTCGAGGCATTCAGAAAAAATTCGTGAGTATCATAGCCCATCGTTGATGAGCGATAGAATTACATTGGATTCGAATATATACAAACCTTTTCTCTTAGCGTCTACCTCATTCCATGTCTACAAAGACCCGTCTCTGCTCCATATACACAATATTCACATCGAATTAGAGAATACTTTTTCGTTCATAGTACACACAAACGGTGAAATAAAATTAATTCTCTTAGTCGAATAAGAAGTATTCCCATCGATTCGACACCAGAAAGCTAAAGTCTGTACAAAATAGCCGCGAAAGGTAAGCGTCGTTCATTTGTTCGAGCGGGTGAAATATCGCATAACTCGCGAGCTTCATGGAGTTAGAAGGAAAACATTAATGTGGTGGAGAAATTGCGATCTGAGGGGTTGGTATTCCAGTACGCTCGATAAAAAACGAAGTGCCGTGTGATATCATCCAGTGTTGGAGAGTGCGAGAGAGAGAGAGAGAGAGAGAGAGAGACATATTCGGAGAGAATGAGAGAGAGAGAGAGAGATATGTTGATACACCAAATATTTAATTTAAGGCCGCAGTGCAAACGTGCCGGTATAGCAGAATAGCTACTGTCCTCGCGGTGGTAGCGCGAACGGCAACGGCATCAGTTTAATGTAGCTGAAATGGTCACGCGCACAACTCCCGTTCGCATATATACACAATATACGTGTATCAGCTGCCAGCAAACAGAAGGGAGTAATACACATCATGTTGCGCTTTAAATCCCTCTGGTTACGCCGCTTTGCTGGTTAACAGTCAATATACTTATACGTATATATGGGTAGGAGGTTGAAAAACCGAGTCGGGCATTCACAGAGCCACTGCCACACCGGTTATCTTTTCGTTTTCACGCGAGCACACGCACTTTCGCGACTCTCACGAGGCAACGAACGAACAAGCGAGGCACGCTATCGTAGCATCGCGCATTTGCCATGCGGTCGCAACAGTTATTTTATCGTGGTTCACATTTATGGGTACTACCAGATCAGCGAAAGAGAGAGAGAGAGAGTGAAAAAGAGAATGCCACCAGGACACTTTTTTTTCTTCTCTTTTGTTACTCGGCGAGTTTTCTGCTCATGCAACTATGATCCCACCAATAGTTATCACCTGCATGGCACCAACGTCCACGAGACGTTATCAGTTATATATATGAATATATATATATATATATATAACCTGCTTTTTTGTTCTTTCATTACGAGCTTCGTCGCATAATTTTTTCACCGCGCGTTTTCAACACATACACACACGCGCGCACGCACCAACGTACGCACACACAGGCAGACATAGGATGCATTGGTTATACATATACCTTTGATCAGGCCATGTCCATCACGTTTCTGAAATAATTCTGGATAGAAGTCTACACCAGAAATTCGATGGCGTCATGTTCTCGATCAGATAATCTTTCAGTTCATTATAGGCACGACGAGAAATATATAAGTGTATTTTTAAAATCAGTACATATGCAGACAAAAGTGGTTAAAAATGTACAGAAATACGCTTTGCCAGTATATAATTATTTTGGATCTTGACGATTTATATATTGCGGGTGAGCCGATCCTGAATAAAGGATTTACTCAACGTTTGCGACAAGAATATCTAAATTTATTTGAGAGAGCATTTTTCCGAATTGTCTCGCTGATGTCCGGGAGAATTTAACGCGATGGAAAATATACGCGTTCGCTATATATAATCCGCGCATATCTGCCTGCGGGGTTACAACGACCTTTGTGGACCTCCTGATGACCACGTTTGACATAGCGCAGCCAGAAGAGGGAGGAAGAGGAGAAATCGAAGAGCCGAGCGATCGTCCATTGGTATTGGCATGTGATCGACGTCGAGGGGATCAGCTCATCCTCCCGCCCCCCTCATTCCTCTCACTCTCTCTCTTGGAGCACTTCTGACCTGTCCGATCGAGTTCGCTCTCCATCTCTTTGACTCACCCCATGTCCGTCAATATGTTGTCCCCGGCGGCTCTCCGACGCTTCTCCTTCTCTCCTCTCTCTCTTCCTTAATCTCTATATCTCTCACTCCCTGATCTTTAATCTTACACATCGTTCCTTATCCCTCTCTCTCTCTCTCTCTCTCTCTCTCTCTCTCTCTCTCTCTCTCTCTCTCTCTCTCTCTCTCTCTCTCTCTCTCTCTCTCTCTCTCTCTCTCTCTCTCTCTCTCTCTCTCTCTCTCTCTCTCTCTCTCTCTCTCTCTCTCTCTCTCTCTCTCTCTCTCTCTCTCTCTCTCTCTCTCTCTCTCTCTCTCTCTCTCTCTCTCTCTCTCTCTCTCTCTCTCTGTCTTCTTCTCTTTCTCTTGCGATCCCTGAAAGCCCCATCTTCAAAAATAGCTCCAGGCGTGGTACACAATCCGAGCTACGGATCAATGACGTCGTTGACCCGTTCGCTTCGCCCGATAATCGGGTACGGATTTTCAACCCTCGTACGTACCACAGATTTCTATTTCCAACCAAATAGAGACATACAGACGGAGTGAGATAGTTGCCATTCGAGTGATAAAGCTTTAGCTAATACAGAACCAAAAGCATATACATTTTTCTGCTGCTATCATTAAGAATAATCTCAGGAATCTATGATCACGCTTCCGTTTGAATTTCGTTATCCGGGTTTTGGTGCAAGCTGTCCCATTGCTGTCAAAATGAGGCGATAAATAGGAGAAAAGCCGATGATTTCGGTACGAAGTATTGATCGCCTATACGATCCAGTCTTTCTGTCTTGCTCTCTCTAGGGCGAACTCAGGGCAGTGTTTGCCTCTGACTAAATCTGTTTTCCAATGCCGTAAAAGTTTTGTTGAATTCTCCGTGACTCTACCAATGTAATTGAGGTATAAACCAGTGTAGAAATTGATGCCTCGGCACTTCGATTGTTCCGTCGTTCTTCGAGTCATCAATTTCCTCTCTATATCCAGAGTGTATTACTACGATTCTCCCAGCGAATAAATCGGTTTTCAACATCATGCCTACAATTGGACTATCGCCCGAGCTGCATTTCACCATACATATACGTATATTAGCCGAGCATTTGTGTGCGGTATGACGTCCCGTAAAAAAACCGAGATAAAAATTGTAATTCGTTTGATAGAGACTTTATATGGGAGATTTTTATACGATGCTCCGAAATTCCCCCTAGCGTCGCACAGAGTAGGCTTACGGAAATTCGGAATCAGCACCTTCAGAATGGAAGGCAGTGACGCTTCTCCAATGGACTCTGATGGCGATTTGAGAAAAAAAAATCAGCATTTTTCCAATATTTATGGAAATAGGAACCTCAAGAGGGTGTAAAAACTGCCTGCTTCTCCTAAGTAAATCTTAAATCTTAAATCTATATTCCTGATCAGCAACTCCTGACGACGCTATAAAAAACAATCGGAATGATCTGTGTTACCATAATGGCTGGAAAGTATTCGGAGCCTTGAATTGAAAAAAAAAATTCAAAAGTACAATACACGTTTTCGTCTAGTTTTGCAATGATCTCGTTGAATATCGTAGAATTGAAGCGGCGATGGAAAATTAAAAAGACGATTTGCATGAACGAAAGTTTTCGTAAATTGTAGAACTTTTCGCTAAACTTGAAAGAGCAAACAATATTCCAATCAACTACTAATGCGAACCAAAGAGAATGGAGGAGAAACTTGCTTGCATCGTTTCAAAAAGTTAGAAATTTCGTTCTCGGAGAGTTTATTTGTAACCTCTCAGTTCTATTTCCGATTTAAAGTCTCTGCTACATAGGCGTAAATTCCGAATTTCCCCAGTCGATCGAGACATGTATATAACTGCCTGCACGTAACTTCTCGAGTGACTCGCAATTTCACTGGAATTCCAATCAATCGAACTATTAATAATTTCTACGCAGTGAATTTCCTCGATTATGCTGGTTTGAGAAAATGAAATATTCAACTTGATGTGAAGGGGGTTAAAATAAACGAGACCTAAGATCCGATTACGTACAAAAGTTAATAAGCTGAATATCCCAGTTAGTGAACATTTAACGGAGGATCCGCGTTCTATTTACATTTTTCAATCATATCTGAGTACGATATCACAAAACGTTGGTTTCATAGCAACAATTTCGATCATGCTGAATTTAATAATATTGAATTTTTTGTAAAAACATTGGAAAATCAGGGTAAATAAGCAAATTGAAAATGCATGTTTGATGTCCGAGTTACTGATAATCCGCCAACTTGCTGGCTCAGATAATGACACGACAGAGTCCCAGTTAATGAAAGGTCGATAATCAATGCGAAAAAATAATTATCATACTTTTATTACACATTTACTCACTTCCATTTACATTTGTTTGATGAATAAATGAAAAAAATTTAATACATTGCGCAGAATTTCTAAGGGGATTGGAGAAAACTGAAAACTGTTTGGGTTATGGAACACCAATCAAAAACTCGGATACGTCCTGAATTCGTTGGCCCAATTAAGGCGGCCCATCAGTGACAACACTAGTCAAAAATCGTGACGTGAAAAAAAATCATAAACCTATCATAATATTTTCTAAATACTCTGTCTAAATAAAATGTATGAATTTCGATGACGTTTCCCGTGATATTTTATTCATAATTTATTATAAATAATATAAATAAAGTCTCAACTGACAAAAGTATTTAACGCTGTCAGAGCGATCAAGTCAAAAACGATAGCTGATATTCATATGTTTCCTCGCGTGCAGAATGACAGACATATATATTGTATCCGAGATTTGCACACACGATGACTTTCGCGATTAAATTTCTCGGGAAAATCCCTGGCAAGACACAATTTTTTAAATACCATTGGAAAGTTCACGATTTCATCTTTCAATACTCAAAATTTGAATAAGAACTCTCGTCTTTATCAAAAGATATCGTGTCACTTCCGGTGAAAATGGAATCAACTGCCATAAGACCCATGCTAAAATAGGTAATTTTAAATTACTCGTTCGCAATAATTTGCCTGGCAACATACCCTGAAATTTTGAGAGAGCGTTCATTGCATCTTAGATAACACTCTCCCGAAGTTTCATTCGTATCGCCGGTTTTTTAATTCACTGATGAGCCACCTTTGACGGAATAGATGGAAGTGTCGATTTTTAAAGCTAAATTCATAATATATCGAAAATAGTAACTGCTCTGAACTTTGTATATATAGCCGGAAAGTTGAGAACTGAACCTTTATTGGCGGATATTGAATCAACGATCCGATAAAATACTATATGTAAACTATATATCTTTAAATATATATCGGATCGTTCAACAACTGGGACGCGTTCAAAATCTGGGCCGTTTACATTATATATAAACGTTGTTGTAAACATTAAGAATAATTGAATTATTGTAAATTTTCCTACAATCGATCGAGTCCCGATTTTCTCTCGACCAATCCCGAATATCGGACCAATTTATCTACGATCGAGTCCTGTGAGTTATTTTTGTGGTTCATATGTGGTATATTTGCTTCGCCATATTGGCATCACACTGCAAATTCTCAATTTGCACACAAACCGGACCATACACACACGCATTATCCGTAATCAGTGCATTGTCCATGCTTCGGTAAGTTTTGTTTGTTCTCTTACTCCCACTTCGTCCTCGAGTTTTATACGATCGGGTGTTACCGGCCGAGCTTTGCCTGGAATTCCCGGAATTCATCTCAAAACCAAAAGCATCGACAATACAAAAATTTTCGGTCTGTCATATCCATGTAGGGCAGAAATAATTCTTATCATTTGTAATATGAACTTTCGTTTTAATCGTTAGCTCTTTGTTCGAACGATTAATATATTTCGTGTAAACATAATATTTTATACCCCAAAAAGTACAAACAGAAAGTGGATAAAGATCATAGCAGTTATTAAACCAAGGTTTTGTGAAAAATCCCGAATAATCTATTTGTTGATATTTCATTATCGATGATTTTTTTGTAATTCTGAGCGTGTCACGATTGCATTATATTTAACGAATTCTCCGCGAGAGGCAGCGAAGCAAATCAAGGAATTATTCATTGATTCTCCACTCACCAGATCGTCATTATTTCTACGATCAAGGATCTGATTTTAGCTTTCAGTTGGAGAAGTAGGATGTGATAATCGAACATTATCGGGGAAACTTTTGGAGAACAATTCGTTATTTATTACATCCGGGGACGTGTTCGCGTCTCTTAACAAATTCGCGTCGATGGAAATTTGATCTTCGAAACTTATCACCGGGACGTGAAAATCGAATTATTTAGTGCGTCGGAGAAGTTATGGTCATCAATTATTAAGAGGGATGCGAGCAAGAAAAAAGTAGGTCTGGTCCCCTGAGACAATTCGGGGACGTTCATCCAAGAGATGGCGTATATTCGACCCACGTAATGTTCCGTATGTGCACGTGACGCACCACCGGTATATACCATCGGGATAGAACAGAAAAAGAGAGAGAGAAAGAGAGCGAGAGAATTGCCCATTCCTGAAAACGAGCCGTTCACACCACTTCGAAAAATTCCCCCTCTTTCATTCTTTTTGTCGGTCCATACGCATCTACGTAAATATATATACGTGCGTGCGTGAGCCGAGTTTGTCTCATCCTGTTCAGTTGGAAAAGGATGACATTTCGAGCAGCCGGTGCGTGAAAAATCACGCGTACGCGACGAGATCGCAGCGCAGCTGTCGAATATGTGACTTCGATCATTTCCAAGCGTGGTTATTTGCGCACAATATACGCCGACTTTAAACGAGGTCGAAGCTATAGTCGCCGAAACTGGCGAATTCTGCCGGGAAGTGCGCATTAGTTTTTACACGTGAGTGGCTGGCCGTATAATAGGACAACGAAAACGCACGATCTGCCGTGACTTGCCGCTTTACACGAATCTTCCTAATTTTATGACAAACAAAACGGCGTATCTAAGATCGCATTGCCGGACTTTTATTACGAAGGAAAAAATAAAAACTCACAATCATCGACTATATTATCTTGCGATGTGTGAAGTCACCGGCATATTGGTACACCTTTATACAAGGCAACGCATCGATATTAGGTGTACAAGTATACGAGCAAGTGGCACTGTACATTCGCCAAAAGTCGCGTCGCACAGCGATTTGAATGTATAGTCAAGAGATAAGTAGGGCCAATGGACCCATGTATAATATATTGTGGAAAATTATACGGGCAATTCTGCTAGTAGTTCAAGTGGATATTTCGCTGGCCGTTGCTTCTCGGGCTCTCTCAGGAAGACCGGCTCTCTTGTCGCGTCCCATATAGCGGAATAATCGGCGCGAGGTATACATCTCTTTTGAATAGTGCACCTTCTCTCGTCCACGTTGAACGCCCACAGTGAAACAGAGAGAGAGAGAGAGAGAGAGAGAGAGAGAGAGAGAGAGAGAGAGAGAGAGAGAGAGAGAGAGAGAGAGAGAAAGAGAGAAAGAGAGAAAGAGAGACCAACAGTCCATGAGGTATAATATAATATAATTCAGCGGGCCAGTGGGTAGAGTTTCGGAAAATGTACCATTGAACGAAAGCAGAGTGAGAGAGAGAGAGAGAGAGATAGAGAGAGAGAGGGGCGTCGCAACCGGAATATCCTCGGCGTTTGATTCGGTATAGGAGAAGCGGGCAAAACGTTAAATTATTCCGTTGCCTCGCCAAATAGGCGATCTAAATGCGTTCAACCGACCAGAAGTGGTAATACGTTACCGGTTATTGCCGAACGACGGGAGCAGCGGCATCTTGGCGAAGTTTTGGGGTGGCGAACCGATGCTAGTGCATCTCCGGCTCTCGTTGCGAACCGAGATTGGACAATTGTCAGATAGCGAGAGAGAGAGAGAGAGAGAGAGAGAGAGAGTGAAAAGCAACCAACTCCCTGTAGCAATGGGGACATGGGCGAACATTGTAAAGCGCCAACAAATTTATTTTTCCTCTTCTTATTCGACCCATTGCCACGGGAATCCGATATCGCGGAAAAGTGAGGTCGACCGCGCACGTCGAATATTCGTCGTGAAGTGATTTCGCGATGCTCTCTGATCCGTATTTGGCTCTCCAAAAAGGTGTGAGAACGAGTCATACGCTCAATTGAACTAAAATATATTGCCCATGTAAAAAGTTTCGTTTTTGTGTTTCAAACAAAATGAATATCTGGCGCGATCGACGAACGTCTAGACGGTAAAAAAGTCTCTAGTACACGAACGGTATAGTCACGTATTTATATATATATATATATACATTGCATGTAGCTGTACATAGACTTGTGGCTCTTGCATATAAAGGTTTACGACCATCTCTCTCTCTCTCTCTCTCTTTCTTTATCTGTATTCCCAGAACTAGTGGACCAAGAGCGATTTACCGAAAAGTCGGCAGGTCATATGGTATATACCAGACGAATAGCGAATTGGATTTTCTTTTGAACGTTGATGATATAAAAGAGTAATTCGATCGTCGAGGCACGTAACACAGCGTGTTACCAATTATGCTTGGTGACGTTACGTGACGCGTGTCTAATCAAAGCCGGATAGACGAGTCAACTGCAACGCTGCCAAATACACACACACACACGCACGCACGCACGCGTACACACGCACACACGCGCGCACACACACACACACGCATACACACACATACACATATGGATATTCATGCATATGTATTATATAGTAAGAGACAGAAAGGCGTAATTGACAGGACTTTACACGCTGAATGCCGAGAGATATTGTGCCTTCTCACTTTTGGGCATTCGACAGATAAAATAAAGGGAATTCCATATCGAATCAACCACCTACTATAGTAATTGTGCGTTTGGAAACGTAATTAAAATATTTCGTTTACTTTTAATTTTTTTTTTATTCCACGAAAACCAAAGTTTATTCCTTAGATTTCGTTCAACTATAGCTGTTTTTTAAATGAAAAAAAGTGACCGGCCTCAAGGTGAAAGTGCCTGATAGTCTACTGAAAAAAAAGGTTCTGCCACTGAATTGATGTTTCGCGTCAACTTTGTTTCATTTCTTCATAGAAACATCAGATTAGCTTGGATTTATGGATGCACCAGCTATGATTGCACATAGAACGCCACATAAGTCTGATTTGATAGACGGCAACGTGTGTGGGCTGGCGCATATGTTCCGCCGATCGAGCCCCATTGTCATCGTCGACTGCTACAAATCGCCTATTTCGCGAACAAATTAACCCATATAATATACATCGCACGATCGCTGGCACACACCCAATAACATCCGGAATCACGGTTTTTTTAAATCATTTCTCAAAGTACGAATTTTGTCGCAGTATCATATCGCTCGTAAAACGTTTATACGCACCACCTGACACACTCGAATCCTCATCGTTATGAAATTATTCACATTTCGTTTCTATTATCCGTTTTTTTTGTTTTTATTTTTTTTTCTTCAATGTGTCCATTATGGCAATTTTATCCGGCTGAGAGGCAAGTATTTTCGACCCGAGGATTTTCGCACGTATGGTGCGGTAAGAGAGAATCGCTATCAAACAAAAAGGCGTCAGTCAAATCGGGTTACGTTGTGAATCACGGGGGTTATGTCGTTTTGTTTGTTAGCAGGTTAGCAGTCGATACGTGTATATATATATATATATATATATATATATCAGATGGCTGCTGCCAGGTCCTTTTCGGTTACATAGTGGTTTCTTCCAGGACATTTGGTTCCTTTCAGGTCCGACCTGGAAGATGTATTCTGCTTATGGTGTTTTTCAGGTCCGACCTTGAAACAGCCAATACGTATGTTTTGGTGCATCTCAGGTCCCGCATATAGTATAAAATCGTATAAAATCGTATAAACTCTATATATTGTACAGTTCCAGGACCAGTCCTTGAAACCGCCAATATATGGACTGATATACAGTTTTATACAGTTTTATACAGGTTTATACACTTTTATACACTTGACCTGAAAATGGTAATTTAAAGGCTTGGACACGTATTTTATAAAATAAAACAGCTGTATTCAACCCGACATCTGATTATACACTGCTTTTTTTATTGAAACTTGACTATTTTACCTAAATATCATTCCAAGTGATATGAAGCGTACCGTCAAGTACAAAACGAATTTTTTGAATCAAGATTCAGTCTTGACAGTACTTTTCGTATCAGAAATCATATCTTGTCACCAAATTACTCCAAATAATATCATACGACATTCTCAAGTAACTAAAGCAATTAAGAGCATCGTGTCGTGCAACGGTTGATTTCGGGACTCCGACGCGCATTTTGCTTTCAGGTTAATACCGTTTCTACATAAAGGAGAATTAATCTTGATTGTGCACAGGGTATATTCAGTTCGAACGGAGAATTTAATGACTTACATCCTAACTCAGTAATAAATTTCACGAGAAAATGTACGTTAAAAGTATTTTCTTTGCCCACGTATATGTACTGCGTTATACAATGGGTGATTTCAGGACATTATATCCATCGCTTTTTTCATTGTGGATTCTTGAGTGTTTCACGTCCTAGTTGTCTGTATGCAACTATTATGTTTGACTAAAGTCCTGTATGAATTTTTTAGGACGTCAATGGCTTAAATAAAAAACTACCTAAAATTTAGACGTTTGAGGTTATGCAAAACTCCTGAGCAGCGTTTACGTTTTATTACGAGAAGCTACTTATTTGGGACCGGACATATACATTGCATTGCATCCTCTATCACTTGCTATTTTTCTTTATACGCCAGTGCACTACATAATTTATTAGAATCCAATCTCGTAATGCCACCTTCATTTTAATTATTATATGAAAATCGCGATCACGTTACGTTTTCACGAATTGGTTTCTTCCAGGACCGAAAATAATTTGTATTGGAGTGAGAGTATAAGGAATCTAACTCATCTTTATCGACGTCAAATGAGGAATTCCAAAATCAATATGCTTTTAATTCTTCATATCATACTCTGCTGGTGATAACAACAGTTTTAACAGCAGAAAACATAAAGAACATTTTTTTAATAATAGAGTATACGTATCACTGAAACCCAAATCTTTTGGGTTATATTGTACTTTGTAGTACTGTCATATCGTTTTATGAATAACAGCTCGTTTCACATCAAAATTTCATTTCTTTCCACTATCCTACAAAGTACCTCCTCCGCCCCCGTGCCTCCATTTTTAGTATGCAGTTCTTCGAGATACGATTTTAGGTTGTCAATTGTAATCCGTAAACTGTAATCCGTAAAAATTACAAATATCGTTACGTATTTTGGTACTTGTATAGCACTAGTCTTAATAATTTTGAATATATTTAGGCCAATTTTCGTACAGAAACTAATTCTTCCATACATGTGTATAAAATGAAAAAAGTTTAGCTAAAAGTTCCAGCAATACTTAAAATACTTTTCTTCTTATTGACCTTACGAGTTTTCTCCTTTTTTGTGGGCGTTATATCGATGGTTAAATTTTATAGAGGCATATAAGCTATGCTTATACATAACCGATACGCCCCTTTGGCATTAGTCCATCGATATGTTTGTAAGTTTAAATGAACCTCACTGCTATCTTCTAATCGATGAGAAAATATTTTTCATGTCAAGTGGTTTGAACGACCCATTGAGTAATTAGTGATTAACGGCATTTTATTTTTTATGTATTTGTGTACATGCTTGCGTTACATTGTGCGCTTTTCAGCTGATTGAACGCGACTCAATACATAGTGATAAAGGAAAAGTGAATTCTAATAGAGAAGTTGTTTCTACATTTAATTTATTATGTTTCACAGAACCGAACAATTCGAAGACTCAAATTCGATTACCAATAGAATATTATTTATCATTGCATATCAAAGAAGTGAGGTTCGGAAACAACTTTCATAACCCGAGTCCTGAAAAGCACCGTTGAATATATTTTTTATGTTGTAATGGTAGTTTCTAGACCCACAAGGTTGTTTCTCTCAAATAAGCCTCATATGTTACTGGACTCGTAAGAAACAATTAAATGTATGGAATGTGAGCACCTTTATATCCCCTTTATATTTATATGTGTGACAAAAGATTTTATTTTCAGCATTGAATGAAATGCAAAATACCTGCCATGGTTAAAAAGTTCAATAAAACATGAGAGGCTACGATAAGAATTTAAAAATATTATGGAAATGAAATCAAACACACAATAAAACATTATGAGTCTGTCGTGTTTACCATGAATCCTTAAAATATCCTATTAAAATCGATTATGTCCCATCGAAAATATCCCTTGGTGTCAAACGTTCTGGATACAACTTTTACAGGCAAAATCCTGGAAATTACCATCAGACTTATTTTGTCATGCAATGGTAGTTTCCAGACCCAGGTAACAATTTATTTTGTCATGCAATGGTAGTTTCCAGACCCAGGCAACAATTTATTTTTTCATGCAATGGTAGTTTCCAGACCCAGGCAACAATTTATTTTGTTATGCAATGGTGGTTTCCAGACCCAGGCAATAATTTTTATATAATTGACTTGAAACGAATGAATTTATAAGATACAGTAAAAATTGTTGAGTAGAAACTCCTCTGTACCTTTTTCAGTACTGTAATTGATAACTAAAGTGCACTAAGTAAATTGATTACATGAATATTATATTTTTTCTACACCATCCTGTCCTGTTCACACTTTCACGACTCAATACGCGACTCAATACATAGTGATAAAGGAAAAGTGAATTCTAATAGAGAAATTGTTTCTACATTTAATTTATTATATTTCACAGAACCGAACAATTCGAAGACTCAAATTCGATTACCAATAGAATATTATTCATCATTGCACATCAGAGAAGTGAGGTTCGGAAACAACTTTCATAACCCGAGTCCTGAAAAGCACCGTTGAATATATATTTTTATGTTGTAATGGTAGTTTCCAGACCCATAAGGTTGTTTCTCTCAAATAAGCCTTATATGTTACTGGACTCGTAAGAAACAATTGAAAGTATTGAATGTGAGCACCTTTGTATCCCCTTTATATTTATATGTGTGACAAAAGATTTTATTTTCAGCATTGAATGAAATGCAAAATACCTGCCATGGTTAAAAAGTTCAATAAAACATGAGAGGCTACGATAAGAATTTAAAGATATTATGGAAATGAAATCAAACACACAATAAAACATTATGAGTCTGTCGTGTTTACCATGAATCCTTAAAATATCCTATTAAAATCGGTTATGTCCCATCGAAAATATCCCTTGGTGTCAAAAGTTCTGGATACAACTTTTACAAGCAAAATCCTGGAAATTACCATCAGATTTATTTTGTCATGCAATGGTAGTTTCCAGACCCAGGCAACAATTTATTTTGTCATGCAATGGTAGTTTCCAGACCCAGGCAATAATTTTTTTATAATTGACTTGAAACTAATGATTTTATAAAATACAGTAAAAATTGTTGAGTAGAAACTCCTCTGTACCTTTTTCAGTACTGTAATTGATAACTCAAGTGCACTAAGTAAATTGATTACATGAATATTATATTTTTTCTACACCATCCTGTCCTGTTCACACTTTCAATATTCCACACATGAATTTTATAATTTCAATGCTCGTAATTCTTATGAAACCCATTTGATAATTAATAATTAAATAATTTTGTTTCGATGTATCAATGATAATCGCATTGATTGAATCAGTGAAAATGATTGCGATTCTCAAACATTTATGATACGGATACTTTGGGAAAGGAAAATAAGGAAAATACGACGTATTTTTGTTTTGCGAGTGTGTATTATATGTGATCAGGCCGCCTGATCAGGGCATTATTATGTGACGCAGTCGTTACAATTTGCATCGGGGCGTGATTCGATCGTCTTATTAGCGCCTGAATAGGGCAGTCAGGCAACCGCAATAGCACCCTGAAAAGGCCCGTATTATAATGTCTACTGAATTTATAGAAAATTGTATAAGCTATCGAGTGCATGCTAGTATGTATTTTTGCTCCGTACAGCGATGAATTTACTTAATCGTCACGTTTTGCTCGGTCACAAAATACGTGTGTTGGGGTCCTGAATAAAGCCCTTACACCCAGAGTCCTGGAAGGTACCATGAAATATATTTGTATTACGTATCTAATGGCAGTTTTCAGACCCACATGGTTATTTTTAAAAAAGAGCCTAAAACAAGAAAAAAAATTTTAAATCATTCAAGTAGTGTTGCACAGCATATATGGCTGTTTAGAAATTGTACGTATGGCAATAAATTTCAATCCTGAATTACTTTTAAATAGAAAATACTTCGGTCTGAAAAACACTCTTACGTACATGGGAATTCTACATCTTATGTAGTATTCCAGGACCAGACGTTTTTCGCAAAAAACATGATGAACAGATCAGATTCGTGCCGAAATTGTGTCTAATCGTTGAGTATTTATTAAATACATGCCAATAGATGTAATATCGATCACAAATTATTGCTAAAGTCACTGTAATTTAATTAAATTGCTGGACCCGAAAACTACCTCTCTGTACTCAATGTCGATTATCTTGTTGAAAATTTTTTTTTTTTAAATTTGGTTTCCGGTTCTGTATTAGGAATGATATGCAGAATATTTTACAATCATAAAATCAATGGGTTGATATTGGTCCTGAAAAGACCCACAGCATGTACGGTCTTCAAAACAACCATTAGATGTTCAAAATACAATGGCATGGAAAGTATTGATTTTTTGCGAAAAATTCGTGTTCTACAGCACATAATTGAATCTTTCAGATGATTTTTCGTCATTTATACACATCATAAATTTCGGTTCTCAAAAGAGCCCTTCGATGAATATATATATATATATATATATATATATATGTGTGTGTGTGTGTGTGTGTGTGTGTGTGTGTGTGTGTGTGTGTGTGTGTGTGTGTGTGTGTGTGTGTGTGTGTGTGTGTGTGTGTGTGTGTGTGTGTGTGTGTGTGTGTGTGTGTGTGTGTGTGTGTGTGTGTGTGTGTGTGTGTGTGTGTGTGTGTGTGTGTGTGTGTGTGTGTGTGTGTGTGTGTGTGTGTGTGTGTGTGTGTGTGTGTGTGTGTGTGTGTGTGTGTGTGTGTGTGTGTGTGTGTGTGTGTGTGTGTGTGTGTGTGTGTGTGTGTGTACTTGTAGGATAGGCCATCGTCAATTCTCCCTGAATATAGCCGCAGAGTTCGGGCTTCATTTCCGGGTATTAAAACGATCGGGAAGTGTACTCGTGGAGGTCTCGATGGACCTCTAATATAGCCCGCCACAGGAAAGGTGATGGACCATAATCAGCACCAGAGCATCGTAATAAACGAACCGATATTAACTATAGAAGCGAATAAATTCCAGAGAGCGAAAGATTGAGAGAACGAGAGACACACATCATCGATCGCCCCTGTACTCTCTCCCCCCCCCCCCTGCTTTACTCAAAAGCTTCATTCTGGACGCCATCTTCGTTACTTCAACCCGCCGAAGCGATGCTAACTCGAGCACGGTATTCATATTCATATTTCAAAACTCGCATCCACGGCCCATTGTGTCCCTGAATACGCTATGCAGAATGCGTCGTCTGCCGTATAACGTTGCGGCCCAGCAACCGCCTTCTGAATTAGTAATGGCCCGCTGACAACGGCCACCCCGCGAGAGCAACCCCCCGTTATCGTGGGCTTTCTCTCTCTCTCTCTCTCTCTCTCTCTCTCTCTCTCTCTCTCTCTCTCTCTCTCTCTATTTCTCCCTCTCCTCTCGCTCTCTTGCCCCCACCTCGGAGCTCACTACCCGGCGAGAAACGCAATTTGCTCGAGATATTAATTCCGGTAATGGATTACCCGTTAACCGTGCAATTCGTGTGTACACATACATATACACATATGTATATGTCTATGTATGTACATTATCTATATACATATATATATATGTGTGTGTACACGAAAGCGTGGCCGAGCCGCCTGCGGCGTATGGATATTGTATATTACCCACTGACACACGAGCACATCTGTCTTTTGGTGTGAGTAACGTTTTCCCTCCTATACGATGTGTAACAACACAACACCCTAGAACTAGGGCGCATCAGCGTCGGCCGAACAATCTAGGAAAATATATGCCAGGGGTTCTTGCTTTATCCAAGATGCAGATATACGTGTATAATGCCTAATGCATTGTAGATAAACGTCAGTGGCTGGGAAACAAAATGGCGTTACTCGTATGATTTAACACGCAAAGTTTTTTGGATTACGCCATTTTGTTTTGCTAACGGTCGAATTTCATCTGCGTGCATTCGCCGGAGAACTCTTCGATAGTAGCTCATGTTCTCACGCCTTCTCGCGCATGTAAATATGAATAAACTCTTGTAAAGCTCGTACAAGCTACCATTCACCGAATAAAATTTTTAAAAAATGTATATCAACAATGCCCAAAGTTAGAAAAAAACTTTTTTTAACCGCACACATTCAGGCAAATCTGATTGTTTATTAAGCAATCGTGGTTGATTCGGTAATATCCATTTTGTCAACGGGGATGAAAATTATTAAATTAAAGAAGTCTTTAAAGTTGTCTTGCGAAAAAAATAAATATGTGTCGTTTCTATAATTATGAAATAGTGATGAAAATTATTTGGAAAAATTGAAAATGAGGAAGATCATTATTTCGTAAAGCGTATTGATCCTTCACGATAGAAGCTAATGTGTTAATAATTATATTCTTTTACGATGAATAATAATTTTGTATTCGGCCTAATTATTCGCGAATATTCCGTTAGAAAAACGTATCGAATGGCTTTTCATTCGACTTCGTATACCTGTCTCCATATGCACACGCGCATACACACACGTTCAATTGGCAAAGAGAATACGCAATGGTATCAGACAAGGGCGTTTGATTAATCAAGAAGGAATATACTAGCGTGACTCGAATTGAAAAAAAAAAGAAAAATCCCGAGAGCGAAGGCAAATTCACGAGGGGGAGAAAAAATGGACGTCAACGTAATTTAGTTGGCTAGTAAAATCAATCAGTCGTATATTCGCAGAGAGGCTTCGTGCACGCATCCGGCCTCTCTTTATTTGAACCTTTCAGGGAAATTTCATCGTGCAACACACGCGTCCCGACTGCATATATAGATACGTGAAACAGAGCACGTGCAGTCGATTGCACACGCAAAAGCGTTTGGAGATTCGGTTCCCTCTTTTTATGCTGCCACTGTTTTGGTGCCCGAACACCCGGTCCCCGTCACTAAATTCATGAAGCAAACGAAACGCGAGCGTGAGCGCTCTCACCCACGCCTCCTGCCTTCTCGCGTCTCTCTGCCGTCATACAAATCCATCATATATTTCCCTTTTGCTGCTTCATCGTTCTCTCTATATCCATTTCTCTCTCCACTACAGTGTCCAACATAAACCATATATTACATACGAGGATGGGTCGTCAAATGCACGAAACCAGAAATCCTATATCATACGTGATCAAAGCTAAAATATGCATAACGCATTATGAACAACGAGCGAGAAACAACAACGGGGAAACCTTCTCGCTGCGCGGTGCTCTGAGAGTTTGCTCATTAAACATCGCAAGTAACGAGAGAAGCTATACAACGAAGACCGTTACAGGCTGTTATATTATCTCTGATGAATTAATCGACCACGCGCATAAACGTGAGCCACCTTACTTACATGATGATATAAATTCTTTTTTTTTTTACAAGTTTTCCGTTAGGAAAGAAAATTCATTACTTTCTACGATCGCATCAATGTCGATTGTGAAACAAACAAAAAATGATTTTGCGTTTTTCAACAGTAGGTCAATCTTACGATTTTTTTAAATTTAAGTTTATACTCAAGTCGTATATTTATTAATTTTATTAAAAGATGTATAAACGTTTTTGTGTCTTGCTTGTGTTGTTTTGAAAAATCCTCGATCGAATCGCCATTATATACGTTATTTTGTATGATATTTTAGGTATGAAAAATACGGCCACGAATTAACAAAAACGCGGTAAAGCTCGATTTGTAGTAAATAAAACTTATATTAAAAATACGACTTGGATATTCCAGTGTGGCTTATCAACGAATAAAACAAGCTGTAATATAAAGTTCCTATCTATAAAAATGTCATTGTGAATTCTTAAAATGCTGATAGCGCGTTATTCAAATTAAATTCAATATCTCCGCAGGAAAATTTAGACGTGAAAAAAAAATTGTTAATTATTTTCACGCAAAGAGTGCGTTGGACAGAACACACTTTAACTTCGCTATTACCGCAAAGCATATATGCTGCAGTTCGTATATAAAAATAACGCATCAAATTCAAGAGCTTCACATTTGGAAAAATTTCTCGGCGACGTGGAATACCTTGAACATAAATTCTTGTGCGAAAATCACAGCTGAACCCGCGTGTATATACGGAAACCCGAGTCATTTAAAAATTTGAGCGAATGGGAGAAACCTCTACCAATAAGCTGCTTTTGGCCAGGGTACATTCAGCGAGAGATATAAGCGAGAGGGAAAAAAGGAAGAGAGAGAGAGAGCTGTTTCGGGCTTGGATGATAGATGGAATTTCTAATTTACGCTCTTTTAATGCTGTTTCAGCGGTGGGAGTAAATCAAGCGCGGTCGGACGAGAAAACTCGAGAGGCGATCGTGGCCCCGCGCGGTTTTCTCGTGCCCCGCGCTGACTTCAACGAGCTCCTCACTCGCCTCGTGCCAGCAGGGTGCCCGCTCGTTTAACTCTCAAGGGTTATTCTGACGTACTTTAAGAACGACATAAGTTATCCTCCAACAAGAGCACAAAAGCTCTCGCTGCAACGATTTCATATAACCGCGGCGTTACAGTGCTGTGCGCGCATTGTTACTTTTCTAAAGCGAGTCTCTCATCGTTTATACACACGTTTAGCGCGTGTATGTGTGTGTGTGAATGTGTGTGTGTGTGGATGTGTGTGTGTGTGTGTGTGTGTGTGTGTGTGTGTGTGTGTGTGTGTGTGTGTGTGTGTGTGTGTGTGTGTGTGTGTGTGTGTGTGTGACGAAAAAAAGTCTGTCAGAATTTTATTGCAGAAGAAAACGTTGCGAATCTTCATTTCATTCTAAAATCGCTTATAAAAATGTTACCTATAATGCATGATAACGAAAAATTTGAAGAATCAATGTCGGGGTCGTTTGTCAATAAAACATATTAAAATTTTAAAAAATTCGAGAACAACCTGAAAGATTGATCGAATAACCGGGTTGGTTCCAGTCTATGATAGCCTGATGCGTCATTAACTTCAATACAAGTCTTCTAGGTTAACCCAGTACTGAGATATTAGTCACACAGCTCATTTTTTCAAAAATATATATCATAGAAGCAATATTTTTTTTCGTCAATACATGTCTTCCGGCCATCGAAACAACGACATAAAGAAGATCGTAAAAACTATAGTAATTATTGATTTGAGAAATAATCAGTTTTCTTAATTACTTTGCTTATTATCTTCATCAATTTTCGGCAGTCTAGAAAAATATCGCTGTTAAATTCGAATGAATTTTATATGAATCCAGAAATTCACAATCATATGAACAGAAGACACGAAAGGAAAAGTCCGGTATATATTTGTTTTTGTCTTAAATAAACGTTTAAGGTGGCTCATCAGTGAATTAAAAAACCGGCGATACGAATGAAACTTCGGGAGAGTGTTGTCTAAGATGCAATGAACGCTCTCTCAAAATTTCAGGGTATGTTGCCAGGCAAATTATTGCGAACGAGTAATTTAAAATTACCTATTTTAGCACGGGTCTTATGGCAGTTGATTCCATTTTCACCGGAAGTGACATGATACCTTTTGATAAAGACGAGAGTTCTTATTCAAATTTCGAGTATTGAAAGATGAAATCGTGAACTTTCCAATGGTATTTAAAAAATTGTGTCTTGCCAGGGATTTTCCCGAGAAATTTCATTGCGAAAGTCATCGTGTGTGCAAATCTCGGATACAATATATGTATGTCATTCTGCACGCGAGGAAACATATGAATATCAGCTATCGTTTTTGACTTGATCGCTCTGACAGCGTTAAATACTTTTGTCAGTTGAGACTTTATTTATAATATTATTTATAATAAATTATGAATAAAATATCACGGGAAACGTTATCGAAATTCATAAATTTTATTTAGACAGAGTATTTAGAAAATATTATGATAGGTTTTATGATTTTTTTTACGTCACGATTTTTGACTAGTTCTGTCACTGATGGGCCGCCTTAAATCGCTTTAAAAGTGTGCGAACACACGGAAGTTGGTCGGGAGAAGCACTTTGGAGAGAAAAAAAAAACCTATTTTTCGTCCGTTTATCCTTAATTAATGAAATACAAGTACATTATTTTGATGAAACGCCCCCGGAGTATAACGATCGAAATGCAATCACGGTATGGAGAAGAATGGAAAGAGAGACGGAGATTAAACGAGAGATCCAACGAGACGCGGCGTTGGTGTGCTGTTCCATTATTCAATGACAAAGTGCCGGTCGCATCAGCGGTTGCTGAGTCAATTACGTTTCCAACTACACAGAGAGTGAGAGAAAGTGTGTGTGTGTGTGTGTGTGTGTGTGTGTGTGAGAGAGAGAGAGAAAGAGAGAGAGAGAACGCGATACAATGAGTTTTCCATAATCCAGTGTGCAACGACGTTCAACCACTCGTCGATCTGTCTCGCACTTAAATTCTATACTGTCGACCTGACACTTTCCAATTCTAGCTCATCACCGTAACGTTGTTATCAAATTACACAATACCCTCGTTATATCCGTTTGTCCTGTACTTTTTTTTTCATTCGTAAAAGCGAGTAAGATTTCATTGTGCACATTTTTAGAAATCACGATTCACTGGGGACTGGGACAACGATAAAAAAAAAAGTGCTTTTCGACTTACAAAAAACTGCGATATGTTAGGCTCTACCACTCTTATTTAAACAGTGAAAAAATATTTTGTGTAATTCAGTTAACCGTGGTTAACGTCGTCAAAGTAGAGAAAACATTTTTAAAAAATCAAAAAATTCGTTTAACCAACTAATTATCGAGTTTAACCAATATCATATGCATTATGATAATTAAAATCCGCGTAGTCTTCGGAAACAAATGACGAACATCTGTTCGTTTTTGGCTCCTCATGATAGAAGGCTTCGTTTTAATAGAAATAAAATGATATAATGTTTCATGAAAATGAAAAAAAACTTCTATATGAGTCAATATTGACAAAGCTATATATTTGCTCATGCAGAAAGATATGCGAAGGAAAAAGAATTATAAAAAAGCAAATTTGTTCAATGCACAAGTATCGATTCGCTCACTTTTTTGTGTCTCTATCGTGAACTGAGCTTACGAAAAAAAAATTGGAGTGTGTCAATTATACCGAGAGATCTCGCACACCAGATATATACGTATAAAATAGAGCAAAGTTCATTCATATCGTAGCAAGTCTACCCAGATCTGATTATTACGCCATATTAACGGATCCGTCGACAAAATATTAAAAAATTGTAAAAAATAATTTTAAAAATTAAATAAACTAACGCAGTGGTGGAATAAAAAACGAATAAATCCACTCCGTATAATCGCGAAATGTCGTTACTTTCGTAAAGGAACATTGACAACGGGGAAAACGCGCGCGTTTATCATTCTGCAGCGGAAATGAACGCCGCAGCATCGCTATCTGTTGATCGATTATTTATTGAATTTTCAAAGTGTGGCAACCGCGGTCAGCGAGAGCTAATTGCGTTTATGGAGTCCAATTCAATTTCATTCGCCCATGTGTACATAACATTTCATGTACAGAGAGAGAGAGAATGTTAGCCCGACAAAGTTACTTCGACCTATCAAATTTTCCCATCAAGTTTACCAATTTACGGATGTTTATTCGCGAGACCATTACCAAGTGATTTGTCCGCGAAATCGTTCAAAACAATTTTCAACAATACTGATTATAAAATTCCATCGCAAACTCTGCCCATAATTTTTCCATTCATTTTCGGATCATACAACCATTTTTTTTTTGTTGTTGGATTCAATATTAATATTTATTGCTTCTACTTTCAAATATAATTGCATCGTTCTGCATATTCCATCCGGTACTATTTTTTTTCTCACAGTGCGTCGTTATCCATGACGAACGAAAAAAAAAAATAAAATTCGACAAGTTACATGCACAAAATCGGAAAAGTATTTTATTCAAGCGGAGAATGTTTTACGAACGAAACGAAAATTTTCCGATACACTGCGGGGGAAAAAAAAATAGTGGGCAATTTAAATGTGAATTGTAGATTTACGCATACATTACAGCTCCTGCTCCGAATATATGAATATGTTGCCCTATGCCTTGTACTCCCTTTCGACCCTGTATACGCAAATCCTTTGGCTTCGACAAACATCAATTTTCCTCTCCTTTGATCAACCCCCGGTCACTTTTGCCAAATAACTCGTTATACTTATATATATATAATGTATATTATGTATACACATTAACCCTCAAAGAGTTAATTGGATGTCCTTTCGCTGCAACGATAATAACGTGTGTATACGATATCGCGAAACTTTGACCATCGGGAGGACGCTGCGTCTGCCAGCCCGTGTGCGCATCGCGGTAATTTTACCGCAACAAATTCTCGTGAATGATCAAGGAAAAATTGTTTCGTTTACTCTTAGTTAATGGAAAGCCCCCATACTTAATAAACCTCTCTGTATGCACATTACTCAGGGAGAAAAAATATATATAAAGCTCTCCTGTATAAATTCTCGCAAACTATCAGACACACGTTGCGTGGATTTAATATAGCAATTTCACGATGAAAATTTCATGATACACGTGAAATTCGACTGAAAACCTCGTATGATCATTTATCAGTGAATAAATGTCATTATCATGTGAATCTACGTGCCCGGAGATTTACATTTTATTTCAAAAACCAATTGTATAGTAGCAGATGGAACTCATAATTGGGTTCATCAATCGTTTGCTTCATTTGATTGAATAGCTATAATGATTATTAATCTAATGTTTAAGCACTCTTTTGGCTGAAACATTTTCGCTTAGAAAAACATGTCTCTGGAAATATAACGATGCGGCAAAAAATTTTTTATCTCAATCTTCGTTCTATCATGTGCATCCAGCCAAAGATGGATTGAAAATGAGAAAATAGAATCGCTGTGAGACGTGTCGAGATCGGTGGTATCATTTGTTCGTTCTCTATAGTTATTATCGCGTCTCTCCTTAATACACGAGGGAATCTTATATGCATTTACTCACATTTCCCTGTCTGTCTCTACCTCTCTCTCTTTCTATACACACACACACACACGCACACACACACACATATATCTCAATATATGACTTCTGTATATGTGCACATCGGGTGAAGATGCTAGCTCAAATTAACCCCACGTGCTCACTCATCAGCATATAATCACTCCCAGTGAACTTGAGTCGAGTCTAAATCCGTCGAGTCACGTAACGATCCAGAGGATAGGTAATTAGCAACGTCGGGAACTGAGTTGCGGTGGGGTTATATATCCGAATCCAAGGCAGAGAGGAATAGCTAGAGGAAGATAGAGAGAGAGAGAGAGAGAGAGAGAGAGAGAGAGAGAGAGGGAGAGAGAGAGAGAGAGAGAGAGCAAGACAGAGAGAGAGAGAGAGAGAAAATGCGCAAATTCTCTCTCTCTCTCTCTCTCTCTCTCTCTCTCTCTCTCGCGCGCGAATCCTCGCTGGCTTCATTGAGTCTCATTGCTGGTCCCGGTGCAACCAGAATAGTTCGGTCAATCAGCGGCAGAAAATATATATATATGAGAATACCTATACAGATCAAGGGAAACGCGCGTTCGGTCTTGATTCAATCTCCCCGGCCTTGTTAGCTCTCTCCGCTGAAGCGACGACGACGGATTCTCAGCTCGCGTGCACCCCTACGGCCCTCGGAGAAATCGAAAGAGAGTGAGAGAGAACGAGAGGTATGGAGGGAAGAGGGAGGAGAATTCTCTCTGTATATAGTCACGTTGTTCCTCATCAACCCTTACTCGGCGGCCTTGCTATAGTTTTGCCATACTCTGTGTAGAATGGACCCCTCCAAGATAGCTGCAATCCAGCAGCTTCTGCCTATCCATCTCCCTTGTACTCTCATCTCGTTCAACCTACTTACTCTCCCTCTCTCTCTCTCTCTCTCTCTCTTTCTCTCTCTCTCTCTCTCTCTCTATCTATCTCTCTTTCTCTCGGCTAGAGCTATTTCGCAGATTGGCGGAAGGAAAAGGTTTTCCTGTTCCACTCGTCGACTCTTCTCGTTTAGCCGGTGCAGCACCATCACCACCATCATCTATATATACACCTGATGAGTTTCGTCAGATTAAATTACCACGTCGTTAGCTTCACGGTTATTCGTTGCAACTCTCAATCACGGTTGGAAAATTGGTTGCACCGCATTACATACGTCAGAGATTGCGAGTGCAACGTTCGGGTGAAAACAAATGCTTCTCATTGGAGGAAAAAAAAAAAAAATTCTTATCGCGTCGATCACTTTTCGATAAAATAATTCGGATTAGTTAAAGATTATATTTATATTTGCGTTGAAAAATAATTAAAAATTACTTTTCATTTCAAATTCATCTCCGATCGTTATATACACGGTTCCAACGTGTTTTCATATTTTATATTTTTCATTTTAATCATCGTCGCACTGTAATACTTCACGATAGCATAAATAGTGCAGGAATATATCTCCGGCCAAGATACAGGACCCATCGTCGTTCAAACAAAGAAGAGAGAAAGAGAGAGAGAGAGAGAGAGAGAGAGAGAGAGAGAGAGAGAGCGAGGGAGAGATCGATTATGCCTTTTGCAAAGGGTAACGCAAACATGCAGTAACACACAGCAAGATATACATTGGAGAATTAATAGTCCAACGATGACTCGGGATTATAGAGAGTGTCAGAAGAGCAAAGCAGCTTACGACTGCGACTATTGTACCACTATAGAAAGGTGAAAATTGCAATTCTTTGTTGCCCTAATGGATGTTAACAGGAGTTACAGTCATTTGCCCATATATAAATGTACAATACAAGCTATAGAGTAGTTTGTTAAAGCGTAGCGATGTATAAATCGACCGTTGAACGTCAGAGGGGAATTATCCCGGATCATTTGGCGCGTAAAATAACGTGGATACGGCCTTTTGACTTTCAACGATTGATATCGTAACGAGCCACTGTCGCTCGCGCTACAGAAGCAACATATATACACGATACAAGTACAAGCGGTGAATGTGAAAATCGATTTTTCTCCTGTCAGTGAGAAAAGAGACGAGAAGCGAGTGCGGTTGGTGGAGGTGAGCGAAACCGGAAATACCGTCGATTATCGTCGACAAGATCGCGATAAACGAAGCCCGAGGGTGCGATGAACGAGGGGCATCGTCGTGGCTGTTTCTCTAGGACATATTACGCTGCTCGTGCACAACGAGAATGTATAAGCGTAAAGAGAACAATGGGGATACGACAGGGCAAAGGCGTATAAAAGCGATGTAAAGAACAGTTTTTTTTTTATAAATTTAGTATATCTTATGCTGACCAGTAGAACTGACTAATACGTCCGAAGCATCAATGAAAAATGTCACAAAAAGTTATATTAACCTTTATTGAGAGCATCGGAGCACTTTTAAAGCCCTCCCCAAATGAAAGAGCGTATACCCAAAAATTGGTAGAAATCGATGTTCCGACTTGAGAAATCCTTGAAAAAAATTTTAAAAACATTACAGCTCATTATGAATCGTTCGAACGATTATGCTAAAATTCAGCAAAAATAACGGATAATCAAAACTCGTTCGAGAAGCAACGAATCTTTTGCTGAAATGCAAAATAAACACGAATATCTAAATTTTAAAATTTGGAACCCTGCTTCAGTATATTTTTTTCACGCTTATTACCAATCCTCTTGATATTTTATCGAGGACTAACGCATATTCCCTTTAGTCTACCCCACTCTGTCGTACTGAAGAATTTCAAGAATATTTCATGATTAATGAGTCAGCAGGTGGTGGGGGAAGAAGGGGGCGGGGGGAGGGTGTTCCGAGCATACGTAGGCGTTTATAATCGAGAAAATGACCGCTATTCGATTCGTTCTCGTCGATCCAAATCCCTATCACGTAAACAGTCATAAATTTACCGATCTTGACAGGCTTCGTATATACGACGAATATCAACGTAAAAGGAGTAATATTCCGAGTGTTTGCATTCGACCCAGTTGAGCGTCAGCGAGGAGAGTATTCTTCGATCAAAGCCATTGATATTGGAGATGCAGGTTACAGAATGAGGGACACACGGAAAAAAATTGTGCAAATATATCTCGCGATATGATAACCGTGCTGAATTAACAAATCAATGTCGACAAGAACTGTAAAACGATATGAGACTAACGACGTAGCCCGAAAAATTTCCGCAATTAATATTTTCGTCAAATCACGCGGAACCGATGTCCAAATAAAATTTATATTAATCGAGTTTTTGCAGGGATTTATAGAGGAACTTTCGGAGTTGAACAAATGAGACTTGTTCGTGAATTGATGAAAAAAAAAAACAAGAGGTTTCATTAATTGCAATGCAAATTTTTTTCTCTCTTGGCCTTGCGAAAACGACCGAGGGGGTCTCGTATCGATTATATATTGTATCATCATGTTTTGATCTTGCATTAAGATGATCGGTTTTTATCTGTAATACCTTATAGTAACGAAAAATCGGTTAACATCAATATAAATGAACTCGGGATCGCGTGTTTGGAGCATTCAGACCAATCTATAACTTTCGTGTGGGCTCTCTGAAAGAACTTTTCAATCGACGTAGAAGTCGTATAGATTGCAGTTAGCATTTTTGGTATGGAATTCAAGAGGATATGCCTCAAGTATATAGTCCCTCACGTAGGATCACATTGACGCACTGGAACTATTATCAGCATTGCATACTAGCGCCAAATAAGCCAATCGACCAAACGGATCGGTAATTTTTTTTTTGTACGCAGATAAACGTTTTTTGTCGGCGAATGAATGAATAACGCGCAGACCGACGAAAGTATACAAACAAACTCTTTACCGTGAATCATTAAAATCGATAAAACTGGCAATGATATTTATCACGGATCATTCTAACTTGACTCGAAAAATTACATCAAGGATAGATCAATTTGTGAAATTATAATAAATTGTATTTGAGTGAAAGAACATATATATATATATTATGCGAACGGACAAAAAATTTGCGCAAATTAAATACCTACAATCTGATGAATCGATATAATTTACCGATTTGAAACCGATTTGAAACTTCTATACTTGTATGGATGAAATAACATGGCAAAAATACTTTACTTGGATTAAATGAGTAAATTTGTTACGAATTATTTGATGGATAAAGTGCAAAAGTTACATTGTTCAGTTGTCGATATCGTGTTTTCATCGTCCGCGTGTGACATGTGCCGATTATCACGAAGGGATGTTTCCTGCATACCGGAAAATCTTCAATCTCACGAATAGTTCTCTCCGAGTATTTTTGCTCGCTCTTCCTCTTCGAATATATATATATTTCGATGCGAGGAAGAAAAATTCTATCATATGAAAATTCCAAGCTGAGAGATAGAGGAAAATCTGTGGATGACACGAAAACGAGGCCATATAGGAGGGCCCCGGCTGACAGATTTTTTGCGGAACGTGAAAAAAACTTTGTACAATACCATTTTTTTTTACATATCCCAGTTTTGTAAAGCACACTCTAAGGTCTTCATCATCATTATAAAATACTCAAACTCGTATTATCCTAATGACGACAATTCGCGACGATTCGAGAAATTATTTAATCCGCGCATACAGAGAGAGAAATTAATTAGAAAAAGTGGCAATTGCAAAAATTCATACTTTTCTCAAATAGTTGCGATGGACATTTTTTTTTTTTTTTTTTTTTCAAACGCTTGCAACGAAATATTTCCTGTACAAAACGATGTACGAAAAGACGGATTGTTATTTGACTTATGAAACAATGAATTTGAAAAGTAATTATAGATTGGCAATTCTTGTCACGAATGCCCCAAATGGTGGGTGTAAAATCTCCTTCCGGTTTCAGATGTGCAAGCCGAGAGATAAAAAAAAATATATATAAGGCTGGAGGAGGATACACACACGTCATGCGAGACGTGTGCGACAGCGCGTTTTCTCGTCTTTTCAGCTGCTGCCAGAGAAAAATCCGAGTGCCGGCAGTAAAATTCTTTACGCGAGAAACGAGACAATGGCCGCTCTCGAGAGATGCCACTCGTCGGGAAAGAGGAAGGAAAGAGAGAGAGAGAGAAAAAAAAGGGTAGCGTGTACGGATGTCGCGCGTCTGGATCGAGGAGCACACGAGGGTAGAGGACATCTTTTCTACCCCGGCAAACGAGTACATAAATGTATATATACATACATTTATGTCAAGAAAAAATTATTCCGGAACGTTCTGCACATAATAGACGTTTTGAAAATTTAAATCTCTAATTTTGGAGATTTTAATCCTCAAATTTCATGGTTCGGAAATAATTTTCAGGAAAAAAAATTGACGTAAGGTACTAAATTTTGTTTTCATAAATTTCCAAAAGTACTCTGTGAATGGAAGAACTTTTTGGGCTATTGATGGCTATCATGATATCTCTTGAGGTTCAATTGATATGCACTCACGTTCCATCAACTCGCAAACAACATCGGAAAAAATAATTTAAGAAAAAAATTCGCGGTTTCTCACTCGATCTGTATAAGAAAGTGACGAAAATAATGAGCGCGCAGTTTTTCCTTATAGCAAAATGTCGCGAGATAACAAAATGATTATCGAAATAAAGTCTAGTGCCCCGTATACATTTATGTTCCTCCATCTCTCTTCCTCTTATTCTCCAGTTATTAAGGGTCTTCTAAGAGCGGAAGTGGAACCATAAAAAGGAGTGAGGTCGATCGAGGAAAGAGGGTCTTGGGAATGGAAGGCAACAACGGCTGGGAGGTAACGTTCGAATCTTATTAGAAACTCGAGCCACGGCTTAGTATCGATTCGGCATCAATTTGCATCAAATTTCTCGGGGCGATTTCAACGGATACTATACCCGGTGCTTTGCGCCGCTGGTGAGGAAACTCGGCAGCGTCAGACCCCGTGGGAGAAACAAAGATGGGATTAAAAAAACGTCGGGTCTACCGCCACCATTGCAAATTCGACGCTTCAGACCAATCAGCAATCGTGGAGATCCCCACTTTGGCATTCGTGACATTTCTCAATGGATTTTTATGTGCATTCATCGTACTCGATCGCATGAAAAATCATACGAGATGATTTTATAGCAATATACAATTATGATATTTTTCAGGATAATTAGACATATCTTATTATGCTGGAAAACAGAGATGATCACTTCTCTGAACAGTTGTCGAATAAGTTCTAAAATATACTCATAAGATTATTTCGAATTATCTGTCGTTCAAAATTTGCCTATTTCTCAAATTTAACTTCGATGGAAATAAGAGCCTGAGCCTCGGTTTATTTTCGAAGCAATGTACTCTGCCAAAAGCTCAAAGAGATTAAAATTCTGCCTCTTTCGTTCATTATTCGAAGACGCTTCAGGGAAACTAAAACACTTCATGCATATCAAGGGACTCGGTAGCATCATGCCAGCGAGTAATTAAATGAAAAGTTTTGAGAAAGTTGCCGCATTCTCGTGTATAATACTCCGATCCGTAGTAAAAGATTCTACAAGAATATTATAATTTTAAAACTAAAAATGCTTCTCATCTTTTGATTGGGTGTTTTTATTGCCGCGCCATTTGCCGCATCCGAGAAACAAGAACCATCAGTCTTCAACGCTATCTCGCGAATTGTCAAAACTCACTAAATTGTAAGACTTCTATTGCCTATATTTGATTAATTATTTCTAAACTTTAACATATTAGAAACATCGATCGAGCATTCCTCAAAATCCATTGACGCAAGGAAATTACAAAAAAAAATTAATTTCCATATATGTACTTTCGAGAAAAAAAAGTGAGCCCAATCCAGCGACAATTGTCACTCACGCTTTTGGCAGACCGTTGGGATCAGCTATACTTTCGTTAACGCGGAGAAATTCTCACCCACCAACAATCGTTTGATTCGAGATAAATAAAGGACATTTACGTGACTCTCTGTTGGCCATTTACACTCCGCGAGAATCCTCGTGAGATCGACCGTGTATTTCGAAACTCTATTCTAACACTATCGGCATCAGTGACATGTTACGAACACGGACGCCTTTCGAGAGCACCACTTCGTCACTTGACATCAATGATACAGGCTGAGAGGGAATTGTAGAGACGGGATCAAAGATCAATGGCGGACGCGAGAACGTGAAATTCCACGCGTGCCCGTACCTGGACAATTCTTTTCAACCCTGATGTGTCGTAAACATTCTCCGTGTAAAATATAACCCTTCAACGTATATGCGTTGTGCACGATATACGAGGCTTTATCCCGATCGATTCACCAACGTTTCTCCTCTTTTATTCCCTACAAAAATTGTCCATGAATCATTTTCATCGAGATGACAATAATCGTAATAATGTAATATATTGTCGAAAAAAAACATTACCGATTCATCATTGCTCGATAAATCTTTCAATGAATTTTAAATTTTGCCAACATTCATTTGAATATGATTTGTTTATTTCTGGAACTACACGAATGACTGTCCTATGATTTTTTTTTTTCATATTTCACTCATTCAGGAAAATCTTCGAAAATTCGTTGGATAAGATAATCGGTAGTGTCGCTGGGCGGAAAAACAATTATTGTAATGTTCGATTGAAAAGTTCGAGAAAAAAATTGCAATCAAACTATTGTTGAATCCTAAAGCTGTTTAGTCTTCAATAAATTTCAGCGCGAGTTGCCAAGATTATAAACTCGAATGAAAACATTACTTGAGTATGAAATCTGAGTTTAGAAAAAGAAAAAAAAAAAACATTGGTTTAATGGACAAAGAACGCTCTATGCATGGGGATAATAGGTACGATGAGAGAATGCGGCACAAGCAACGTCGACCTCACCCTTGCACGATGTACTATATACCGGGGACACGCCGTTTTCGAGCCTCCAGGCGTGTTTACGGAAAGCAATAATACACAGAGGGAAAGAGAGAGAGAGAGAGAGAGAGAGAGAGAGAGAGAGAGAGCCAACACTTTTAATAAAGGTGCCTCTCACAGTTTGGCCCTTTCCAAGGTGTGAGATATACCGCCAAAGCTCGACTGTCTCCATTTCGCCAACCCTCCACGATCTCATCTCTCCTTCCGGGCCTGAACACTCTTTTGCTCGCCCCCCCCCCCCCCCCCCCCCCACTATATATGAGTCGATCCCTCTCGGTCCAGGCTATACATCATTTGCCCACCCACGACGCGATTTTTCCGTCCTCAGAGTCCCTTTCATATCCTTCCGGCTGTGTAATAACCCCGCATTGCGCTTTTCTGAGTGACAGAGTGCGAGCTCCTTCGACCCCACGATACCAGAAGAACAATTTTAACGCCATATATATGCTACTTTATTTTTCACAAGAAATTTTTTCACGTGCTTGTATCTTGTAAATCGTGCAACTATATGAATGATTGTACCTGTGATTTTTTTTTGTCCGCCTCTCCCTTCCTTCGTCTCTTATATATTTTTCTCTTCTCTGAGAATAAATTTTATTGTATACTCGAAACTCTCTAGTTTTCAATCATTTTATGATGAATCAAAAGAATATCTATCCAAGGAATATCCCAGATAGCTGTCTCGGGACATTCTTGTTCCTAAATCGGATTTCTTATTTTATTCGATCAAAGACAGAGCTTTTGTTTTTCTATAGTTAGTCTTCAAAAAATCATTAAAATGATTAAATTTCAGTTGGTTTACTTAATATGAGAGGAAACAAAGAATGATGGAGTTTACGTCACCAGCTATCCTTCTTTACACCAGCGCGCATCATCCTTCAAAAGGATTAATGTAATTAGATTTTTTGCCAACATGTTTCACGCTCGATTAAGTTGCGGTATGGTAAAAATAAAAGATTCTCGTATTGCTAGAAGCGTTGAGTACATATCTTAGGAATTTACTTTGCTAGAGAATATTAATGAACTCGAGACTCTCCCCCGAGCAAGCGAGCAAGAGAACGGCCAAAAAAGCTGATATATATGTACAAATAGGGTCGAGAAACGCAAAAAACGAAAAGCTTTGTTCATTCCTGTTCTCCAGGCGGTCATACGCGAAGTATTGCGAGGAATTTTTTGTTTTCCTTTTTTTTTTTTGTACCCATAAGAGAACTGTGTGTCTGCGATACGAGAGAATACCACGACACTGCTGTGGTAGCCTCTGTGCCGCGTTATAGAGCCAGAGTGACGACACGAGAGGGTTAAGTGCTGAGCCCACAACTACGAGTAGACCCTGTTCGCTCGGACTTTATATCCCCCCCGAGTTTTCCTGGCGAATAGACTCGACCGATGAAAGGAGAGGCGAAACTCCGATAAGGGGAAGTTATTAGACCGTCATAAATCGTCATTCTTTCCGGACGGAAATGCTTCTGCGCCTATACGTAGTGTAATACACATACGTATACGTATATGGATAGCCATTTTTGTGGGCCTGTGCGCGAGCCTAGGATATAATAAATGTTCCTGGGAGAGCCGTTAGAGCCCTTGCCATGAGCTAAAGTTTTCTCTCTCAGGAGACTGAAATGACCGGAATTTTTCTCGATGGCGGGCTCGATTGATTTCGCGATAAAAATAATTGTTGGGTTATTAAATTTCCCCGGTGAATTGAACAAGAAAAATGCTGATTTTTTTCCCCCAAATGAACAGCCACGAAATACCCATTTTTTGCTTGTCCATTGTATTCGTGGACAAATTTTTTCCTCGGATTTCGTTTTTTTTTTTCCATACTGGACTACAAACTTGTCGGCAGCCGAGTTTTATCGCAGTACTTTCTTACATATAGGGAGCTTTTGTATACGTGTCAAAGTTTTTGTTCTTCTACATAATCAGGCAACAACGTCAAAAAAAAAGAGTCAGAGAAAATCGTGTTTTTGAAAATTCGAGACCGAAACCAATGCGTTGCGGAATCAATACTATTCCCAAATTCAAATATACGCGTGCGGTTGGTTCGATCGAGAAATTGGCGGTACACTGTACTCGTAAATTCATCAGACTTTCGAAGAACCAACGGACAATCCAATGCGCGATTATGTCATTCGCGGACAAAAAGCGAAAAGCACACAGATGCGTATCAATCTCTCGTTTTCTCTGTATGACAGAGAAATAAGACAGCGAAAAGCACACGTACGATATTGCACTCACGCCGTATCTGTATAATTCCCCCTCGCCGGTCTAACGCTCTCTTTCTCTTTGCCGCCCTATCCTCGCAGGAGACGATCCTTCTCCCCTGCTTAATTTCCTGTTTGCCTACAAATTTGTATATGCTCTCGGCGAGCAAGGTGAGGGTGAGCGCCCGCTTCGCGGTAGTACCGAGAGAACCGACGTACGAAACGATGTCGCCGCTGCTGTCGCCGCATCTAAATTGGAATCTCGACCTCTCTCTGACTTGCTCTCTCTCTTTCTCTCTTGCTCGCCCGTTTCGTCACAGAGAAATAGAGAGAGAGAGAGAGAGAGAGAGAGAGAGAGAGAGAGAGAGATACCGAAGACTGGTAAACGCCAGAACAGCGTCTACGACCAGAGAGAAGCACCACCAGCGGCACAAAACTACCCCCGTTACCAAAATTCCATCTCTCCCTTGCCCCGAAGTCATCCCTTCGTCTCGCCAACGTCCACAGGGGTCGCCCATCTCATTTTGTCTCGCTTTTCCTCCATTGCTTCTATATGTATATATAAAATATTTACCTATATAGATATTTGCGTGGGGGTGTGTGTGTGTGTGTGTCTGTGTGTGCGTGTGTGTGTGTATATGTGGCCGTAGATCGTTTTGTTATCTCGACGAGCGGAAAACGAGCCAGAGATATTTTTGGCTAGGTTTCTTCGTGGAGTTTCTTCGCCCAGTAGAGAGTGGGTGAAGAAACTCCTCTCTCTCTCTCTCTCTCTCTCTCTCTCTCTCTCTCTCTCTCTCTCTCTCTCTCTCTCTCTCTCTCTCTCTCTCTCTCTCTCTCTCTCTCTGTCTTTCTTTCGAGACGAAGAAACGGAAAAAAGTGTGAAGAGAAAAAGAAGAGTAAGCGCACTCTGCCCTAATATCCTTAGCAGAGCGTCACAGAGTGGGCTCGTACGCAGACATTTCCTCACGCAAAAACTATATATACATATGACATTGACTGGCAGTCCCTACCACCACTCTCTTGAATATCTAATCGTATCACGAGTGTCTCCCGTGCCAACGAAAAATCTCGAAAGCGTTGTATCTTTTTTCTTTTCGTTTTTCTGTGAGAGATAAAATTAAGATTCGGAAGATACGGGATCTCTTACAGCATACATTGCATGGCATCCTCGAATGAAAGTCTACAAAGAATTGATTCTCTTGCATACCACGTGCAGTGAGCAGGGCAAAGAGAAACAAACAATTTTTCGGATTCGACGATTCATCTCTTACCGGTTTTATCGTTATAGTGCCGTTTTTTTTTTTTTTTTGTTACATGCAGAACCATTACGACGGAAATAAGCAAATTAGACGGAAATAAGCAATTAAAAAACAACGCGAAAGATAATGAGAAATTGGTACCATTTGGGGTGTTTTTACCGTTATTATTCTGCTCTCGGCACAAAATTCGCAATTAAAGATGTAAATAGATCAAGAACTGATTTTTCTTTTTCAACTCGTGATTATTTCTCAGGCAATATTATATATGGCCTCGTGAACTTTGAAAAATGTGGTTTAAAGATTAAAATGCATTAAAACAGCAGTGCAAAGAAGATATTCCGTGTAACTACATATAGACAACGCTGTGCCGAAGCCACGAGCCGGGATGATGAGGCCGAAGACGGTACAAATTTGCCTATATCTATATAATATTCTCTATCGCATAACACGATAGAGAAGGCAGGGGTGTTACCATGTAGATTACAGAGGGGCGCAGTTTGCATCCGTCAAGGGCCGAGGCCGTTACTCCATACCCCTCCGGTTGCACGGTCTGAAATTAACTTTGGCTTTACATGGGAGTCTCTCCTGCGGGCACCGCGTACATCCGCATATTTTGAATAATATTATAAAGTTTTTGCGATATATATAGACACATATATACTAAATGTATATATATGTATACAAAGATGAGGACGAGGAAGAGGAATGTTTTCGTGCAGAGTATCGAAGTCCAAAACTTGTCCAGAGAAATTTTTCTCGTGATTTGAAATTTTTACTTGCTATCCGCACAACGAATACATTCCGTCGTGAAATTTCTCCATGCATTTTTGTTATAACAGGAATTCCAATTACCTCATTCCATCCTGCAATTTTAATGTACCTACTTGATTTTCTACATGAATTATGTAAATTAAGGCAACCCCATTAATCAAAATTATAAATGAATTTTATTTTTTGTACAACAAAAACTTTGTATCAACGTGATTTATGATTCATGCCAGTAAATATTCAGTTAGAAAAAAATAATTATTACGATGAAAAAAAATGTAGGCATAAACTCAATTTGAATTAAGAAAAAAAGTTTCCCCTGCATCTATATATGATCGTAATCCCTTATCTAACATATATCGCTCTATCAATATACCGAAGTGGATGGAAAAGAGAAAGAGAGCGAGAGAGAGAGAGAGAGAGAGAGACATCGTTTAGCAAAACGGCAAAGATTCGAAATCGGGAAACTTGGTAATTTTCTTCCAAGTGGAAAAGCGGAATATTGTTGTCAGGTTATATATGTATATTGCTTGCAAGCAAAAAGACGTAACCTACATTTACTTTAAGTTTTGAATTCCTTGCGTTATGGCCTTTTGATTGCTAGCTGACGATATACATAAGAGAATAGCCAACCTCGAGAAATCCTCGGCAAAAGCTTCTGTCGTATATGGAGAATTGGTAAAGAGAAATCTCTGTTGTGAGAGAAAGAGAGAATGAGTGAGAGTGTGAGAGAGAGAGAGAGAGAGAGAGAGAGCGAGAGAGAGAAATACGTTTTACATCGTTCTCAACGGTGACGCGCATCTCCCGCGATAGCGTCTGTTCCATCTCGCGTAGCTTCCAGTATATGTATGGGCCATTTCAGGACGAATCGAGAGGGCTGAGACTCCGAAATTTTTCATTTATAATCGTCATGGAGAAATGAAAATTGTTAAAAGCAGCATTCAACACGATAATTTATTTTCATTTTCATATTAAGCTTTATCTGACTATGCTTTTCACTGGTGAACCAGATGAAACGTAATTTATTTTATCATGGAAATCGTGACTGAATCAAACTGGGCCCACATTAGTCTGCCTGATTGGGACCCGGTTACATTTATTGTAAATATTAGCCAGTGCCCTGTTAGCACCTGACAGGGCCCTTCATTGGTGCACCCATTAAGCCCCTGTTATTTCGTTCCATGGAAACTAATGAGTGCCTTTCAGGACCCTTTAGGTCAGTGACAGGGAAATCCCTAATATTAGGGATTCTGCAACAAATCCTTTAAAGGGCCTGTATATTCTCCGGGCTTCCCGGACTATTTTCCACACGGGTTTTTGTTACTAAACCATTATAAATGCTCGTTTACTCGAATAATATTCACTATTTACACGATCAATTATTATTATTCTCATGAGAAATGAATTTTTAAATTACATAAACATCGAGTTAATAATACCGAGAAAAAAACATTACAAAAAAAAAACTCTCCGTAAATTTTCCGTAGTGCCGCGACTTATTTATATCAGGTCCATCTTCAGGAGGCTAAAAATCACTTTTTCAAGCAAAAAATTTATAAATATAGTGTGTGAAAAATCGATACTGCCTGATAGTTTTAATTTCACACTTTTATCGATAATGCTTATATCAATTTTAAAAAAATATAAAACTCATTGCGATTTTTTTTTCGTATAGACAACGTGCTAAAAAGAAAAGAACAATATTCAATTACGAGGCTGATGCCTGTTGATTTGACCTGGAATGACTCGTATACATCCGACACACGATTTCTCACATGGAGTTAGTCGCCAGAACAAACCTATATATCGAGTGAATACGTACGTTCAAGTTACCGAAACTCTCGTCGTTCCAACCCGTTCGATTGCAAAAGAGACAAACTTTGCAAACATTCGGATATCTCCTGCAGACTAGATCGACGCCCGAGAGACATGAAAATGAGCCCGAAAGATAGTTGTACCGACTGATCGCGAATGGTACGAGATAAGAGCAGGTCACGCACTGACAAAATAATTCGTACATATACACAAAAAATATTTAAATATTTTTAAAAAAATACAATAATCCATACTTTTACTTCACTTATGGGGTTTTTTTTTTTTTCGTAATGATGAACAAGCGCGATCCTTATTACCCCTTCTCATTCTATGAAGCGTATTACGAGACAAAAATACAAAAAGAGAGGGAAGATCGAGTGAGAAGATAAATCAAAGTTTTGGTCTTGTCTGTCGTACGAGGCATTTCGCGAATAGAGAAATCCATTATCGGGCCCCAATGGACTCGCAACAGTATTGGCGATAGTCTGATGGAAACTAAGATAGACATGTTTGAGCGTACGGACGCATCACGAATAAACTGATAAAGGGCACTCGGTGGAAAGTTTCTCTCCGGTGATGTTGTGGCTTGCCAACGAGAGATACAAACGAATTCAACACGGTTACGGATAGATGGAGAGAGAAAGAGTGAGACAGAAACATTAGATACGCACACAAAGACGATCAAACGCATCTGGTCCAGATAATATAATGTACATGTGTATTACGTGCGTTAAACTTACTCGTGCTTTTGAGCTGACAATGAGTGTACCGGAGGGTGTGTATCAGAGGTGCTTGGAAACCTCGAATCTCGTTTCCGTAACACACGAAACGGAGTATATAACAAACTAACAAACGTACCTATTATTAGCATACGGTTGTATATAAACTACGCTAGACGCATCTATATATATATTCATAGATGGAGAGTTTGAAATTTGTTTAAGCAGTAACAGAGAAGCCCCGTGACCATTGACTGTAACGCCATGAAACTTCCATTTCAGGCGCTTATATTTCACCCTATACCTTCATCTCCAACCCCGACCGATCGTATTACGGAGTCAGGTTTACGTCTGACTCGTACAGATGTAATCACTGGGCTATCTCGTGTCTGACCAATAGCCGTTGTTTTCACTGACCACTCAGTCTCTTTATCTCCTTCTCTCACAATCTTCGTTATTTCAATCCGGTCTATTCTACCTGCACATATTCTTTCAGATAGAACTGCATACGAGCCGAACTCCGTAACTGCCTATCAAAAGTATAAACGCAGCTCCATCGCACTGTTGGTCCACCTGTACACTGTTACACTCCAGTTCTCGTCTTTCCTTCAATTTCGTCTCCTTTACTTTCATTGTTCCCTTTTTCAACGCGTTAATCCCGTGTCACTAATTACGCGGTATGCGAAACTCGAAACTTCGCACCGGATCCCCGTGCGTGTATTTATATACAGTATAAGTCTTCCTTCAGTCCTTCTTTCCCTCTCATACCTTGATGCATGATATCATGAGATGTACAAGGAGCGAAATGAAATATATTCCACGCCAACTTGATCATCCTCCGACCATTGCTATAATTTTTCATGAGATCTATAATTTTTCCTATATCGTTCGCTCAAGTACTCAATTTTATTCAAGATTTTCTTTTACGTCGCAGTTGAGAGCTATAATCTTCGAAATTTCGAGTGAAATTGATCCAATCGCACATGTATAATTTTTTTCAATAGTGATCCGCATGTGAACGTATGTGATTTCTCATTGATTGGAAGAAAATTTAAAAAATTGTAGAATCAATAGGAATGAAATGGGTGTATAATACAAACGTTTTGATGTTCTCAAAGATTAAAAAAGACAGTATAATCGGTTGTTTCAATAGGTCAAAGACTGTAGAGTTTGAATTTGAGCCCAATTTAACCAAATTTGCGATTAACTTTCATTTGCTTATGAACACATAAATTCACAAGTAATGCAATAATAATAATAATAATGATAATAATAATAAGATCCATGGATCAAACGTCTCGAATAAAGTAGAAATACATATATAAAAATTGAACGTATTTTTTTCTAAAAACTTAACGCTCTTCTTCATATATCGTTTGAACAAAAAGGTCCGCGTGCGGGGGAGGTTGTATAATGTAAAAATGGATCTCACATTTTTAATTCTGCACCGGCACGTTTCGAAATCCCTTTAGTCTCGTCCGGGGAGATATCCGTTTCATCCATAAATCGGCGAACGAATTGTTACGTAAAACGGTTCTCGTTCTCATTCGCGGGACAGCGAACGTGTCGAGCATTTTCCAAGGGAAATATTCGGCGGTCGGGTGCTGTGCTCATAGAACAGTGGGTCGGGGGGAGGTATGAAGAGAGGATGGATCGCGATGGTGAAGTACACGGAACGACGAAAATGGGGGTTGTTCGCGAGAGAGCCCAACGATAATGGTACAAGGTGAGGAGAAAGAGAAAGAGACAGAGAAAGAGAGAGAGAGAGAGAGAGAGAGAGACGAGGATGGCTTGGTGCTGCGGTTATTGGTCACGTTAAATTACAACGTTTTATTACGACAGGCCATAAAGCTCGTCGGGATACACCGAGCGGGATTGAAGGAGGGAGGAAACTTGTTCGGGACGGCCGAGACGGGGCCACCGTCATTACGTGTGGAGCGTGCTTCACATGTATATATATATATGCCTCTCTGCTACCTGCCATACCAACGAGAGGGAGCTTTCGACTCCCACAACTCATTCTCGTCTATACCTTCTAGACTCTACTTGCGGTCTACCGATCTTCCATGTGCCAATATATATACAAGCACGCATATACATATATGCGTGCATAAATTATATATTTCTGTAGCCACATCCGTGATAAGAGCGCTGCAATATGGCGCGACTAAGTCAAAAGCTCCAGCCCCGGGGTCAACAGATCTAAGGTCGATTCCCACACGTTTTAATGTGTTTGCACAGATTTATTTCCATTTTTATCAAGTTCGGGTCGAATTAAAATTTTCTGAACGGAAATATGTTTCGTATATACATCGCTATATATCCTTAAATCATGCAGCCAAATTTTTTTTCATTTCCCTTCAAGCAAACTCACAATTAATGATAATACTCAGTCACTGCAATAATAGTAAAGAGAGAAAAAAAGGTCTCCTCATCCAACTCGGAAATATTACCACAAAATTTTCCGAGAGTGTGCGATAAAGCGTGCATGATAGAAACTCAACGTTTACGTCACGAATAATTACGCAAATTAAGAGGAATAAGTTTCAAGAGAGTGAGGTTAAGCCCGTAAGAGTAGAAAATCTGTGTACCGAGGGTAAATATGTGTATATATGGGAGAAGCTTAGACTGATGAGAGAAGAGACAAAAAGCGTGAAAAAGAAGCCTGAAAAGTGTGTGTTTATATTATATGGGTCGGTGTGTGCACAAGGCTGCGTTCTTAGCAAAGTCGTTCCGTTGGCTTATTCGCGGCACATAACGCGTGGAATCTTCCGCAAGCCGGAAGTACACATTAATCTCCTTCTTTAAGTGGGCTGCCTCTTTCGCGGGACGAATAAATGCCAACGGAATAGACGCGCTCCGGTCTACACACAAATGCAATTACCGGACGTATCTCGTCGCTCTTGGCTCACTCCTTTTTCTCGCCATAGTTTAACTCATTCTTTCTCTCTGTCTTCTCTCTCACTTTTGTGGACCACGCGCCCGCGGATTTACGCAGCCACACGCTCTCGGCATTTTCCCAACTACATATACGGACGACGGAGGGCGAGAATAAGGAACGACAGACACACGCGGAGAAAGACGCATTGCCGCCCGCGTTTGGCCGGGGGTTTTGTGTTCCCGTTTTCCCAATGTGAATCCCGTTTGCTCTCGTTCTCCGTATCTCTGTTGCAATTCTTCACTAAAATCTCCACTCCTCTTTATACCGTAAATTGAGCTAACTCGTGGATAAAGCTTTTCGCCCTTAATCACAGCATCTAGCTCGCTCAGTTTAAGGAGTCAAGTTGCTTGCATCATTTTTACGTCATCGCGATACCCGAACTGAAAATCTATATTAACTCAACGTTGGTATATATTGCGGCGATTCAATTTCCCTATCGGCGTATAGTGTCAATTTCGAAAAAAAAAATAAAAAAAAACAGGAAGACTCATAAAGAAATTTGCACCGATAAAAGGAAGGAAAAAATATGTCGCAATTAGCCAATGGGTTAGAGCAGCACGTGAACGATTTCAAGCACGAATTGTAAATTTTTTATGCTTTCTGATAGAACATATACGCTAGCCGCATAATAATTAATGCTTCATGAAGTATCCGTTATTTTTTTAGGAATAATAAGTTTAATCGATGTTCTCAATAACTACAAAAAATATAGCTAATCAAATAAGCAAGATATGCTGCTGGGTCTTTGTGTGCAACTTTTTCCGGGACTTTCCGTGCCAACGGAAATCATAGTTGACCAGTGAGGAAGTCAAATTCTCAAAGGAATTCTACCGCCACATATATGGCACTTGGAGTAGAGAAATCTGAAGACTTGGAAATCTTTTATCAAGTTAGTTTCAAACAATATTAAGGCGTTGCGGAATAGTGTATATGAAATATGGCGTATTTTTTTATATGTGGAGAAGAATCCATTATTGCAACTCTAAACTCAATACGACATCCACAGAAGAGAAAAAATACTTTTAAGGTTAATTTTTTTTCTTCAGTTGAACTCATTCTGCGGTAACTGTTGCAACTGTATACTTCTTTCAGAATTAAAAAACGTGATTAAAGTCGTGCAGTTATAATCATCCTGAAAAATGGAACGAAGAGGGGAAAAGAGATACAAAAAATCGGCATCTTTCAATGCTACATATGTTACGGGCTGCGGACAATGAGAATAAAATATACTGTCTATATGAGGGTCTCAGCCTCAAGAGACTAAGAAGCACGATGGAAGCGCATGTGGATGATAAAGTTTTGAAATCCTTCGACCAATGGGCTTGAGAGTTCGTTCTGCCGGTTATTGAATCTTTCTTTGGGTCTAACATCAGAGTAGAAAAAGATGGACGTGAAAGGAAAGTTCATATGGGATAATATAAAGGAAGAAGTGTAAATGTGTGTGTGTTTTGTGTGTGTGTGTGTGTGTGTGTGTGTGTGTGTGTGTGTGTGTGTGTGTGTGTGTGTGTGTGTGTGTGTGTGTCTGTCTGTGTTTGCGTAACATACTTTCGAAATTCACGTCCGCGACACGATAAAGAAGAAACGAGATAGAAAAATCCACGCAGAAAAGGTGAAGAGAATAAAGAATAAAAAATCGTGCGAAGACCCTGAAGATAAAAAAGAATGAAAGTTTAGTACAGTCTCTTGCGCGCGAAGAATAGGGAAAAAAAAGGAAAAGAAAGAGAGAAACTCGATGATGGCGGTGTTTTAAAAGAACGGACCTTTTCTCTCTTTATGTCCGGGTGTCGGTAACCTATATATCTACGAGCATATATATATATATATATATATAGCGAAGTCGATAGTGGAGGGTCAGCTTGGCGTATCGTCGTCGAACTGCGAAATCCTCCAATCGCCATTCAATAAATTTCTCGTAATCCCGCGGTAATTTCCGCGAGGATCGTATTTCCGGGATTCATGTAAGTCTATATATACTTTGGCCGGTTAGCCATGTATACATTTTGCACGATATATAATGCAGTATTTTGATATTGCGTCTATGGCCCGATGAACCACATCGTATAGTCCATATAATCATCACGTAGACGCGTAAATATGCAGTAGAGCATATGCCGATTGAAATATGATATTTTATATTATACTTATACATACGCATACACATTTATACATGAACAAAATCCAATAATAATGGTGCAGAAAATTTACGCTTTTTTATAATTTTGATTTTCGCAAAGCCAAACATTTATAAATATCGCTATACCGAACGAATGCTCAATTCCAAATATTTAAATATATCATTGTTTTTTTTTTGTCGCTTTGTCCTCCATTTTCCATTCACGTACGGAGGGTTTTCACATATATATATATTTTTTTCTCTCTTTGTGCACACTTTTATAACCATGGCGAGGCTACGGTCAATACAATTATAAATCATAAAAGGTCGCGTGATATTTGTACCAGTTCCCAGTATGACGTTACACATACAAATGCAATATGAATGAAATGAAACGATTAAACAAATGAAATTTCTCTCACAGCAATATATATGCAGTTCTATCGATATAAATGATACAACCATTCGTGAATATTCAATAGAGGTAACATGTATACGTGATTTAAATGGAAAATAAATGTTTTCGGTGAGCGAGAGAGATAAAGATAAATATATAGAAAAAGAGAGAGAGAGAGAGAGAGAGAGAGAGAAAGAGAGAGAGAGAAGACGAGTGACCCAGATCGACAAGCCGCTTCCAGCATAAGGGTCACAAATAGTGGCGGGAGATATAAATGAAAATCCCAATTCCAAGATTCCATCAGCGCATCAAGATGAGGGATGCAGGGTAAATCTCATGCAATTCGTGCTTCCTTCGCTATAGTGCTCGTGATAAAAGAGGGATATATAAGATTCAACGTTGAAAATGTAAAGTCTTGATGGTGCAGTCTTCATGACCCAGCGAAATATACTATTACATCGCAGGCCAACTCTGTAAGCCCGAAGATTCGATCAAAGAAATAAATCCGCCGAAAGAATATATTTGCTCTTCTCTCTCTTTCAGTCCCTCTTTCTTCCTCTCTCTCTCTCTCTCTCTCTCTCTCTCTCTCTCTCTCTTGCGCATACAAACATCTCTCCTATTACGAAAAGGTCTCAACAGAAGGGATATATCTATCAGCTAAGTACCATTTTTTGAATACATATACCATGTATTGCGATACGAAACGAAAAAGATAGAGCACACCCAGCGAACTGTGCACAGTGCCCCGATATACGTAACACATGTATACATGGGCTGCTACTGTTCCGAAGCATCGTATCGTAAAACCTTTCGCGGGAAACCATCACCGTAGCCTCCCCGTGCCAGACCCAAGCACGTCTATTCAACTGATCGAAGATATAAAAGCTAGAGAAAAGAGAGAGAGAGCGAGAGATAAAGATGAGAGGAGTAATCGTAAATTTTGGAAAGAATCAAATTCTGTGGAGTTGAACGATCGCGAGAGGGCCTTTTTCCGGCCCTCTTTATCCAGCGACGATAAAATTGATGAAATGTTGAATTTTTCAGCATCAGTTTTAAACGATTTTTTTTTTTTTTTCTATACCAGATATTCGATGAATTTCTCGTCTCATACGAACAGTCGAAGAAAAAAAAAACTAATGAGGAACAAAGTGACTACAAGATGAATAGTATAGGATGTATTATCCTTGAGTTTCATCGTTCGAGAAAAAGTCAGATTTTTGCAATTACTTCGGGATTATCAGTTACGGGAGTGAAAAAAGTTTTTCAATCACGCAATTTTTTTTTTATTACGTTTTATTACTCTCGTCCTTCCTCCCTCGCTTCTCATTTCTCTCTCTCCCTCTCTCGGAAAGAAATTTCATTTCGATTGGAATTCGAATGCTCATATTTCCTCCTACCTTATACCTATTATATGCACAAAGTGTTGTACCGCTGCCGACGTGCGATATTCGCGAATCGTGAATTTTATATGCCGGATGTATGTACTCGTTTGTGACGTGTGTATAACCGAGGCGAGATAGATTTTACCCCGTGAACCTAATACAATACGTGTATCAAAGCTATAATATCGATGGAATAATGCCAAAGGGGCGTATCGGTTATGTATAAGCATAGCTTATACGCCCCTATGGAATTTAACCATCGATATAATATACGTGTATACATATCATGAATGCATATGAACGGCGTTATATAGCGGCCAACGGTCACGAAGGCTTCAACGACTAATATTTCCAGATTACGGTACGGAAACCGATGCGATCCACTCGGCAAGCCTCCGCAGCATCCATACACCTCGTTCATTCCTCCCCCACTCCAATAATGGGTGAGCACGATAGCCAATATCACTCGTTGACCAGCACTGCGGTGTACTCGCTTTTCGCAGATGTACCCCGATAGTCCGATACGCGCTATAGGCGCGTAATTAAAACTGACGCTTTTGTTTCGGTCTTATAGTGCTCTATCCCGCGAATGTATATCTCGATTGGTAGCAAACTAAAGGACCCAACTCACTTGGTTCGACGAATACATTTACGTGGTTAACGCCCTTTTATTTGTTAACTCTCTATATGCATAGTTACAACGTTCGAATCTCCATCGTACATACACACACACACACATTCGCACACATGCACATATATATGTAACCGCGGAAAACGGGAATACATGTATACACTCGTTTTCCACGGCTCTTCACTCCTCTCTATGTTCTCAGCCATTCGTATGGCATGTGGTCGACCTCGATGAGCTTATATACATATATATACCAAAATCCCAAAGCTCCATGTAACAATAGCAAAATGGGTATATATACGTATGTAATAACGCGTGTGGTGCGATTTCCGCTTTGGATTCTCCGCCGATTATCATATACGAATTTCGAGAAACTATATATAGAGCCGAGACTGTACGCGACCACCCAATTTAGTCCTCTCAATCCCCAAACTATCTCCAGACAATTTCAAAGCTTAACTAGCTAAGCTTGGATAGCGAGGATCGATGTTTTATCTCCGAATTTTCGAAAAAACATTTACGAAAAATAAAATGAAACGAACGAGTCGGTCCACTAAAACGTGCATCAATATCGTGTTATATCAATATTACGTGTATGGCGAAGTGCAAGCGGCGAATAGCCCATGCGGGATATTATATCGTTACCGCGAGTGAAAGTAGAGAATATATACCAAAAACGATAACATACAATGCACACGTGACAGATACAGCGAGAAAATAAAAATTGAGCGACAAAATGTACGGAGATAAAGTTGCATATGACCTCGCTCGTTGTTTCCAATATTTAAATTCACGATATATATATGGAAATTCGCGATATAAAAGAGACGTGAGAGATATTATCATGTTGTTTTTCGTTTAAGCCGAAAATTCATGCTACACACACGCGCGCTTAAATATGCGTCAGCGAGAACATCCCGCTCAAAATTGGCAAAATCCTGACTTTTTTTTCCTGATTCTTCAGCATACCGCATGAGAATAAACGATACAACGATTGACTGCCGGAGAAAACGATAAAAGAAAATCGTGTAAAAAAATGAAAAATTTGCACACTGTTATTTGGAATAATAAAGTATATTGACCTAGATATTGTTTGTTAGTCAACAAGCATACCTGAGTTTGAGCATTACAGATACTGAAAAAAAAAATCTACAATTCCATCGATTGTAACAAAAATTGTCACAGACAAATTCAGAATCGCTGCTGTTTTACCTCCATCGCATTCAATCAAGAATTTTGGAACCGAAGGTCATTCGAAGGTCATGTTTTTGCACATGGTTGGACGCGTTTTGATGTCAGCTTCCTTGTAGTGAACAAGAAAATAGGTAGTCCGATTTGAAAAAACAGCGGGACCACCGAAATCTCAGAAGATATGACTTTCAAATGACATTCACTCCCAAAACTCATTTTACCCCTTTAAATGCAACAATTTTTCCAAATAACAATTTTCTGTACAATCGATAATAACCAAGTTATTCGGGGTGGCAGAGTTAAATGGACCACCCTGTATACCAACACGGTGGATCAAATAATTTTTGTTATCGGAGTGATTTTATTTTACTTTAGTTTTTCGTGAAATTCAAAATACCATAAAATATAAATCACTCAGTAGATGATGTTGGCTCAATTCGATTACCAAAAATCCTCCACTCTATTTTCGCTGAATTTTTTTTTATCCGACAACTCGAAATTTGTTAGGGGTAAAGGATTTTATCTAGGCTATCATTCTATGCAAAGCTATTTCCTATGAAGACTTCCAATCCCTGAAGAGTGACCAATACAATTATTCCTATACTCTGACGAGCAAATTTCCATTCTGTTCCCTTTCTCTCTCTTTCTCTCTCTCGCCCTTTCATTTCGTCGTTCCGTTATACTCAGCTGATGTTTAAACTTCCCTCCCAACACAATTCGCGTAGGTAAATTGGTTTTCCGTAGCTTCCGTAATACAGGAAACACCCGTGCAGAGTACAATTTCTCGTGTTATATGCCAATTGTGTATGGAATATGTATAAATACGGTATAACTTGATTTTGGGTCTATCAAGTTTGTAATTTGATTGAACAGTCGTTAATTCGCGTTCTCTTGAGTGTCGCTTAAGTGAGTGAAGCGAGATTTTAGATAGAGACGTAGTCCCTCTTTATTTATGGTCATATATGAATACAATAGAGATGTCGTTGTGATGTCATTGTTATTTTTACAATATTATTATAACAGTATTATTTTGATTCCTGAGAATTCCATTAAATTTTCGGTAAAAGTGTCGAATCAGGGCTGCAGCTCAAAATGAATGGAATTATTTTTCTAACGCTTGTTATCACTAAATTATATTATTAAATGTAATATTATGGTGCGGAAAGATTTCCAACGCCATAAAAAATATAAAAAACTGGCAATATTAAGTAATACAAATATTAGTAGATAATCGCAGATATCGAGTCAGTACCAAGATACGAGACACACACACACACACACACACTCGCTCACTCACTATAAACTATAAACTGATTGAACTAAACGTAGGAATGTAAATATCGGACAGTAGCATTGTAAGAAGAATTGAACTAAATAACATTATGAGAAGGTAAGTATATTTGTAATAACAGTACCCACGTAACATGAATTATGACGGGTGTATAATTTCGCTTACCGATGCTACTATAAAATTTGAAAATCGAAAAGACAGTAACCCGTGCAGAAATTTTTTAGGGATACCCCAAGTCCGACCATATCCCGATCGGGATTTTTCATGGACTCCCCAAAACCGGTATCCCCGTAGGAATCTATATGGTATCCATTTCGTAATCGGATTGGTGGATGTGACAAAATTTGTAAGTTATGGCGCCACTTTCTTTCAGGATGTAACCGATTGAATCCCGATCCGAAGCGCAAATGCGTCCCGAGCGTAGACATAAATTCCAATCTCACGTTTGTTCTGAATCAGGATTTGTTGCGAGCTCCTCAAGACGAGTATATCCTCCGATGATTTAATGGGATAATCAAAGAATTTTAATTTGTGAAATGCCCAGTCATATTCTGGTGGTGGAAGTGGCAGTGGTGGTGGCAGTGGTGGTGGTGGTGGTGGTGGTGGTGGTGGTGGTGGCGGTGGCGGCGGTGGCGGTGGCGGTGTCGGTGGCGGTGGCGGTGGCGGTGGCGGTGGCGGTGGTGGCGGTGGTGGTGGTGGTGGTATAGAAGATATTTATTAAGTAAATGTACAAGCATTCGACTGCGTCGTGGTTAGAGCGTTAGTTCATTCGGTAGGCAGATAGGTAGGTAGGTTGTCCTTAAATCATTTTCCGGGTTAGCAATTAAATTTTCAACGACCGGAATCATCCTTGGAACAACAACAATCAATAAAAAATGTCAAAAACATTAATGTTCATAAAATATAATTTTTTTTGACATTTATTTCGGGTCCAATACGCAAACGAAGGCGTCGTCGGTTCAAGTGAGATGTCGTAGGTTCAAACCCCGGTGTCGACGTTTTTTTTTTGTTTAAATTTTTTCAATGGCTCAGGTAATAATAAACAATTGCCTATAACCTGAATTGCGGAAGATAAATATTTATTCGGGATTATATATATATGCCAGATATAAACCACATTTCGATCGGGTTTTGACTGGATACCATAATTGGAATCCAGTCAGGGGTGCCTGTCGGATTCCAATGTACAAATGTTACATTCAGTCATGGGATCTGATCAGATGACCAGCTGGATCCCGACCGAAATTTCTGCACGGGAAGGTAAATGTACCAGTGGCCGCGCACGTCCCATTCGTTGCACACCGTCACAAGCAATAACATTTACTAAGCGTTTCATAATCAATATTAAAATTCTGATAGCTGCAAAGTGATCGACGATACTTCATTAACGTATAAGAAAAAAAATCGACTAGCGTATTACGCGGAATATATAGTATATTATTAAGCTACAAGGGACGAAAATCGAACTTCCGTCCCTGCGTGATTCCCTCGGCTTTGCCTCGGGAATCATGGCAGCAGGGACGGAAGTTCGATTTTTGTCCCGTGTAGCTTATACTTTTTTTCTTCATAGCCGGTCGAAAGTACGCGATTAATGGTAGAAATTAAATCGTCATTATCAATTTCAAAAGCTGAGGTTATGAGTTCAAGTTCGTGGTCAATGCCCGCCGGCATTTGCAGCACGAGCGCCAGCGAGGGCTGCTGGCCGACGGCGGGCATTGACAACCAATAACTATTAATTTAATACATTATTTTATCGTTAAAAGTAATTAAAACAACTTGAATATTTTATGACTGTTTTTATTATATTTTCAGTAACTAAGACACCTTGAATATGTTATGACGTAAACCAATAAATACCGATCCGTCGATTTCTTCGGTAAGGTTTCCTGTCGCACAATTAATGCGGCCTCGGAATCGAAAAACTTCAATATTTCTTCTTCGGTTTCGGATTCCTCGGATGAGGACATGTTTTTATTTTCACTTTTTAATACCTAGAAACCTTCAACTGCCTCCAACTGTCACTCACTAATTACTCCGAAGGTTATTTGTCAATTGCTATGAAACATTTGACAGATAACCCTCGGATCGAGGGGATCCCTGCGTTTTGAAACCGGGCCTAACTTTCCTCCCGTATCGCTTGACTTTTCTCCCGTATTGCTTTATTTTCGTCCCGCGACACAGATGGCGCGCGCTACGTTTCCGCAGGGACGAAAAGATCTATTTTCCTCCCGCAAATCGGGGACGAAAATGCATACTTTCGACCGAGATATGAAGAAAAATTATTTTCATCTGTTTATTCCGGCCCGCGTGTCATGGAGGCCGTATCAACGGATTTCTTATCGAATATGATAAGGAATAATGAAAGATTTTTAACGCTCATCGTTTAGATTGTACGTGTATTCGAGATAAATTATAGCTCATTTCGTTCAGTAAAAAGTAGGGTTTCCATGCAGCAGTTAAACTTCCCGTAAAACGCAATTGAACCATGTAATCTTCGTGTCATATTATTGGGACAAGCAAATCATAAGCTATACCCCTGTCAAGACACCGTTCGGAGACTGGTACAGATGCACGTATTTCGATAGGCCCGGTAGCCTCACAGTACGACATTCAGCTGTTTCGCGATCGGTGTCGCTACTTACATGGCATCCCGGGCCGCTGACATAAGTCAAAATTGAATCCTTCACTTACCTGACCAAATTGAAATTTTTTATTTTGAATTAATCACTATCCATTTTATCGTGATGCACTATTGAATTCCAAAAGCTAATTTTATCGAGATTTCAGAATTGATGCTCATTAACTCGGGCTTTTAGTGTCCGAATATCGTATCGCGCGAACAATGGGTCTTCTCGTGTCCGATCTCTGGGACATAGCGAATAAGCGCTGTGAGTATACTGGTACATTTTAGCTTTCCACCTTTCTAGCGATATGAGTAATAAATCACGCATTATTTTAATGAACATTGCATGTGTTTTAAAAACTCGAAATTATAAGCTTCAAAAGGTGTTTGAAGTCATTGATAGAACGCATAAGGCTTTACGTCCTAAATTTGTATAACAATCTGAACGATCCCTTAGGTGTGCAGCCTTAGGTGTGTACATTTATTATTTAAATTTATTATTATTTATTATTATTTACATCCTTAGGTGTGTACATTTACCTTATTTTTTTTAAATAAAATCATGGCGTGTTAAAACGCGAAGTGATTTGTGCAACTTGCGAAAATCCTGCCCTACTCTCAATGAGAGTAGTCTTACCTGGCGTTGTCAAAGACGACACGAACAACGAATTGAGAAGAAGGTTGTTCGTAAAATGTGTAAATTCAAACAATCTTTGCAAATAAAAACGTGACTCCACAATAGTAATTTGGCACCAGAAAGATGCTGTATACATTAATTACCTGTTATATCCTTTTGCACCCACGGCATAAAGATTTTAATTCGTGTGTGTGCGTATGTGTGTGTGTGATTTGTTCGTTTGTGTGTGTGTGTGTGTGTGTGTCGTGTCATGATATCCACTCACCACCTCTGTATCACTGTAATATCTGCATTACTTATTATTGTCGGTTTAAAAAACTTTTTAATGGCCTTGGAAGTCTTCCCCCTCTTCAATATTACAAGATATATTTTTTTTTAATGATTACAAATGCTAGAAAAAAATTTGGAGCCTGTTTTGAGCTGCAGCTTTGATTCGACACTTTTACCAAATTTTTTCTTCTCATTAAGGTAGTTCTATCGTGGTAGCTAATCCATAAGATTAGAATTTTTTTTTTTTTATATCTTCAATTTTAATATATTTATTCATTTCGCGAAACGTCAATGCCCCTTATCGACCTAATTACGGAGAAATTAATACTTGAAAATGCCAATTCCTCAAGGCAAATTTGCTTCGGCATATAGAAGAACCGATTTCCGGTCACTTTAAAACGATATATCTTATGGAAAATCCAAAAGATTCTTACAAAAAACGAGACTTAGATTCATTAAACACCTAAAAATCTAACAGGCCTAAAAAATATATGATTGTCGACCAATTTTTTAAGCTATACTGATTTTAATACGAGCATCCGGGTAATGATACACAACTTATGGCATAATGTCGTGACGGTGAAAAAATGTGGCAACGCGATATCGAAACGAAAGCGGTATTTGACAAGTCGAACAACATAACCTCTCCGCGTCAACGTCAATAGAGCGGGCGAGAGAGTGAGAGGGCACGAGAATGAAAAGAGAAAGAAAACGCAACGTTGCCACACGTAAATATCATACGAGATCTAGTAATACTTGAGTCGTTGCAATTACTATTTTACTAATTACATAATTATTTATAATAAACCGTTGATTAATTGTATTCACCTGGGTAAGCTTATTTAATATTTATTAATTTTAACCCATATATCCAATATTTTTAGGAATCATCATTTAGACATTAATAGCTAATTGACTAGTCTGCAGCGATAGAACTACCTTAATGTATATTATTGTTTGTACTATTCATGATTAGTATATAAAATATTATATGAATTTAACAATACTCGGAGTTGACGAATATTAGAGTGAATAAATAAATACGGTATCTCGATAAACGTCAATGGGACATCGATGTTTTTCAAAGCGGATAAATATTTTATAATGTTTCTAAATGGAGACACGTGTAGGCAAACAAAATTATTCGAATTTTAACCATGATTTTTATTCATTGAAATAATCATAAAATTCAAAAAAAAGGTACATTTGAGTTGATCGATTTATCGCGAAAAATATATGGAACGGTCCCGTGTCAACTGCCATCCTATTTCTCCTGAAATTACTCTATACACGGTTGAATCTAGTATTCGGATATATCGACAAATGAAACTCGCGAGTATTTCGCGGTCTATTATTGCAATGGTAATTATCGATTGCAAGAAGGGCGGTGAAACGACGGACTGTCACGCCTCCAATGTTTAATTACATACGGATTTTGTATAACAATTTCAGCGTAGACGGACCTGAAATTAATTAACACGGATTGGCATTGTACAAGAACTAATGGATAATGCCTAGCGAGCCGAGGCTAATAGCATGTTTACGGGATGGAATGGAATGCGCGCGTAACCGAAACCCGAAACAAATACGGAATATCCACGCAACAGCGAATATACCCATATAGTTTTTCAGTATGTCATATATATATATGTGTGTGTGTGTGTGTGTGTGTATTTAGTCGTATGCTTTTAAATATGACAATTTTTCGTAGACTTGTATACATAAACCGCATTCGTGCGCTTTCGCACCCCCCGTGACATTTATGCAATTCACGCGAATTTTTTCGCGCTTCAGTCCCTTCGTGAAAAATGTACACATATATATATATTATACATCCACGCATAAAACCTAGCGAAGAGTTGACGCAAATTTGGACCAGCATTTCAGGTCACTTCTCGCTCACAGACATTTCCCACGAGTAGATAAAACGATGGTCTTTTTCATTCTGCGTGAAATTGCTAATGTTCAGATTTTCTTGGGCGATTGCGTCAAAAATACAGGGGTCTGTAAATTTGTATAGTAATAAATAAAATTAACGGAATTCAATGCGTTCGGGATATTGGTACAATGCAAGCTGCAAATTTATTTGATTCGGAAATGAGTCAATACGTGATAAAGGTTCGGGTGGAACGCGGCGGTGTATATAATAATAGGCGTTGTTTGGATGTTTGATTGATTATGAAGTTACTGAGTATAAAATAAATGAGCAGATGTCACTCGTATGAGCGGTGAGAGATGATAAAAATCTTCAGCACTTGATTGATAACTCGCGAGTGATCTCCAATGTGCACCTTCTGGCAGTGACACCGAAGCTAAGTTTGCCTTGCCCTCAATACTCTTTCTCTCTCTCTCTCTCTTTCCCTCCCCCCCCCCCCCCCCCCCCTCTCTCTCTCTCTCTCTCTCTCTCTCTCTCTCTCTCTCTCTCTCTCTCTCTCTCTCTCTCTCTCTCTCTGCCTCAATCTATACATATAAACATAGAAATTTGCCGTCATTTTCGTATCTAAGAGCATAAATAACCAACAGTGTGGGCGCACATTGCAACCCACACCAAGTGTCGAAACCGTAACTCAATAAGGTGTTATTATTATTAATTAGTCTTTATGATAAGATAATAATGATCGTGGAAGACGCTTATAACTTACGGGCGTCATCCTCGCGCAGCATATGTCCCCGCGATTACTGCCATGTTAGACTGATGTAACATTATATTCGGCTACACCAATTACCTATGTTTATGCTTTTATACGCTAAAAACACATTCTAAAGTGCCAAACATAAATCATTAATATTAGTTAATGGATAAACTTGGAACTATCAGGGCTTTTTTTATTTAGCTCTCGCATTCAGCTATACTGGATAGAAATTAAGATACTATATACATTAAACGAGAAGAATGACCGCGTAAACTGAATGTTATAATTTAATTTATATTGGCAAATAAGCTCAATTAGTTTTCAACTCTGAATCAGCTAAGAGTATGTATTTGCCTATATCCAAAAAAAGTTCTGTCAATATAATTTCATATATTGACAAATCTTTTGTCATTTTTAGAATGTCATTAGTGCCATTGTCAGAATTGATTTGCATTCGCATACGCGAGGGCCATTTTCGGCAACTTTTTGACTTTTTGGCAAACGAATTGCATAGATCGGGTGACTCATGTATATCGATGATAATTTTTTATCCCAATGGGCAACCCAACGGTTATTACTGCAAAGCCGGCATCAGAGACGTGCTGATGAATATTGACACGGCTGTTAAATCGACAATTGTGCATATGACCCTCATAATATGCGAGTGTGTGGGTGTTGTAGAGGAATAGCCAGAACTTCGATATATAATTGTGTTCGAATTGTAACGGGACAGACGGGCGAGTTCTTCTGGCTCTACAAGTACACACACACACACACACACACACACACATTCGTTTTAGATGGAACAATCTGACTATACAATTATCGTCGAACATTCCATCCCCCCAACCCTCACCATCATCCCTGTCCATGCTCGTATCGAAGGGTGATTGTTACGCGTTTAATTGCTAGATTCGAGAGTCGTTCTAGCCTGGACACTGCGACAACCACTAAAACCGATCGGGCACACTATCATCCGACTCACTTTTTTTCGACCCAGCATTCCACCCAATGACACGATAAATCGCTGCGGACACACGCGCTTCCGAACAATACCAATTTTATGCAATAACCTCGGGGGGATTTATCCTCGAAAAAAATAATGTGAATAATATGCAAAATACGCCTGCGAAAAACATGCATGCAAGATATAGTGTAAAATAATGTATGTGTTACATTTTCATTGCGTACTGATTTATTTGAATTGACGTATAATTATTCTAAGAATAATAATTCCAATAAGGTTAGTTAAAATTGTTATTCGCGCAAGTCATTTATTCGAATGTTCTTATCAGACATGTGTTCGTATAAATATCCTATTGATAAAAAAAATACATATTTCAATGAAATTCACAGCAACGTAATTTAAGCATGTTCCAGCAAATCGCGCAGTTTTAAATGACGCGAAAGCGCAAATATAGCGAGAAAGTTTCTAAACTGTCTATTGGAGCATACCAAAAGCCCTTTACGTATGTCACTAAATGTTTTATTTAATTCTTGACGAGTGAAACTTTTCGAGCACAAATGATGAAAAACCCGCAGAGTGGGAAAGAGAGAGAGAGAGAGAAAGAGAGAACGAGGGCCAAAGTCGGAGGATCGTTGTTCAGCACAAAGTATAATAATAATAATAATAATAATAATAATAATAATAATAATAATACTGCGTACGTTGATGTAATAATATACCTAAGTATGCTCATCCAGCTTTTATAGTAGTGCTGGAAAACTAAGTCGCAAACGCTATAACGAGAGCCACTCCCAAACCCCTGTTCTCCAACCCCAACCAAAAACTCTCGGTACGTACCGCACATATATATACGTGTATTTGGGGTTGTACCGTACACCTGCATGTTAGTGGCGCAGACGGGACGGATTAATTCAGCATGCAGGGTACAGAGACAACGAGAGAGAGAGAGAGTGAGAGAGAGAGAGAGAGAGAAAGAGAGAGAGCGAGAGAACGAGAGAGAGCGAGAGAGAGACAAAGGGAGAGAAATATTCCCCACAAGGGCATCCGTGTGTAATGTGCAGCGTTACACAGTGTGGATGTCTGAGCTCTCGCTTTAACCGGTAAATATGAGTTTTCACTTAGCTTGTACTCGGGGAACGGACCAGAATCTCTTTCCCTCTCTCTCTCTCTCTCTCTCTCTATCTCATTCTCTCCGTCCTCGCAGCCTCATGCAGCAAGCCTCGACAGAGAGCGTAGGAACACACGCACGGGGGGTGGCCCACGTTGCAGAGCGTACAAGCCATGGGAAAGCTCGCAAGCCACAGCTCCATTTTTGCCCCGTTAATTACGATTACGCATAGTCCCGAGAGATACTTATGTATATAGATTGCCGAAAATCAAAAAGGCACGACGTGCCCATCGTTTTAACCGTGACATTTCGCTTAACACACCCTTCTGACTCTGAACAGTCGATGTATACATGTGTATATCGGGTAATGCGAGACAATGGTGCCTGTTCGCGGCACAAGAGAACTGCCAGAAGCTCTGCTGCGTGCATGTGACCGACAAAGTACTGTTTCTATTTTGCCTCTCTCTCTCTCTCTCTCTCTCTCTCTCTCTCTATCTATCTATCTATCTATCTATCTCCCTTTCCCCTTCCCATATTCGCTGCATATGGTTCCATCCCTTATTCTCCCACAGATACGCGAAAGTCTGCAGTCCACGAACATAATTATCCGTCGATATTTTTTAATAATTAAAAATAATGGTAACATCGATTGGCATTCAGAGCCACAGAATTTTTAACTCGATACATAATTTTCCATGTTTACCCAAGCGAGTAGATGAGTATACCGAATATTATATTCATCTTTCATTCTTTACGTGCCACAAAGTTTTTTTTCAAAATTTCCACTGAAATTCTTTTCATTTTTCAATAATAAATGAGATATAAAATATTATTTTTGAGCTATTTACGTTCTCGTTGACGTTCGAGATATTCGAGGATTGCGAATTTTACACCAAGCAAAGAATTTAACAGCGAACGCCCAATTTTTATCAGCAAAAATTTTAATAGGAAAAATAAAAATTGTTACAAATTTTTCTGTAATAATGAAAAATTTAATTTCCTCATATCCTTACGACAAAAAAAAAAGAAATATAAATTTATTTAGTTCGTGATATGGATACTGTGTGTATGTGGAGTTAAACGCGGAATTCGTGATGATAAATTCGAGGGTCCGGAAGTCAAGCGGATATTGCGATGTATCGAAATATTTGAACGAACTCTGCTGTTTTGCTTTCACTATCGCTGCTGTTGCCGTTTTACTATTCGATAATTAACGCATTCGTTGGGTTAATTACGTACGATATACTGCAATAAATTGCTGCAAGAGAGAGAGAGAGAGAGAGAGAGAGAGAGGGGATATAATGATGAGAGAGGAACGAAGAGGGCCAGCACTCTGTGAGTTATTGCCTGGTAATTCAGTTTCGTATATTACGCGTTGTGGCTTTGAGATAGAGCTTTATGTGTAGCCGACAACGACCTGCTTACTGCCACAAGAAAAATATTAAAACTTTTCTGAATAACGACGTTGATGAGCGGCCTGAATGTAAGTGTAATTATTGCTCGCCATTCCCTCGGGAATTCCAGTGAAAAAATGCGGTACATTCACCGGTTGCTCTGAATATCTTGCAATGAATATTTGATAAAAACCTCGTGGAGAACTTTCAACTTTTTTTTTCTTTCTTCAACATTTCGATCAAGCGGAGTGATTAAACTGTCAAGTTCCAGCGAAAATAAAGGACAAAAGAAGAAAATACTACAGCAACAAAATATCCAGATGAAAAGGAAATATTTATAATTAATCTGATAACAATCAATCATTAACAATTATTGTAAATCAACAATTGATCATTATTCAAAAGAAAGAAACATATCCTCAAAATCGATCATATTCATTACCAGACAATAACTATTTGGAATTATTTTCGATTATTCATAAAAAATTTCCAGTTTTTTCTCGCATTATTTACAATCGATTTAAATCTTTATCTGACAGATGTCCATGAATGCAGATATACTCGATGTTTCAAATATGGTCATGGATCATATTACCGTAGATGAAAACGTGAAATTATTCCCACAAGTTTGGATGCTGGATTTTTTCTGAACACAAATTATTGTTGCCCCATAATATAGTGACATACAACGACTATCTCCCTATAGTGTTTCCGAAATACACACATACCTATACAAGTGGACCTACGACATCCCTCGCTTCACGAGGGGTGACGTAGAGATGCCAGGAACGACCGCAGAAGCAATATTTCCGCTGTGCTTCCAGAAGAGTGCGCGGAGAGGGGAGATTGGCGTCCGGCAAGAGAGCGGCGGGCAATTAGACAGGAAGTGGCCGTCACCCTTTAGCACGCGCGGCAAAAGGGTCTCCAGGGTGTCTGATGGGATAAGAATCGTCGTGTGTGGGTGTACGCTTATATATGAAGGGATACAAGCACATCTCTCTCGGCGGCCGATGAGAGACGACCGAATCCCGGTCCTCGACACGAGATTGTATACTTTTTGCCATCGTTACGCACACTTGTCGCCACGATGAGCGAGTATTAAGGGCTGTGCTTTGCTCAGCCATTTGCCATCGTATCAGCAAACAAAAGGGCGCAAAGCCCCACCATTTCATCTACTGGCACACGTTAAATAAATGTGAGATTTGCCTTTTTGTTTGTTAGCAGTAAATACCTATGGAGAAATGTAGATATGTATAGGTTATAGGTATATATGTAGTACACCATTTATGAAACTGACCCTTATCCACACGCACGGCCACTTTAGCTCACGCAAAAGGAATATAAAATACGACTGTATATACGTGCCTTTCATATCTTTTATCCGTGGCTTAGTGTTAAAAACCTTCGTCACATATATCCCACTGACGTTTAACGGCAACTTTGACCCACTCGGATGAGTCTTCTCTATATATGTACATACCAAATTTAATCTCGTTAAGACGAACAAAAAGGAACATGTACATTGTACATGAAGGCATGAAGAACCAGGTGAAATGTTTTTTGGACGTAAGAAGTATGAGTGTAATGAATTTCTTGTGCCAAAGTCCTCAAATTATTTCGAACAAGCATAAAATCGCATTTAGAACGAATGCCTGGACCTGTTTGTATGCGTGTATGTGTGTGTGTGTGTGTGTGTGTGTGTTGTGTCTGTCTACTGCCTTTGAAGAATTCAAGTAAATTTTATAGAACTTTTAATTTAAAAAAAATGGCTGTGGCCGTTTAAACTTTCGTAAATTTTCAGCTATCAAGAAAAAACTTTCTTCATAAATAGAACAGGACGATGATATAAGGATGCTTTGCATTGAATCGAACAAAGATTGATAAAGAAATTCAGATTTCATTAGATTTAAAGATTTTTTGAAAAATATCATATTAATTTTTCGAAGAAACTATAAAGCAATGAAATTTGTTTTCTTCTTTTTCTTTCCTTTTTCTCCGCGTTCACGATTTTGCCTACCGAACTAAAATTATTTCTCATTTTTTATGAAACATATTCGTCAACAGAGACATATTCTTTGCCCTTACAAATGAATTTATTTAAAAAAAAAAATTTTTAACCCTCTAACCAGCGATTTAATGGTGTACTCACGCTGTATTGAATTTCTTAAGCTCGTAAGTATGATGGAGTATATATGCAGTATAGATTCATCTGTGTACATGCATCTCCATACATATATAAATGTGATAAGAACTCGTACAAAGTCGTTGCAATAATTCTATCAAAATGAAATAAAGAACCGTCGTACGTGCCTTAGCCGTTTCTCAAGACCGCGTACTCGTAATGATATTGCGTCGTGGAAGAAGTTCTTTCCGAGAGGCGGTTGATATGAAAATAAAAAATGAAATGAAAAAAAAAAAAAGAAACCCGCACGGGAATGAAAAAAGAAGAGAAAACAGACGGAAAGAAAAGAAGAAAAGATGCACGCTCTATATATACAATTTCCTTTTACCAGGTTGATCGTTAACTTAAAGGGCGTCGTCGTCGTGGTCCTCGTCACCGAGAGTAGCAATAATAATAATAATAATAATAATAATAATAACAATAATAACAATAATAATACAAACGTATGTGCAACGACGTCGGAGAAATAGAAGCTCGCTGAGAGTACTCTCTATAGAGCGTTGCTTGCGGCAAGGTTCTTTTATCTTTACTTACACCCGCGGAAAGATAGATATTATAGAGGAAAACAGAGTTGCTTTATTCTCGCGTGATCGATCATCAGCATTCTGTCCCGTTCGGCATTAGTGCTTTTGCTCTTAGATCGATCGACTGTCATGTACGATAATATGCGCTCACCTACTCGATCTCGCCGACCGATCCATTTTTTTTATATAATATTATCATAATTGATGACAATTATATTTTTTAAAATATCTAAAGTTCTTTTTTTCAATCGAACTTTGAGTTATCAACGAAAAACATTTTTGGGTTAACTGGGCTTTGAGTCGTCACTTTTGTTTGGTGCTTAGAGATATTTTTATAACGCGCTGCTGTGATCGCAAGACCCCGCGCTGATGCCGAGAGTCCCATGCGGACGGTCAGCGAGCGTATACGAATATATATAAGGACAGTCGTCCCTCGGCGACGCCCGAAAGCGCACGCTCTTCGGTGGGCCTCAGCCCTATACGTAACCAGCCTGCTGCGAGATTGACTAAAATATAACGTGAGAACGGGGAACTGCGCCCTTGATTCTGGATCCTTAACAATCATTGTTTACCTAAAGGACGGCAACGGCCCTAGATCCTTGGTACAGAAAGAACAACGCAATCGAACCCAATACTCGCGCGATCACAACAGCACGAGGCATACACTCCATTATACACGTTTTTCTAACGCTAACCCGATGTAAAATCGTAAAAGAACGCAATCTTATCGTGTGGGTTTTTATGCCGCCAGGCTTTTCCCACAAGAGCTAATAAACTTTAACGTTGTTTTAAGGCTCAATTCGTGTGTTTTTCTTTAACAAAAAAAATCCACCTCATCCGCCCTCAATCATTCCGATTATTAAATACAAAAATACGAAGGAACTTTGCAATGAAGGACTTTCGACAATACAACTTTGAATTTTCAAATGTTGACTCAGAATCGGCAATTAATCAATAATCATATATTGAATTGGCCATACACTTTGAAATTCGAAATTTCAACAGTGAATTTAAAGAGCAACGAGAGAATCGCCATCATACTGTTGGCTTCAATTTTTGTGGTTACGTTACAAAGAGTTTTATTCGCCGGTGCGCAAAGACTTTTATATCCTATTTGCAGTTTACCGCTTCGAATGGTCATGACGTATCCAAAATTTATACTTCTATTTTGAAGCCACATACCTATCAGGGAGAGCGAGAGAGAGAAATATTCATACGAGAAAATATCGTTATAGGGCAATTGTGTGGTATGCGAGACGGGTTCGAGAAAAAAAAAATGTATGTGTTCATCATTCAAGAGAAATAAAAAGCTTCGAGAGCATATATATATATGGAAAAGCAAGAGAACCGTGATAAAATTCGAGACTGGGTCATGGATGACTGACGGCCGAGATCTAATTATACATTGAAACTGCAAAATAGCCGAGATATATCCGTTAATTGACACTTGACGCGGATGAAATTTCAAGATTAATTATAGTCATATATCGATTGTACAATATACTATTGTATGTTTTCTTAGCTTGTGTACCGTTTATGATTGCCAATTAATGATTATAAATATTATACCGCACGAATCGTGTAGCTCATCAAAAAGAGATGATCACGAATAGATATGGCATTCTTCGTGGTCCAGGGAGAAAGTAATAATAACCGGTAGACACGTTTTTTTTAAATTTCTTTGACAGGCCTTAATGGTCGGGTAAACGAGAAATTGCGATAAAATTCCTCTTATGGATCCTCAATCAACCGAGTTATTTTTAATCTCTCGTGTTAGATCGATCGGCAATTATTACCGCAAACGGTATGATGATATTGCTGATGCGATCTGCGGTATATTTTAAGAAGTTTTTCTGCACGAAAATAAGCCGCATTCTATTTCAAATTGAGGAAGCTTCGTCGGAACACTATGAGGTCAATTGAGGATATCAGGCGGGTGGCCGCGCGGCAAGGGGAACGCGAATATGCGCGGCGCGGGCGACGTGCGGATCAGAGATTGCGCTTCGGTGTTAAGCGGTAAAAAGCTTAGTGATATATTAAACAAGGTACAGAAATTTTCTGTACCTTGCAGTAAAACTTGTTCCGGTTCTTCACATTATAATTTATTCATTATATACTCTATCCAGTGGATGGTTTTTCATTAACTTCGTTTACTTCTATCTGACAAAAGAAAAAAATTAAAAATAAGAGTGTGAACTGACGTTGCTATAAGAGCCTATTCATAAGAGTGGATCTTTGCCAGTGGATCTTTCCCTTGAAGTGGACATGTATACACACAGAGAATATTTTATGAAAAATTATTTTCAGCAAACGAATAGTGAAGTATTTTGCCCGCGTGGATGAGAAAACTAACCGGAGTTCGGTGAAAGAATTACGATTAACCATCAGCAAGGCCCCTCAAACTCATGGCTGTAAATTAATCCTCAATTATTATTTTAACTACGGTATCGCAGAAAGAAGCCTGCAGGCGCATCTTCGCTCTTGGTTAACTTTTAAACTTCGTTGCAAGTTAAAATATAACTCGTGTGTACATCCCATCGTTCTTCGGTGGTCCTAGTCGCATACATTTAGTTCTTCCTCCCTCCCTCTCTCTCTCTCTCTCTCTCTCTCTCTCTCTCTCCCTCTTTTTCTTTCTCTCTCTCTCTCTCTATCTATGTTTCTCTACTGCTCTTCGGTGCACTCGACAGCGAAACTTTTCGAGACGCATCCAGCAAAATGATGGTCCGCGAGAGCTCCAACCACCTCGAGCTTGTTCGCAAGAGCACACAATTTGTTTACTAATTCGTTACTGGTCTTATCTGCGCAAGACGTTGCCATTTATATTCGAAATATACTGGACTTCGTTTAAGCAAGAATTACCAATTCAATTTGCGCTCAAAGTTCCGGAGCCTTCGTTGTCGTTATGTTGTCGTCTTCGTCGTCGTCGGTTCTCAAACAAATTTAGTTTTCTCGAGAGTCAATTAACGTTTCGACCCTCTGCCCTATCGTATTAAATTTTTACTTTCGTTGAAACTATTTTTCCACTTTTTATAAGAATTAGCGTTCAAAATTACGATAGCTTCAATACCTCACTTGTTCGTAAATTGATGAATAACTCAATATTTATCCAAATGAAACGAAAGATAAACAAAAAAAAAATTAAAAATAATCGGGCTTGTATGGGCATTGATTGGTGATCGGAATTTTCCCGCTTTACCTTACGCCTTAAACAAAATCGGAGGTTCGACGACGTCAATCTGAATCAAATTATGATTTATCTATACTCGTGCATGATCTTTTTTTTTGAGCAACAATATCCCGAAACTAATGGTGGTCCAAATTTGTACCAACTGTCCAATAAATCGTTGTTTTCATATTACTTGCGAATGTCTCGGTATAACAGGGATCATTCCCATATTGCTCCAATCTACGATCCGGATATATAAATAAATTCAATTAACCGAGAATAAAAAGCACCGCCTCGTCGATATCATCGGATCATAGAGGGATAACGAGACGACCCTATTATGCTACAGAGATAATCGGGAGTCTTTCGTTCTTCCCTTCTCACTCTCTACCCCGATCGAGGGAATATTAACGACGCATAGCGAACGAAGAAACGAGGGAGCGCGCAAGAGTTGCTCGAGACCAGAGAACATCGATATATAGAGAGGATAAGGAAAATTATACGAGATCGAGAAGGAGTACAACGACAATGTATGCGTGGAGAGTGCATATATATATATATATATATACATGTATACATGTGTATCATATGAAACAGGAGCAAGCGAGAGACAAAAGAGCGAGAGGGAGGAACATGGAGGCAGGTGTCGTAGGGCCATGTTGCGTGATGTCGCAGATTCGTGAGAGAGAGAGAGAGAGCCGAGCGCGTTACTGAACAAATTGCAGGTACTCACCCTCGTTAAAACAATGACGTTGGAGAACCGACAAGAGCGAGGGAGAATGAAGTTAAGAGTAGCGAGAAGAGGTAAAGAGATGAAGTGGGCAAAAGAGGGTATAGGAAAGTAAGTATATGTGTATGTTCATGGGTTCAAGAGAGAAAAGGAGATTGAAAAAATACCAAGAGAGAGAGAGAGAGAGAGAGAGAGAGACGGAGTGAGGGCGAAAGAGGTGGAGTGCAAGAGGCGACTAAAAGTGCGATCAGGGATCCATGGAGCTTCCATAGGTAACAGTATTCGGGTGGAAGGAGCTCTTCGCTCGTTAGCATTTAATTGAGAAGTTGGCAGAAGGAAAAGCTTCTGCCCTCTCTCTCTCTCTCCCTCTCTCTTTTTCTATCTCGCACTGCCTCTCGATCCGTATTGGGAACTCACAAATGTCACCCTGACCTCTAGCGGCCAAATTTTCAAGTAATTCTCTCCAGTTGCTGCCTGATGATTACCATTGATTACCATACGAATTTGTCACTTTTTAACAATAATTTAAAACCTGCTGTTTTATTACAAGAAATAAATCATAAAATAAAGATCGAGAAGACATAATCGATATTTGATGCGAGGGCATGAGATTTTCAGCACACGCAGAATATGAATAATCGTTTTAGTTGTGTCGTGTAAACACAAGCGACGTGACTTTCAATTTCATGACTTATGAAATATGGAGAATAATTTATAAATAAAACATTTTTCACGCGATAGTTTGATATTTTAACTAATAATTTATTGTTCGAACGCATTTATTTAGCCGAAAAGTGACGGGAATTTTTTAAAAGATTTTGAGGTTAAACATGGGATGTTATGTAGGTTCATTGTAATCCTTATGGCGATAATCACTTGATCCGTATCCAATTTGCGGAGTGGATTTTATCCACGCATAATCTCCAACGGTAATAAACCCCATTGTCAAATGTTACCACAAAAAATCGCATTTTGCCGAAAAATATGCGGTAATCCAGTGTTTACAACTGTTCCCTATGCTGCCCCATGCTAACTAGAGCTGGCTACTGGCAACTGACTGGAGAGAAGAGGCCATATTGGATAGGCCCCGCCTCCGTGTTGATTCCCAATAACGACCTGGGATCCATAGACTCGTTTAAATATTTTAATAATCTCTTGTATTTCGCGAAGCGATTCGAATATTCAGGACGAGACGAGCCAGACCAGCTTTACGAATGCCACTGCAATCCAAGGTAAAGATACCTGTATATTATATATATGTTTATCTTCGTCTCTCTTGCGCCTTGTGTCTCTCGGTTACTCTGCAAGAAATGGTAACACTCTCCACCGCGAGGCAGCGGTGAGACTCGCTCTTTCTCCCTTTCACTTCCGGGCACTTGAGAGCTTCCGAGTTCATTCCAGTATTACGCGCTCTCAGCTACCTCTCCATTCTTTTCTCTTTCTCACTCTCTTCGCGACATCTAACTCTTAAGGGGACCCGGTGGTCTAGAGCACGAAAATTTCACCTATTTTCACGATTTTTTTTTGCCCTTAAAAATTTTAAAACGATGTTTCAACTTTTCGGGCTCATTACTACGTTTATAGAGCATACAAAAAAAAATTTATTTTAAAAACAATATTTATTATTATAAAAATGCCGCTGAAGATGACCCTCTCGAAAAATCGGACCCGGACGGCATAGGTGATTTCGAGACTTCTACTCATCTGAAACACAAAATTCAAGAAGATTCTTAATCCGAAAGAGTGCAGTTATGGTCGGAACTAGAACAAATCGAAAAAATTAAAAATTGACAAAATGGCGCGCTTTTGAAAAAAAAGTTCGTAAAATCGGGTTTAACTTTTTTTTCAAAAGCGCGCCATTTTGTCAATTTTTAATTTTTTCGATTTGTTCTAGTTCCGACCATAACTGCACTCTTTCTGATTAAGAATCTTCTTGAATTTTGTGTTTCAGATGAGTAGAAGTCTCGAAATCACCTACGCCGTCCGGGTCCAATTTTTCGAGAGGGTCATCTTCAGCGGCATTTTTATAATAATAAATATTGTTTTTAAAATAAAAAAAAAATTTTTTTGTATGCTCAATAAACGTAGTAATAAGCCCGAAAAGTTGAAACATCGTTTTTAAAATTTTTAATGGCAAAAAAAAATCGTGAAAATAGGTGAAATTTTCGTGCTCTAGACCACCGGGACCCCTTAATGTAACCTCTGCGCTAGCGATATTGTATGTATATGTATCTATATATCGGGGAGAGTGGGGCAAAGTGGCCAGCGGAGCAAAGTGGTCACCTCGGCTGAAAATCGGGCGAAATTTTTTTTTTTTCTGGAAAACGACTTTTGACAGTTTATCGACGTTCCTCGGACCAAAAAGTTCGGTAAATCAGTCAAAATTGTTCATTTGAAGAAAAAAAATCAATAATTTTTATTTTCAATACAAATTTTTTTTTCTCGAAATTTTTTGGCTGATTTTCTTTAATTTATAAATCTCACTTTTAATCCATGAACCAGTTCATTGATATATGCATATGGAATAATTGTATGAACGCGTACCAATTACAAAAAAATACAACCAAAAAAATACACCAAAAAATACAAACGCTGAATCAAAAGACGAAGAGGAAAAACCAAAGTTTTAACTGCATTACGGTATCGGCAGCGGTTGGTTGAAAAGAGGCAGTCAGGAAAGAAGGAAAAGGCTAAGCAAAATGTTGGGGAAAACGTCTAGAATCGACAAAGAAATTAGAGGATGCACCATGCATTATCTGCAATGAATTATATTCAGAATCCATTGAGTGTTGGATTCAGTGCACTAGCTGCTTGGGTTGGTCCTATTATTCATGCGGTGGGGCTGACGAGGATGATAATTCTTTGACCTGAACATGCGATTTCTGCAATATCGAATACGTGATCAAAAATGTCTTCAGAATTGTCAAAAAAACGTTCTAGAAAAATAAAGATTCTTGACATATATATAATATATATATTTTTTAATTAACTATATTTTCACTGATTTATGAACTTTTCAGTTTTAAGAACGTCGGGAAACTGTTGCAATATAAAAGTCGTTTTCCAGAAAAAAAAAATTTTTTGCCGATTTTCTGCCAAGGTGGCCACTTTGCCCCACTCTCCCCTATGCCTATCTTCATCTCGAAAACTCCGTTAATATATAATATAATTTTGACCCAACTTATAATCACCTTGACGGCAATAAAAACTATTATTATTTAACAATTTTCCGTCGGTACAGTTCGTACACAGCTTTTGACCGTAAATTACGAGAATGACATTCGGTATTTCGAATTTTACAATTCGTTTTTCCGAAAACGAAAACTTCGTATATATGCTCGATTAAGATTCCGTTGAACCAACTGCATGTACTAGAAGAATTAAAAAAAACGAAGCGGTTAATTTGGATTCATTGTCCATGCACTCGACGAACTAGACTAGCTGCATTTAACATTTTGTCTAGTTAACTAAATAAAATTTCAATTAAAAATGACTCGATACTTTCAATGAAAACATTGCGATTTGAGAAACCGATTTATTTTTAAGGGCAGTAGTAGTAGTTAAGGGCAGTAGTTTTAAGGGCATATTGTGATACATTTTTTTCAACTATACGAGGAAACTCATTTTGCGATCTTGCTGCGCTGCATCATTCAAGCTCGATCAGTCGGGATGCTCAATGTGATATATCTATAGATAGATACAATATCTAGCTGCGAGACGTTCGTAGGTAACGCGTGCTTGCGAACGAGGATCAAGAGAGAGAGAGAGAGAGAGAGAGAGAGAGTGAGTGAAGGTGACTAGACGTAAAATGGAAAATTCCGTTTCATTCTTGGCGCAAAATCAGGCAGCAGAACCAAGAGCTGTATATATATGGATATAACCAAGCTTTTTTGCGCCGCATGCCAACGTGAATTCCTAAGGGAGCTTGAACCACCACCGACTCTCCTTCATAGCATTTCTACAACGGCCAGACACGAGAGCCAGTGTGGCTTACGTCTCTCGCGAGAGGATGTGGAGAATGCACTTTGAAATGGAGTACAGGCTGCATTTAAAATGGCCCTTTTCTCTGGAGTTTCAATTTCCATGCTTCCTCGCTCCTCTTCTTCTCCTCCTCCCCCCCTCAACATTTCTCCACCGTCTCTCTCTCTCTCTCTCTCTCTCTCTCTCTCTCTCTCTCTCTCTCTCTCTCTCTCTCTCTCTCTCTCTCTCTCTCTCTCTCTCTCTCTCTAACCTATTCTCCAAAACGTATATACGGAAAAATTACGGTTTTTCTTTATTCACGGCAGTACCAGTATAACGGCCAAGAGTCGAGAGTTTCCACCTCTTTGGCCATCCCGGATATTAATGAAGCTTCGGATGATTCCCCCTTTGCAATTCCTACGCCGACAAATACTGCTGTTATATTTTCGCGTGGTAATTTTTTTTTTTTTTTCATTTCACACAATTTTTCGACTCTCCCTATGATGAAAAAAAAACCTTCGAGGAAGAAGTTCGCAACAAGCGTTTGCACAAAAGAGAATTTTTCGTTTTATATCATTACTCAGCGCGCTAGCGTCGGTAGAGAAAAGTAGAAAATTCAAAAATCTAACGGAATAAAAAAGAGGAAATTTTGTACTTTTTCACTTACGCATACAAAGTAAAATCTATCTTGTATGATTTGTATTTGCAGGCATTCGTAATTATACTGCTTTTCCGTGCCATTTTGCGCTATATATTGCATTGTTACTCGGAATCTTATCTACCAACGAGTTAGGTAAACCCTTAGAGAGAAATCAGGGACTGTGCAGTTTTTCGAATCTAATTTGGAAAAATTTGATTTCGCACCTCTTTGCAATAGATAATGGTATATTTTTTACCGAGCGAGAAAACGGTCGTTTGCACTCCGAGTATGAAGTTGAGCACCGAGGCGAAGCGAAGGTGTTCTCGACTTCATACGAGGCGCGAACGACCGTTTTCTCTTAGGTGAACATACTACTTTTTACAACAGCGGAGCGAAAACAACGAGTTGCCATCCGCAAACGAGGACCGACAATCGATTTTTTCCATCCTCGTTTGCAGATGTAAATTCGCTGTTTTCGCTCCGCTGTTGTAAAAAAGCAATTAATTTCATTCAGTATAATTTCTCAATGAAACTTTACGCAACAATTGAATATAGACAATGGGGATTCAATTGTTGGTAATACAAAGAGATAAAAACGAAAAATTTGCCGTCTCGTCGGATATCGTCTTTTAAATCCTATCTTTCAGTAACGACAGGCAGAAAAGACAAGGAAAAAATATATCCGAATTACGAATCAGAACAAATTTCAAAAGGACGCCAGGTAAACACGGAAAATCCGGTCGTTTCGGATTACAAAGCAAATTAGTGATGGAGGAATTGAAGGGGAAAAAAAACTTCAATGCACTCGCAAAGTAAAAAAGCACGGACTCCCGGTACGTTCCCTTTCTGTCGCTTTCACTTCGTCTCTACAAAGAAGAAAAGCTAGCGCGTTCCCAATTTTTTTCGTACGCGACGCGATGATGACTGTTACAGAGAGCAAAGAATGGAAATGTTACTATGAAAAATAAAAAAAAAGGGAAAAAAATCCGTGTAACGAGGAAACGTAAACTCTCGAAAACGCGTCGAGCGACAATGAGCAGACTAGAGAGAACGCAGAGACGTGCTCGTTTGTATGAGACACGAGAAAATCTACATGGAGCTGCCTGTCGCAATTGCATGTGGTATAATAACGGGACTGCCAACGTTCCCAAGAGCTTTCGCAGCCACAAATATCTCGTGCCAGACGAATGAATCGAAAAGTTTGAAGCACCATTCGCCAGTGTTAAAGCGGCTGTTGGAAACCCGTTCGCATGGGGCGCATAGAATTCCCAACGGATATGAAAAGTATATACGTTTAACAGATACATATATATATATATACATCTGTTATAACTCTTATTCCCGATTATCAGCTTTCTGGCGCTTCTCTTTCTCCGATTTACCAACGAATTCTCTCCTTTCGCTTGGTTCGAGCCGTACTCTCGGGGGACATTTTTTTAATACATATATATATATTTTTTGTTCTTTCTCGAAAGCCATCGGTAAAAAAAATTCGAAGTGGAAAGTTTCTCCTTAAAGCTCGCGGACAAAAGCAAATTTATCCTCCAACCATTTTATTTTTACAATCGTCGTCTCATTGCAAGATATTCCAATCGTTCTTGCGGCCATTATATATAAATATAATTTGTTCACTGAGGATATTTCCGTACGTGCGCGCGGTAAAGAATTTTGAAAAAAAAAAACGAAAATGTACTGTAATTATATCATGAATTTCGAAAAATTGCAAAAAAATGCACTTTAAACACACAGAGCTTTTTATATAGACAATCTGTCAAGCAGCGCTTGCCCACTTGTATGCATGAAATTTAGGATATACAGCTTCATTAATATCCAATGACGTGATTGAAATTTCATGAACCGTATCCCATTTTTTTGTACTTTCAGCCAACCGTTATGTAGATTGACAGTAACCCAAATATGGACGCCGTAATGGGAGTTAACAGAAATTACACGCTTTTCGGAGACAGCTCGGGCAAATATACACATGGAAAGATGTATATTTTATAACATACGAGAGGCTGTGACTTGGTTAGGTGATATTCTAATTGGCAATTGGTACCTGCATATATAGCAAGTTATTTACACACAAACATACACACATATATTTATCATTTGCTATCAACCAAAAGGACCTAACCCATGCGATTTGATACAGAAACCTATGTGAATATGCCCTTTTTCTTAGTAACATTGCATATATATATATATGTCATATCAGGGATGTTTGTGAACGTTGTCGTTGCAAGTGTAGCATACGTATATCTTGGCCAACCGCAACCAGAGTGTGTCAGCACTCAGCATCTCTCTCTCTCTCTCTCTCTCTCTCTTCCTCTATCTCTTTACTCGGTGCACGGATTGCAGCATGTACCTGGTGTTTTTACAGCGTCAGTGAGTCTATGAGCACACTCCGCGTATTAGCTATTTACCGTTACTCAGCCGTCGGACCTCTGCTCGCTCCTGTATCTCATCCTTCTCTGTACACTCTCTGTATACCTCTTGCTGCCGTTGCTCGTTGCAACACTTGTGTGACTACACCGTTAGCGGAATTCTATTATACACTGGCCCTTGTATCTCGTATGTATACGTATTTCATTTACATCGATGCCGCTATATACCGGTTAATCAGCGGTAGTCCAGCCGTTTATATGATTAATATAAAAACATAGTATATATATCGAGGATTCCAAAAAGCAAACGAAAGGATTCATCATCGAACGCCAGCGATTTTAACGCTCATCTACAATCTCTTTGGGACTATTTGAATGAAAAATTAAAAAAAAAACTGCTTCAAATTGTTTCTCATTGTTCGAAAAAAAGTTTCTAATTCTATTTGGTTTTTTTTTTTTTTCGAACTTTCATTCGTAATCATTTCTTCATAAAGGCATTTCGGTTGATTTCTCGTTCGAATAGAGATAATCATCTCTGCTTCGGAAATAAAGTTAAAGAGAGTCGGACGATATGGATATGCCATCGAGACGTATGGATGTCGAGAGAGGAAAATACTTGAAGAGTCTTTATAAGAAGGATGTAGTGGGAGAGGGGTCTGCAACTACCTCACTTATTTAATGGCCATTCGAGCAATAGTCGTTATCAAGTAGACATACGAATCTTCCTAAGCACGCATCTAATTCGCGTCGACAACTCACGAGGACATATATATTAGTGGCTACGTATGTAACATGACATCCATCATGTTCCCTCGTAATTCATCTCTCACTTGGTATCAGATGTATATAACAGGGTAGAGTCAGGATTCTCAGTCAAGCTCGCACTTCCTTCAACATATGATGCATATTAGTCCATATACATATTAGCATCATTGACGTCCTCTCCAGCGAGTCATACTCTGCGACAGACAGATACACGAAGTCCTCAAGTTTCTAGCTATCGAGTAACCTTCTCGACTGAAATCCGACGCGAGATCTCGTCTCTAAATTTCTCCCTCTCTCTCTGACTCTCTCAACCTCATTCGCACTTTATATATATATATATATATATATATCGTTCACATCCAAGAGCAGTACTGTAAGTGCTTGAGTATCAGTTCTAAGGGAAATTGGGAGGCTTCATTCATAGGTTATCTCTCACCAAGTGATAGCAGCACGGTTATGAATACAGAACTTCCAGGTGTATAGTATACAACTCGGTAAGGAAATTAAGAGTTGGTCGGATTACGGAGTTACGATGGCTGGATTCATTTAAGTTTTTTTTCTTTAACTTTCTTCCTTATACTTTTGGCCTCATGAGGCCAAGTAGAATTTTTTTACAAGTCTGCAAGGGTGTAAAAAAAATTTTAATTTAATGTATAACCCTTACAGGCGTTTGTCGTCTTTCAGATATCGTTTTATCAGTCTTAGCTGACACAAAGATATCAGGATGGAGGTTCGAAAGAAAAAGAGAGAGAGAGAAAGAGACAAAGTTGGATCAGCTTAATAATGAAAAAGAAAGAGGTCAGCATACCGTTTCGAGAGGAAACAACCCCCGAGACCAAAATAGTACAAAGCATATAATATATATATATATATAGCAGAATTCGTGGTTGAACTGATCGCATACAGCGAGACACGGTTTACCC